>CM019149.1:76726903-77077691 GCA_009733165.1 Naja naja
GGTAAGTCAAAGACTACCTATAGATCTTTCGATAAGGCTCATATCTTTTCTATTACAGATTGTTATCAGAATGGTTGAGAAAGTCCTGGCCCTTCCTGACTTTAGTTTTCTAGACTAGAAACTTATCTCTCTCTATGAGGCAGGGGCATCTGCCTAGGGAGGGACAACACAAAAGCCAAGTTGTCAGTTGCAACTTCATAGTTGAAGCCTTGCCCATTTTTATGTGTGACATAGTATATGATGCATATTAAAAGGGCCTTGGTGGCTCAGGCTGTTAAATGCCTAGCACTTAGCTCCATCTGCCTGCAATTAGTGCAGGCTCGAATCCCACCAGGCTCAAGGTTGACTCAGCCTTCCATCCTCTTGGGGTAGGTAAATTGAGGACCCAAGATTGTTGGGGGCAATAAGCTGACTTTGTACAAATGCTTTGTACAAAAGCTTAGTAATAAGCAGGCATATACAATAGAATGAAGGCTATTGCTGAGCACACTGGGTTATATCCCAAAAATTGTAAGCCGCCCTGAGTCTTCGGAGAAGGGCAGCATATAAATGTAATTAAAAAAAAAGACAGGGCTTTGGTGATAGATGCCATTTTGGCTTTTCTGAACCTTCCTGTGGACATCACTGCTATAGGCTGTTAAACTAACCTATGACTAGCACTGGGTTTCAAGGCTGAGTTAAATACACTCAACACACTGTGTTCCAAAAGGTCTTGTCTTCATTGCTCCTTAAAGAGGCTCAATCTATTTCTTTTTCTAGCTTGTTGAAGGTAGTGATAGAGATTCTGCATTAATATTTTCCATATGCTGTATTGTAAATAATATCTGAGTCTATTTTATGTGAAATTGCTGACTATGTTAATTGTATGTCAGCTACAACAGCCGTATTTTTTAATTTACATTCTTTGCTCAGCTGACTTTCATTTAAAAACCTTTGAGGTTTAAGACTTAGCCCATCACTTTTTCCAACAACAAAACACACAGACATTTCAGTTTCTTTCCTCCTCTCTGTTGCTGATTCAGTAGCTCCATTTGTCAGGACATGTGAAACATAAAATTGTGGTATAGAGTTTATGTAGTCAAATATCAAACATCTTTGCTTTGTTTCTAATCTGTAACACAGGGGCTCAAAGCCGTGGCTTCCAGATGTATTAAACATCAACACTCATAATTCCTATAACATGAGAATTCAAGTCCAGCAAGTTAAGACACATGTTTCTAATTATGAGGGTAGTAGTATTTGCATTGTAAATAACACATAGCAACTCCAATAGTTACAGTATGTGGGCATTACTTGAGGTGCCCATTAGGCTTCTCTCCTTTTTAGAGTGGTCATTGTAGGCATTCATCACTTATCCTTAACTTAGAGAGAGCCCTCATGATCCGATTAGTTATTTTTCTATGCTTGAGAAATATATGAACCAGGCAAACTTGCTACCGGACACAGTCCTGAACTGGGAATTTGAGGAAAGTAAGCCTACTGGGAATAATAGGCCGAAATAGATCTTAGCCTGTGTTCAATTGTGAAGAGACAAGGGGAACTTGAGGGCTCAGCTTTATTATCTACACCAGTTATCTTGCCTGCTATGAAAGTTTTATTTCTATGGGGAGTTTCCTTTTATTCTTTATAAAATTGAATATAAGTTGAATACTTATAGAAGATGAGTAGTTACAACCATAAGCTTTTCAGTGTTCTTCTTTGACCTATAATGAGATTAATAAGGTTGCAAACTTTCCAATATCACCACCCCTGTGAATTATCTTGCTTATCTTTGGCACCTGACTATTATGATATTAACCTCTGTTGCACTAGTTTATTCTGAACTGTTCACATGTTGTAGTCTACAAGTTGCAAACATTTCATGCATCTGGAAATTAAAGAAAAGATTTAAAACTCTGGGCTATGCAATTAGTATTTGATTAGCTCATTAACTATGTTCCAAAACATAATTTACATTATATAAACTGCATGAAGTAAAAATGATGTAAGCAAGAAAAAATGTTTTGAATGACCAGAAGAAACCAAAATGGATATATATTTGCTTCCAGCAAGCTAGTTTTGGCGTGTATCATGGGTGACTGCTTATGTGAGGCTTGGCAAAACCAATCCAGACATGGCAACGTTTCTAAAATCTGAGGAACATCTATTTAAATTCTTAGCTTTCTACAGGTTCTGGAAAAATAATGAATTTTCAAATGATATAACATGTTGGCCTAGTTAAACATACTTTCCATTTCCTCAACTACACCAAGACTAAATATGGTGTCTATAACATGCTATTTTTTAACCCAACTTAAGAGCAGAAGAATCTGTTGCTTTCCCTTTAATTGCTACTTTGTTGTAATCACACAAGCTGATTGAATTTCCTTATTTTAGGAAAAAAAGTTGACTTTCTAATACTTTGATTCATAGGCAACATATTTTAGGCAACATATTTTAAGGTCTATCGGAGTGTTCAGGATTCTGTTTTTAAACTGAGCTCAAAATACTCTTCATTTAACCTGACTCTAAATTAAGTGAAAATATTCATCCAGCCCACTGTAACTATAAATGGCATTATTCATATCATATATAATTATTCTCTATAAGAGGCCTGTATTCCTTGCTGCACACAATAATTCAGTCAGAAATTAACATTCTGATAGTTTCCTTGTTCATATCTGCCTTTCTGCCTATTCAGTATCCTTTAAAGGAGTATCATAGAGATAAGTAAGCCTAGTAATTCAAATCAAGAGAGCCAGGACTTTCTCAGCCTTTTCAATAACAATCTGTAATTGAAAAAAGCTGAGCCTTATTGAAAAAGATGAACAGAATCCATCAGATTACACAATCATACAGCTATAGTTAAATTTGTATTATACATACTGCAAATCACAGATGTCAAATTCAGTCGCTGTCACCTGACATATTGCGATGTTTTTTGCCTTTGCAGAGCTGGAGTGGGCGTGGCCTGCGTATAACGCATCCGGCCCATGGGCTGCCAGTTTGACACCCCTGCTGTAAATGGATCATTTGTATACTTTGTATATAATCACTATTCGTCTCTTACTGTTTTCTGCAATAAGTCTTAACGAAGCCTTAATTGCTAATTAATTGACAGTGCTTAATTAATTGGCAGAAATAATGGGAAGTGCTCTTTATACTAAGGACCTACTGTTTTTATGTGTGTGTGTGTGTGTGTGTGTAGTACTTTTATTCATCAAGTTGGTGTGGCTTGTAAAAAAAATCTTAGTCTGGCACAAAAGCAGATGCCTGATAGCCCTCTTGTGTGCAACTCCTGCAGGAGTTGCCAATAACACATAGCAACTCCTGATCCAACACTGAGCTTTCCATACAAGGTATTTTGACTACCCCAAGTTATGCAAATATCCATTCAATATCTTCTCATTCAAACTGCTGATCATCATGGGAACTTTGTAAAACCATGAGAAATCTGACAGCTGTTTTGATCTACTGGCCTTCTTGGAAACTTTTTGGTAAACAAAAGATAGAGCCTGGAAAATCCTACCAAAATTAAGAATTTTGTTTCCTCAGTGGAAACAAAGTAGAAAAATATTTTAGCCAAATCAGACACATGGGGTGGATATCCTAACAATCCTTTGCCTCTCTCCCCTATAATAATGAGAAAGGGAAAAGTGGATTTGCTTCTGTATTTGGTTTCCTTGTTTTGCTTGGGATTCTCTTTTCTTATGCCGGGAGGGCAGACAGGCACTGCCTTCCTTTCTTTCCTTCTTTATCCAGAAATGTGTACTCTTGTTCTTCCCAGACCCTCACCTTTCGTTTTCTTCTCTTTTCCAAGCGAAGCAAATGTCATGCAGATGTGGGCATGTTTACCTGGGAGTGTGTATTTTAAATCTCTATTCTTCTACGTGTGTCTGGAAGCCTCGTAGTTTTTATTCTTCTTAAAGGCTCTTGCCTTAATCAAAGTCATTGCAGTGGATTTAATCTCTTTTTTACATTATTTTACTGCTATCCTTTTAAGGGGAATTCTAGCTATGCTCCATTAAACTTAAAAACTTACCAGTTCCATTGCCAGCTTCCTTCCTTCTTTCTTTCTCTGATGTTCCTATTTGGTTGTCTTTTGCCCCTTGCAATTATTTTAATACATCAGCTGTCATGCTGCATGCCATTTCCTTCATGTTATTATCCATCCATCCATTCCTAAAACTTGTACTTTGTTGTGAGCCCACGACTCTTGGCAATCTATAGCATATGCAGGATAATTAAAAAGTAAAATATCGATGGTATAATCTTAAAATCAGTACATCATAAAACCCCAGCATAAACAGGAGATAATGAAATGAATGAGTGTATCACAGTCCATTGAAACCAAGTGTTGACTGAAAAGCAGTTCCTTCTAACTTCACTCCCGTCACCTCCTAGAAGAGATCACAAGACACTGTTCCCAACAATATCTAGTGTGTTGAGTTGATTCTGACCCTAGAGGTACCCAGCTTGTTAAGATGTGCTCACTGACAATTTCTTTATTATCTAGCCTTTAGATATTAACTGCTTAACATTGCATTGGCTTGTTGATTGAAGGTTTTGAATAACTGTTGGATTGTCTTGTATACCACTACCTCATATATTCTTTAATATTGATTTATGGCTATCTTCAGGAACGTGTGGCTCAGTGGCTAAGACGCTGAGCTTGTCGATCGAAAGGTCGGCAGTTCAGCGGTTTGAATCCCTAGTGTCGCGTAACAGGGTGAGCTCCCATTACTTGTCCCAGCTTCTGCCAACCTAACAGTTCGAAATCATGTAAAAAAATGCAAGTAGAAAAAAAAAGGGACCACCTTTGGTGGGAAGGTAACAGCATTTTGTGCAACTTTGGGTTTAGTCATGCTGGTCACGTGACCATGGAGACATCTTCAGACAATGCTGGCTCTTTGTCTTTGAAACAGAGATGAGCACAGCCCCTTAGAGTTGGGAATGACTAGCACATATGTGTGAGGAGAACCTTTACCTTACCTATCTTATCTCTTCATAGCAAGATTATAAGAATTATGATCTAATGATCAAAACCTAATTTCAGCTTTTGGGCTACCCAATAGGAACCTCTTTATTTTCACTAGTATGCCTTTTTGAGTTACCCTATTTAAGTTCTCAGAACAGCTCCAAGCTTTCTTCCTGTAAAAAATAAAACTTTCCCTGTCCAGTCGTGTCCGACTCTTGGGCATGGTGCTCAGTTCCATTTCTTGGGTGAGGGAGCCAGTGCTGTCTGAAGACATTTTCCATGGTCATGCGGCAGCAAAACTGCATACCAAAGGCACACAGAATGCTGTTGCCTTCCCATCGAAATGGTACCTATTTATCTACTCACATTTGCATGCTTTCAAACTGCAAAGTGGACAGGAACTAGGGCAGGAACGGGAGTTTAGCCTGTTGTGTAGTACTCGGGTCTCGAAACTGGGCTGTCAGCTTTCATCTTTAACCACTGAGCCATCATGCCCCTCTTTCTTCCTGTACTTCTGTTATAAAATAGAACATTCATTAGAAGTTTTTTTTATTCAAATCTCACATTTATTTGATACTCTTTTTTTCTGAAATTACTCATATCCTATTAATTTTATTAGAATGTTAACTAGAATGTGTCATGGAGATTCATCTATGTGGTCATCAAGAGTCAATTACTTGAAGGTGCATAATTAGTCAACTGCAAAGTGAATGGTTATAAGTACAGGTAGATTATCTATTTTGAAGCACCAATAAAATCTTATTTGTATGTCTTCAACCAGCTCCCCTAGCCAGTATGTGCAGAAGTCAAGTGACAAAATTATCAGTCTGTTTCAGTTATCCTGAGATGAATCATTGTTCCAATATTGCTAATAAATATAAAGCAAACATCTTAATACATCCTTTGACATATTCATGATAGGGCTGTCAATGCAATAAAAGTTGTTACTTAAGAGGTTAAATTTCATCAGCTCTGTTGTACATAAACTAATTAGCTGCATGTCTTACAAAAGTTGCACTTTTTGTAGTATCTGATTTATGTTTGACCTCTGTAAAGACTATGCCGTTTATCTTTTATTTTTTATAGAATAAGTATCCAGATGTTGTAGCACTTCCTGAAGGATCACATGGAGATTACATGCTCTTAAGAAGCACTCAACTGCCAGAGTAAGGCAACTTAACTGATTCATATTGATCCGTGGGGGCAGATATCTATAGAAGCTGTGATGCAGTAGCCATATTTTTCTCATTCAAAGACCCCAAGGATATTAAAGCAATGTACTTAAGGGAAAGCGAGAAAAATTGTGAACCTTGCTGAGCACCAGGTTCTTTTACAAGCCATAAAGAACCACATTTCAGCTCTCATATTTATCAACTATAGTGTAGCTTAAAATATTGAAAAGCCATAGCTTATGGGGAAAGCACACTCTTTCCCCTCCCCCCAAGAAAAAGAAATTCAAAATAAACACCTCCCAAAATAAAATAAACATTTTGAATCAATTATTTAAAAAATATATAGTTTTTTTAAAATGCTGAAAAGAAATCAACACCACTGAAAGAGAAAAGCACTCTATAGACAAAAATCTCTACACTGTTTAAAACATCCAAAACAATAAACCTGGAACATATAATAATAGAGTTGGAAAGGACCTCAGAGGTCTTCTAGTCCAGCCCCCTGATCAAACAGAAGACTCTGTATCATTTCAGACAACTGGTTGTCCACTCTTTTTGAAAGCCTTCGGATAGAGCAGGGGTCTCCAACCTTCGCAACTTTTAAGACTTATGGACTTTAACTCCCAGAATTCCTCAGCCAGCTTTGGGAGTTGAAATCCACAAGTCTTAAAGTTGCCAAGTTTGGAGACCCCTGAGATAGAACACATACAACTTCTGAAAGCAGGTTCCATTGATTAATTACTCTCACAGTTAGGAAATTTCTCCTTAGTTCTAGGTTGCTTCTCTCCTTGGTTAGTTTCCATCCATTTTTCTTGTCTTGCCTTTAATATAACTTGATAATACCATAGAGATTATTTGATGTCACCCTATCTACGACATGTAAAAGCTGCTGTCTAAATACAACTTACAGATCCTTTTGAAAAGGTCTGAAATAGTAATGATGATGGGCTTTATTACAGCATCTATATAAAGGGACAATTTTTCCAAGCCCTTCCAGAAGTTTCTGATTTCTCCTTTAAAGCATGAAAGAATGCAACAAGAGTAGCAGCTGTTCTTGATTTGGTATCCTTCAATAGGAAAGATTATATCTTGATTTATATATATATATATATATATGTAGGTCTTGGTGTGTTCGGGTCTTGTCCCGTGTAAGATTGAGAATACCTTGGCAGCGTTTAAAAATCTCATCCATCATCTTCAGGCTGGTGTCTTCAGCTTCGTTCTCCTGGGAGAAGTGTGTGATCGTGGCTGTTTTCCCCTTTTAAACTCTAGAGTTGGCTGTGTTGTTACTTCTTGATTGGTTTGTGGAGTTGATGTATGCAGATTGGATGGCTTTTTCCTGAGACCCTGTGTGGCTGAGGTGCTGGCTGTGTGTCTCAGCCTTTTGTTGTAACGACCTGGGTAATGGGCTGTGTGATGACCTTCTGAGTTCTATTGTTGTGACGTCCTGGGTGTGGTGCTGTAATCTCCTGGGTCGTTGTCTGTGTTGCAACCTCCTGATGTTTTGTGTTGTAATCTCCTGAGTTCTGTGATGTAGTATCCTCCCTTTTCCAGCACCTTAAAGCTACAGGACATGAAATTGATTTTGAGGGATCCAAACTTATCTCCAATACTGAACACTTCAACAAAGAGAATAATTAGGGAAGCCATCGAAATAGAAACACCCCATAACATGAATAAGCGGGATGATACTTCCCACCTACCAGACATCTGGAAACTAGCCCTAATCAACAAACGAGTCCCAGCCACGAAAACCAACACTGGACCCAAAATAACACATGAGGCCACCACCAATCTCCTTCACCAGACTCAAACCCAAGCCACACCACAGATGAAAGGCAACCACCATCCAGAAACCAGACCATGGCTGCAACACCAGCTGCTACACCCCCCCTCCAACCCCCAAACTAAGCAAACTGACACACACTATAAACACATAGCCAGACCTCAAACTGGGGACCAAACCAAGGCCCAGAATGTCATATCACAGCCTTCCACCCAGGATACTACATCATAGAACTCAGGAGATTACAACACAAAACATCAGGAGGTTGCAACACAGACAACGACCCAGGAGATTACAGCACCACACCCAGGACGTCACAACAATAGAACTCAGAAGGTCATCACACAGCCCATTACCCAGGTCGTTACAACACAAAGGCTGAGAGACACACAGCCAGCACCTCAGCCACACAGGGTCTCAGGAAAAGCCATCCAATCTGCATACATCAACTCCACAAACCAATCAAGAAGTAACAACACAGCCAACTCTAGAGTTTAAAGGAAAAACAGCCACTATCACACACTTCTCCCAGGAGAACGAAGCTGAAGACACCAGCCTGAAGATGACGGATGAGATTCGTCGAACGTTGCCAGGTATTCTCAATCTTACACGGACAAGACCCGAATACACAAGACCTACATATATATATATATATATATATATATATATATATATATATATATATATACACCGTGTTTCCCGAAAATAAGACCTACCGAAAGTAAGACCTAGCACTATTTTCTAAACCTGCCCTAATATAAGACCTACCCAAAAATAAGACCTAGTGTGTTTTTGGGAGCAAAAAAATATATAAGACAGTGTCTTAATTTCGGGGAAACACGGTATATATATATATATATATATATATATATATATATATATATATATATATATATATTCAATTTCTATAGCCACCTGACTCAAATAAATGACTGGATGCTTATTCTAAAATTACAAAGCCATTAAAAACATTAACACAGTAAAAACATTCACAAAAATAAATACAAACAGTAGTTTATTTTAATATACTGAAAGAAATAATTCCATCGCAGGAAAAGCGAATGGGAAGAGGAGCTCAAGATAGAAGGGAGTTCTAAAAAATGATGAAACTAAAGCAAAATGATGCAATCCAAATAAGAAAGCAAGGTATTCTTATATTCAATTCAATTCTCAGGGAGACTCACATCCCGGTCAGCACTTCTTCACTCTCCTACCATTGGGTAGGAGATATAGAAGCATAGCCAGCCACACCAACAGACTGAAGAACAGTTTCTACCTGTGGGCTGTCAGACTTCTGAATGGAAAATAACTTCATGTCAACATAGTATGATAGACTTGTGAGGCCGGCACGTTGTGTAATAAGGGCATGTAGTGTGATAAGATTGAGACTAGGTTGGGGACTTCTATCCTCACTGTGAGTTGTGTTGGGGGGGGTGCACAAAGGGAGGCTGAGCCAATCTCATTGTATACATGTTGTACTGACAATAAAGGTAGTAAATAAATAGGTAGGGAAAGTGCCCACAGTATAGCTTCTGGATTCCTTTCTTTCCCAAGAGGCCTATGTTGTATCTATGTGAGCATTAGGAAGTTCAGAATAAGACAGAGTAGCTTTCCTGCTACTCTGGTCATTTGACAAGGGGACTTGGATGGCAACATTCTGAACCTCTGCCCAGTTGCGTCTCTCATGGGGAGAAGCCCCTGGCCTCACCCCATCCTCAAATTTGGTTCAATTCTGTTGAGTATCCAAAATTTTTGGACTGACAGAGATACAGATCCCAATCGCCTTCAAACAACTTTTAATTGTCTTTTAGCTACAACTTTGTTAGGAAAAAAATAAGGGAAATCTGAAAAAGCCAACATGGGTGCACCAAATCTAATTGAGGAACTGTGCGTTTTCAGCTATTTTTGGCATTTCATCCACCAGAAAACTTACCAAGCCCAGGAATTCAAACCACTATATTTTATACTATCAAGTTCCAAATGGCCTTTGCATGAGATGAGAGTATTTAAAATAAAGTCTTTTATGCAGTTAATTTTCTCTACTTTGTGAGAATATGTCCCTCTCTATCTGTATGCACTCATTTTAATTGTTTTCTGACTTTTATAGATTTGAATTAATGATTGTTTGGAAGATACAGGTAGATGAAAAAGGAAATATTATACCAGTTTTGGATCTTTTGAACAAAATACCTCTACAAGGTAAAATTTTGTCACAATCATCTCCTTGAGCGTTGTTTTTATTTTGACAATCTTCTTACTGTGTTTACATTGTTGCCTGCCACTCAACAGTCTCTCCTTTTGGAGAAACTCCAAAGATACAGAAAGATATAAAATAGTCCTAGTGGGTTGAATATTTTCATTCTTGTCAGGCCAGAGGTAGCAATTTTCATGAGACATCTCAATTAAAGGGACTCAATTAAAGAGAAGTATAGCTCTGCATGTCCCAAAGATGCTTTTTCAAAAGGCAACTGGACTTTATTTTTTCCTTGAGGATGTTTCGCTTCTTATTCACGAAGCTTCTTCAGTTCTAACTGAATGGTGGGAGGGAATGGAAGGTTTTATATTCCTTGCAGTCATCTGATCATTAGTGCTCTCTCTGAGTGTCATCGAGGCCACTTGGTTGTGGAATCTTCTTGGAACTGTTGAAAGAACTGTGTTGTAAACAGGAGATAGGTGGTGTCGTATCCCTTGCCTGCTGCTGAGAGGGCTGTTCAATTTTAACACGGATGACCTCTTTGACCCCTCTTTCAATGTGGACTTTGCTGAGTGACCTTCTTTCTTAAATGAGAAGTGAAGTCTTCAAGGAAAAAAAGTTCAATTGCCTTTTGAAAAAGCACCTTTAGGACAACTCTGACCTGGATGAGAACCTCCATAGACATATAGCTCTGCATCCATTAAGATCTGGGCAGCAGTTAGGCTTTTTTTTTCAACACAATTTCTGACACCAATTGCTGACAAGGAAGAAAGCAGTGGTTTAAAATTCCAAGGATAGATTATTTGTACTTGAAATAAGTTTTAACTCTCTATTTCATCTCCTCTTATAGGCACTCTAGCCGAGAAATTTGCATCAGATGCGCCACAAGGTTTCAGAAGTCTCTTGCGTATGGTTGGGATACAGGCTTCCATTGAAACCGTGATCAATTCAATTTCCGAAGGCAAATGAGTACCAGGAAAACCGGTTACGCATCTATCATTTTATTGAATATAAACATTAACTTATTTTCCATTTAGAAACCATACCCATAAAACATGCTATCTGTACAATTATGGCACATATATATAAATTGTCATGACAAATAAATACAGCTTTTTAAATACAAAATGTCAAATCAGATACAAGTAGAATGCATTTCATTAAAAAATTAACTTTCTGAATCAAAGTGGTTTTCCCCTTCTACATCAGTTCCTAAAACCTCCTCAGATCAGCCTGATAAATTCAAGTCTAAAAAAAGTGGCAGTTTCAGTTCACAGCTGTATGTATATATGTAACAGTGATTCTAGAATACAGAAGAGTTTGATAATAATTAAAATTAAGCTACAGGAGCATCATACAGTAGCACACCTACTACTTCTTCCATAAACAGTGATTGAAGGCAAATCAGGTTTATCATACTCATAAAATAGAAATGAGACATTTTAATTTACAAAGCATAAGCTGAAATTTATTAACCACGTGCTCTATAAAGAATGGGTACAGAAAAGAGCAAAAATGATGGCACCGATCTGCATATAACTTGCCTAAATATTCCAGTATTATCTTAGATTTCCTAGGATCAATATTTTTAAATGTGACCCAAGTAGATAAGTAGCTATGTAAAGTTTTCACTGTTCTTTTAAAGTGCTGTAATATTTTAGAAAAGGCAAAGTTCAGTTTTCAAATACAAAGCCTCAAATTGAGCATTTTAATCAATATTTGCATCCCATGCCTTCCTAGTTATAGACAGTAAGATGTAACAATCTAAGTTAAAAAGCTTGATTAATGGGCACTCATTTTATACCTGCCAATGCAGCTTTAATTAAACTTAGCAGCTTACTATGTCAGCCCAACCCAAAATGGTTCTATCTTAAGTTCGAAAAAATTGGAATTTCTATTCAAGATTATAAATTTTGTTTTCTGGAAGTAAGTTTGGGATTCACACATGGAATGCCACAAAGATTTGCATAGAACAGTGAGCAAAACAGCATTATGCAAGATTTTTAGCTTATCTTGCCCTATATGCATTTCCTAGATGCAGAATTTGATCGATTGCTGATTGCATATTGCAGGTGATACCTATCCAAATCAAATGCCCATTGCTGCACAGCTGTTTGTGTCATTTATTATTTCAAAACATTTTGAAATTTGAAGTGCTTGCATATCTCTAGTTACTATTAATTTGCTTTAAGAATGGTAGCCTTTCTGAAAAATGCTTTGTATTATGTGAATATTTCAATAAAATGTTTTCGAACAATTCTAGCAACATTCACAATTACCAATAAGTTTAAAAGTTGTGTTCATTTAATTGTGGATTACAAATTTATTAGATTCAAATCACATTTCAGAACTATGCCCTTACCTGACATCAACTCACTTGCAGCCCACAAGCTTAGGAGGACAAGATTTAGAATTAAGGCAAATAAATATCACAAAATACAGCGTTTTTTAATCAATAGATCTAGGAGCAGAACTCATGAGAGATACTCATAAATATTAACATTAAACTTAATATCATAATAGCAAATGAATTGGAATCCACACAAAATATCATTATAGATTTTTAGGGATACTTTCCAACAAATAAATATTTTAGTGATGATACAGTCAATGAATGTCAAAAGTTAAGATTGTGCCACTAAAGGCCAGGCTGTAAAACGTGGTAGGCCTCAAAGAAGCAATTGCAGAACTTGTTCTTACATAAAGGAGGGCAGGGGTGGGAGAAGACTCTTCTTGCCCACTTAACTCTTTTTGCCCACTATCAAACCCACCGAAATCACATCTATAGGATTTTGCATCACTAACATAATTCAGAGTGCCTGTGATGTACAGCTTTCTCTGGTGCAAGACACCTTTGGCTCCAATCCAGCAATTTTTCAATAGCTGAAGCAGTTTTGGTTTCAAGTTTTTCACAGCATGTAAGAATTCTTTGTCCATTTAATCCATTTAACTTTTACCATTAGACAATCTAGAATTTATCTTCCTGTTTTAAAATAACCTATAAGTAATTATCTAGAATCCAAAATTCTGAATTCAGAAGTCCAATTACACAGTCTGCATTAGAAATGACATGTCATTGCCTCTTCAAAACACCCTTATTGCCACTGTGCAGCATAGCAGGGGAAGACTAGACCTTCCACTGCAATACCTAAGGCATATTTCACTGTTTTCTATTTTTGTGTACAAGAGGTGATTTTTAAAAAAACACCTAACAACCCTTACAGAGAGAGAGAGATCCCCCTTTGCTGAGAACATTTAATACTTCAATAATGTTGAGCTCAGGATAAAAAAAATCCAATTGCTACTGAATTTGTATGCCCTAGCAAAGCAAATGGCTACTGCTGAAAGTCTAAAGAGAAGCCAAGCAAAAATGCAGACAGAAAAATAAAGAACTATTATTAAGAAAATTCATGGGAATATTTTGAACTTCTCAATTGTTACCCACTGAAACCTCAGAATGGCTTAGGCAACTGAAAAGGATATTAATGAGGCATATGCAGCAAAGAATTGCTGAAAATGGCTAATGGTAATAGTAACTGTTTACATTACATAATTTCTAAAACCTCCTGTTTAATAAGGGAGCTAATTTGCTTTCATTGTTTTTATCATTATTCAAGAAAGGGGGGTTCTTTATACATTAAATCTTTTTAATAAGTTTTGAACAATTCGGGGAACAACTACATAAGATCACTTTGAACATAAGAGACAATACATATGCAAGCAGCAGTCTAAGAAGTATTAAGAATCTAGAATTATTTCTAATCAGAAATTTTGGAATTTGATCAGATCACCTTATTTATTTTAAACAAGTGGTACTCAGCAATTCATATATAGTTATAGCTGCATTTAGAATTTTAATAAGGATACTGGTTTTCGGCATTTGAACAATCAAATTCTCTTCTACAGTCATAGAATAGTCATTTCATTCAAACTAATAGTACATGTCTCTCTTACAATAAATGCATTCTTCAAGGCAATCTCGGGGTTTTTTTGTGTTTCTGAAAGGTTGAAAGCACAACTGAAAATAATTAAAAAAAACATAACTTAATTTTCCTCTGTGTTAAATATTTAGCCAGTTACATTTTATGGAGGACTAGTGTGCAGTCTTCATTTTCTTTTAAAAGATTTGACATTACTGAGTCATCTTTGGCTTGTGTCCTCTTCAGGTAATAGTTCACTATCTTCCCATCAAGCTTATATTGATGACGAATGCTTTCATATGGCTTCAGGTCTAAATCCAGGACAGAAACTGAAAAGGTGAATCTTGATTTTGATGTTAGAACCACTGGCCTCTGCTCAGAGCTGAAATTTAAATAACAACAATAATTACGATTTGAGAGAGGGAAAAATGATCTGACTTTTTCTGTTCATCCTCATATATGAAAATTCTACCTATACTCTAATGATGACAAGCTATAGCTGATGGTGCATTTTAAAAGTACTTGTGGTTTTAAGTAAAATACAGCTTTTCCTAGTAGGAAATGTGATGCATTTTATTTCAAACTTTCCTAAATAATTACACCATCAGTACTGCTTTGTGAATAAATTGCATTGAGAGGTTAACCATAAGCTTATCTTAAGGTAGCAATTTTCACATAGTTTATTTTGTCACTGACAACCTAGGAATAAAGGAAGTTATTCCGATTCTCTAGTAAATGCATCTATATTCTAAAACTGAATAAAGACCTAGTCCTAGACATTCATGAACACAGCAACATACACAGTTCTCCTACCTCTCAGGGCATACGCAGATGGTGTTGGCAGGGGGGCAGAGATTGGCCCAGAGGCCCCTCCTTTGTGGGGTGCCTCAGGGGTCGGTTCTCTCGTCCCTCCTGTTCAACATCTGATGATACCCAGCTGATGATACCCAGCTTTTTATCTCCACCCCTAACCAACCCAGTGATGCCCTCGACGTGATGTCCAGGTGCCTGGAGGCAGAACAGGTCTGGATGGGGAGGAACAGGCTCCAGCTCAACCCAGCTAAGACCAAGTGGCTGTATGTACTGGCATCTCAAGTTATCCAGGATATTCCACCTCTACCTAGGCGGGGAGAGGTGTTGCCCCCCGTAGACAGGGCTTGCAACTTGGGTGTCCTCCTGGATGCATGGCTCAGTTTGGAGGAGCAAGTGGGAGCCATGGCCAGGGGGGCATTTGCCCAGGTTCACCAGTGTGCCAGTTGCGTCCCTATCTAGATCGAGATGCCCACGTACGGTCACTCATGCGCTCATTACTTCCCGTCTGGACTACTGCAATGCTCTTTACATGGGGCTGCCCTTGAGGACCACCCGGAGGCTTCAACTTGTCCAGAATGTGGTGGCGTGGGTTGTGATGGGAGTGTCCCGATACTCCCATATTACACCCCTCCTGCGCAAGCTGCACTGGTTACCAGTTGCCTTCCAGGTGAGATTCAAGGTGCTGGTGTTGACCTATAAAGCCCTACATGGCTTAGGACCGGGGTACTTGCAGGAGACCCTGCTGCCAGCAACGGCTTCCCAGCGTCCCATGCACTCTCACAGACAGGGCCTCCTTGGGGTTCCATCAGCCAGACAATGTCGGCTGGTGACCCCTAGGGGTAGGGCCTTCTCTGTGGGAGCACCCACCCTATGGAACCAACTCCCCCTGGGGCTTCGGGTGGCCCCTGACCTCCGCTCCTTCCGTCAGTACTTGAAAACATGGTTGTTCCAACTCGTTGACCTGGACTGAGGGGGGGATGGGAGTTTTAATGATTTGTTGTTACTGTTTTAAATTGATTATTGGGTTTCTTATCTAATTCTTTTTTAATTGTATAATATTTTGTATTGTTTTTATGATTGTACACCGCCCCGAGTCCTAAGGGAGATGGGGCGGCTTAGAAATCTAATTAATAAATAAATAAATAATTACAGCCCCAGAAAGCAACTTGGCTGCCAACACCAATTTCAGATGTACTTCCCATGTTTTGAATGTCTGCACTTTAAAATTTACAGTAGAAGCAATAATACAAACTAGATTGAAAAACCAAGCACTTCTCATGTCTGCAAAATAACACCACTGCTGTGAGAGCAACATTAGCTGCTGGTGTGCTCCAAGTATAAAGCTGTAAATGACTTAAAACTAGGGGGCTTATGAGTATGTTTCCAGACAGATTTTGTCCAGTCTGTCCAAATAAGATCCCTACTTACTATGAAACTTAATAGGAAGGGGCATGAAAGCAGATACTCATTGTAGGTCTTATTACCTCCCAAGGAAAGGGTGACTCCCACTCTCATGGCCTTCAGAAAGCTTGATAATGCTTGCCTGTTTCAGAAGGCTCTTGGAGGCTGATTGGTTTTGCTTTTATTGGCTCCGACAGACAAATGGCTCAATTCTTATGAATGCTTACTGTTGATATTTATGACATATGCACTATTGTTTTACTGTTGCTCTTTTAGTACACTACTTGGAAGCTCTTCAAATGAAGTATATAAACACTAGAAATAAATATAATCTTAATTTTCAATAATGAGATTGTGTTTAAATCAAAGATGAACATGCAGATAAACCTTTCTAGTTTTATATTTCTTCCATTTCCTTCGGATTATTACACACAGATATAAAAACTTACACCTATATATGAAATGGACTATAAATAATACCAGTAGAAGAGAATGTTTCTAGCTCAGGGTTGAAATCAAAGGGTTCTTGGTGCTCTCTGAGCTTGGTTGTTTTCTTGAAGGCAGTTGATTAGCCCAACTAGGTAACATCATTACTAGCGCTGATAATGTTACCCAGTTTGGATAATGAAACATCTGACTTTAAGTGAAACTGTACATTGCACACAACAATTATGTATTTCATCTTGAAAAGCTGCAGAGCAGAATCACTACCTTTTATCCAGATATCGGACAAAAGTTTCATTCTAAAGATTGCTAAATCTCACAAAATTCCAATATCCCAGTGTGACCCTGTGTGAGTAGGGCCAAGAATTAGTTGGTCGAGGTCAATGGCTGCCATGGAGGTTATGAACTGCTGTAGTACCTCTAACCTTGGAATCAGAGATGGCAGACTGAAGAACCATCAGCCTGGGGGACTCTACTGCCAGCCCAGACCCAGAAGGTGGACAGAGATACTGCTACATTGCAGGGAGGAAAGAACGTGAGCAGTAATACGTTACTTACTTTCCACCTTTCCTGTGTGGAGGTTATTATAAATATAGGCAGTAAGCTAATTCAGCACTTTCTGAATTGATACTTGTAGATAGATAAATACTGGGTTTTAAAAAATAAAATAAAATATTTATCATAGACATTACCATTCATCTTGTTGACAAGGTGAAAGCACAATCATTATGGAACAGTCCTTTGCTGTCATTGCAACTCTATACTGCTGAACCTGTAACAAAAATCAAGTCTATAGTCATCTACCAGGCAACAAGAACTAAAAAAACTGCATCCATCCATCCCATCCATCCATCCATCCATCCATCCATCCATCTCTGTTGTCTGTCTGTCTATCACCTATCTCACCCTTATGGATGGTTTGTATCTTCCTCAATCTCAGATCATCTATCAAAGGCCTGAGAGTTTGAAGGTTCTGAGGAGTATCTTAACTGTTCCTAGCACTACATTCTTCTGGACAGAAAGCTCTGATGTTGTTCCTTGATTCTGTTGAAGCTACTCTCCCCACTTAGGAATCACAATCCTGAGTGCTTCTACTATCACTGGGACCATTGGTGTATAGTTTCCACATCCTCTCTAGTTCCTCCTTCAGACTCTGGTACTTTTCCAGTGGACCTGGTTAATCTGGGTGACATCCAAGCTGGCATGACTCGTAGTTTTTCTCACTCTCAAAACAGGTGAAGCTTCAAGGGTTAGAGTTATTAGATGCCAGCTGGGATTTGGACTCCCACATCAAAGGGTGTCACTTTAACCACTACACTATTCAGTTACATGCCCACACATGTGTACATATACCTATGTATATTTGTGTGTGTGTGTAGCTATTTCCCTATTAAAGGATTTATATGAAAACTACATTGTAAGTTCAGTTAAGAAAAACTAAATAGAGAAAAAAAAATCTGGTTTTAATGCAAAAAGTTCAGTATGTTGCTTCATGTGAAGAGGTTATTAAACATTTCTATCTCAATTTTACTTGATATATGTATATTCTCAAAACACTATACAGCATTTGAAAGTAAATGCAGTAAAAGCTCACCCAAGGACAGGATTAAATTGAAATGGAAATAAAAGTATTACACACCAAACAAAATTAAGAGTAGATGCCTAGATGGCCTTTTAATTTCTTCCTCCTTATCCCACAGTATTTTGTTGAAGAGGGTAACTGGTGTTGGTGTTAGTAGACAGTGATAGCTAAACAAGGCATCCTGTGTTGTTTTCTATTTTCCAAAGGACAA
Source organism: Naja naja (assembly GCA_009733165.1). Lineage (NCBI taxonomy): Eukaryota > Metazoa > Chordata > Lepidosauria > Squamata > Elapidae > Naja > Naja naja. The sequence continues at coordinate 76,745,384 of CM019149.1, forward strand.
TATATGCTACTAACTTTAGTAGTTCCATCATGCTACATTTTAATCTTCCTGAGTCTTTAGCAAAAGCTTAATGCTTCTGCACATGAAATTGTAAATATGCAAAATGTAGATATATGATTGACTTAAAGAACTTGATTAGAAGAACTGAAACTGTCTTGTCAAAATAAGGTACCTTTGTCAATGCATATGCTATTGTTCCATCATCCTCACTTGAGCGATCTAATAACTTCTCATAGAATGATTCATTATAAGGCCCATCAATCTGTAGTACGTTCCTAAAAAATAAATACATTCAGAAAATAAAGTAAAATGCAGAGTCCCAGAACTGAAAGTAAACCAGATTCTGTACCATGAAACAACAGCAACAAATTTATTTCAGTTGCTATTTCTTTAACACAGCTCCCACAGTTCAAGTGTGAGACAATTGAGGCTACTGTCCCCTCTAGTGACCACTGCCTAAAATTACATGAAACAGTGAAGAAAGTAACACTGCAAACTAAGAACTCTCCAAAATAAATATTTTGCCTTTGGTTTTGCAATGACATGACAACTGCAAAAGGTTATTTGTTGTGTCGTATGACTGCAATAAAAGTTCCTGCCATGCTATTTTCAAGGTTGAAGGTTCTTACCACCCTACCTTCCACATTTAATGATAAGCTAACATACCATGTTCATCGAATATCCTCAGATCTCACTTAGCTATTTAAGGAAAAAGAACCCACTATTAGATTATCTTAATATGTTTCTTCTCCATTTTACTTAACCAATGCCTCCCGCTGGTTTATGAATTATTTTGGTTCCCCAAAATTTAATTTTAATAATGTAGAGTGTATGTAGAATAATGTAGAGTGTACATAGAAAGTCTACAAACCCTTAAAATGCCAAGTTTTTACAATTCAAAAAAATCAGACCAAGATAAATCTTACTATTGTTCCCCCAAAAGATTTCAGTTTGTTTTTCAATTGAATTGTACAGCTTATATGTTATATGAAAAGTGGAAAAAATTGAAGTGATTTATCTTGATCTGATTTTTTGGCATCTCAAAAACCTGGCAATTTAACAGGGCTATGCAGACTTTCTATATACACTGTATTGCATAAAATATATACTACTGTTCTACTCCAAGGAATTCTAAATTCTTGGAAAGTATACTTAGGCTATTTCATTTTTAATTGGTATGCCATCAGTCACCAGGCTTTATTTTAAATAAATGAATTTGCACCAAAATATTTATAATATTAAATTTGTACAAAATAAATAAACAAGAAAGACAAAATGCAATTTTTAAAAAAGTAGAAAGATTTTGTATTGTGATGTCACCAACGATTAGAAAAAATATTCTTCTACACCAGATCTATCGTCATTCTCATTTTCTTTAAAGTTTAGGCATATTGCCTATATGATTTGAGCATATGAAAAATAAAATCTTTATAAGTAGGCAAGAATAGTTTTCACTTTCAAGGAACTGCATCTGAAGGGAACAAATGCAGACAGCCATAATTTTCTTTGAAAAATGCAGAAACCTTCATTCTTAAAATCTATTGGAATAAACACTTTGCAGCATTTCTCTGACAGTTATTAAATAAAACTGAAGGAAGAAGACACCGCCCTCCCCCAAAAAGGTTAAATTTTCTAGTTTTTTATTCAGATATGTCGGGGGGAAAAGCTATTTTGGGATAGAAATTGCAATTTCCATTTTTGCTTTGCTATTAGAGAAATCAGGTCCTCATTATTATGACAAAACTACTGAACAATTTCCCAATTTTAAGGTACAAATTTTAGACTTAACAGAGATACTATAGTTGGATTCTGTATATTTGTAGATGTGCTGGTTAGACATAGTACAGTTTAGGGTCAGGTGACAGGGACATACTAACTCTTAAGTATAAGACTGAGAGGAGTTATACCATTGTTTTAAAGAGGTGCTGCATACTTAGGTCTTCTCTGACCATACTGATTTGCTGATCTGAAACCTAGTATCACTTACCTCTCTTTGGGAAACTCTTCCAAGTATTGTTCAACTCTGTTGTACAAAGGATAAACCCCTTCTATATCCAGTGTATCCAGCATTTGAGCCTGAAGTGTTTTGTAAAGGAGACATCCCCTTGGCAAGCCAGAGGTCTCTATTTTGTTTTTAGCTAAAAAGAATAAGTTTCAGTTTTTACAATGGATGTATCAATCTCTCTGATCAAAAACAGCAAGGGGCATAAACAGGAGAGAATCAAAGTGTGATCCTTCTACACGGATTTCAAAAATGGGGAAATGCAGCTCTGCAATCCAGTTTCTTGCTCTAGTTTGAAAGAAATCTTCCAAAGGAGAAACTGTGACATCAGATTTGTATTGGTCTTTCCCTATACAAGAGAAGGTTCTACAAAAATGATTCTAAATAGCATCCTAAATTGTAAAACATTGTCTAAGTTTGTTCAGAATTTGTGGAAAATGTTCTTAGAAAAGTAATATTTCATTATTTTGTGTGTGCTCAATTTTTCTCTGATTATTCAGGAGAAGGAAAATTAGCAACAGACTATTTGCTTTAACTAATTTGTATATGAAAATACATTTTACATAATGGAATAACCTCTTTCATATTATAATTTTATTATGAATGTGGCACCAAGTATAAAACAAATATTTTCACTGGGTTGACAGAAACAGAAATTTAAGTGTTTCTGGATTGGAAAAGTAGACGCCTAAAATACATTTTAGGTTTTCTACAGTGACATATGCATTAAGATCTTGAACAATGGCGTGTCACAATTTAGCGTTCAGTATGTAACTCAGAAGTAGTAACAAAGGAAAACAGAAAGGAAATCTAACTAAAGATAGCACTGAGAGGCTGTATAGCTTATTTTACACCATACAAAATATAAAAAACATTACTTTTGTAAGAAGGGAATAGGCTTATTCCTATTATGTAATATGTATTCATCAGTAATTCAGTTTAATCAGAGATAATAAACAGTTACTTGTAACTTTCTGTTTAATTCCTTCTCTCTGGAAGGTATCCCAGCCATCTTAGAGTGACTAGTTGATCCTTTTAAAAAAGCCAAACAAACCAGTTTTTATGCAAACCAGTGCAGACAAAGTAAATTCTGTATAAAACTGAAAACAAAGCAAATTTTAAATACTATATTTTGGGATGTGAAAAGGCCAGAATGACATAGATATCTTGCAGCAAAAGGCACACAGATTCTTACCATTCCGCCCTAGCTCTTTACTGAAAGCACTGGCTTCGCAATAACTCCTTCCTTGTGAGCTGGGAACTGTCTTCAAATCACCTGCTTTACAGGTATCTGTATTACTCAGTAGAATTGTTGTTATTACATGGATCAACTCTTTCAGAATTGTCCTTGTACAATGAGGCCCATTGACCAGGCCATTTGAAGGAAAGAAGAAAGGTTTCAGGTGGCAAGCAAGTTCATTCAAATCAGAGAGAGAATCCTCATTATCTTTGCAGCCATAAATTAATTCACCATTCTGTAACAGAAAAGAAGTTAATTAATACCTTTAAAATAATAACAAAAATAATTCAACTGTTGTAAATGAGATATCCCAACTATACCTTCTGGCAATACCCCCTGTACTTCACAGGTGAGATGCAAAGAACAGTAACTTGGCTTGCAAGATAGTCTCTAAAATAAGATCCTACTTACATAAAATAATGTGAGTTTATTTTGGGGTAAAACCAGATTTTTAAAAAATGTACAGCGTATTAGCCAATATGTGAAAAACTTAACTGGTCCTGATCTTACCATTATTAGTGTATGCTGCAGATGGTGACTACACTTTCTCAATCTGAAAGCCTTGGTTGAACAAAGCCATGATGAGCACTGGAGCTTGATATCTATAGTATTGTACTGTGTATTTTTTGCAACTCAACATGCAAGAAGAATAAATGTGAAGGATATAAATTAATGAAGGAAAAAGAAGAAAAATGCAGATATGTTGTGTGTTCATGAAACTACAAGAAAGGAGAAAAACAGATTTGAATGAAGGTCTAATCTTGGGGGAAAGGGTTGATGATTAACATGCACTGAAGTAAAGTTATAGGTTTAATTATGAATGAAAAGGCTAAAAGGTATTTCAAAGTGTGAATTTCTATCATCAAGATTGTTCTTTGTGTATATGAAGACATAATCCTATCAATCAGGCTTCCGGCCTGGGTTTAGCACAGAGACGGCATTGGTCGCACTAGTGGATGATCTCTGGAAGGCACAGGACAGGGGATTTTCCTCTGTCCTGGTCCTATTAGATCTCTCAGCGGCTTTTGATACCATCAACCATGGTATCCTATTGCAGCGCCTTGAGGGGTTGGGAGTGGGAGGCACTGTTTTGCAGTGGTTCTCTTCCTACCTCTCAGGGTGTTTGCAATCGGTGTTGGCAGGAGGGCAGAGGTCGGTCCCAAGGGCTCTCACATGTGGGGTCCCTCAGGGGTCGGTCCTCTCACCCTGTTGTTCAACATCTATATGAAGCCGCTGGGTGAGATCTTCCGGGGTTTTGGGGTGAGGTATCATCAGTATGCTAATGATACTCAGTTGTATATCTCCACCCCAAACCAAATTAGTGATGCCCTCTCTGTGATGTCCCGTTGTCTGGATGCAGTACGGATCTGGATGGGCAGGAACAGGCTACAGTTCAATCCGGCCAAGACTGAGTGGCTGTGCATGAACAGATTCCATCTTTGGTCATGGGGGGAGAGGTGTTGCCCCCTGTGGATAGGGCATGAAACCTGGGGGTTCTTCTGGATTCACAGCTCGGTTTGGAGGAGCAGGTGGGAGCCGTGACCAGGGGGCCTTTGCCCAGGTTCAACTGGTTCACCAGTTACGCCCATACCTGGATCAAGATGCCCTTCGCACAGTCACTCATGCACTTGTCCTGTCCCGACTCGACTACTGCAACGCTCTCTATTTAGGACTGCCCTTGCATACCATCCGGAGGCTCCAACTGGTGCAGAATGCGGCTGCACGAGTTGTGATGCAAGTTTCCCAATATTCCCATGTTATACCCCTCCTGCGCGAGCTGCATTGGTTGCTGGTTGCCCTCCGGGTGTGATTCAAGGTCTTGGTGTTAACATTCAAAGTCCTTCATGGCACGGGTCCGGGGTGCTTGCGGGAGCGCCTCCTGCTGACATCAAATACCGATCGCCCTGTGCGAGCACACAGGCTGGGACTCCTCAGGGTGCCATCCGCACGACAATGTCGGCTGGCGATGCCCCAGGGAAGGGCCTATTCTGTAGCGGCTCCTGCCTTATGGAATCAACTACCCGTTGAGCTCCGGCTGGCTCCCGATCTCTCCTCTTTCCAGCGCAATCTAAAAACCTGCTTGTTTCTACAGGCCAGGCTGGACTGACCTCCCGAGTGGGATTTTTAATTGGGTTTTAACTGTATGGTTTGGCTTGTTTAGGTTTAATCTCTTTTTAAATTATTTATTGTTCTATGTTTTATCTGTGAGCCACCCCGAGTCCTTTCGGAGAGGAGAGGCATACAAATAAAATTAAATAAAATAAATAAATAAATAAATAAATATTCATATTTATTTATTTAGCATATGGCATATCATACATGGATTAGCAACATATATTAACATTTCATCCAGATTAGTAAAACACAATAAAATATGAATGTTAAAAAGATTTGTGTTCAAATACCAATGTCTAGCCCATCTAACAATTGAAGTACAGCATTGTTTATATTAAAAATCTTAAATGAGTCATAGTTACAGTCCAGTGAACGATGGCATCAGTTTTTGGGAAAAGTGAAAAATTCAGATTGAATGTGATTCAGTAAAAAAGATTGATTCAATTATTAAGATGAAAGTCAGAAAAAGTTAAGAATACAAGAGTAATAAAATGTTCTGAATATGGCAGACAATATTCCAATATTCTCAAGTTGGGGGAAAATAGTGTGGCAAAAGAGAAAAAATAAAGGAAGTCAGGTGAACATAAAACTTCAGGAAGAGAAACCATAAGTCCATTAGGAAAAGTATTACAAGACAAATTACAATTTCAACAGAATGAATGGTAACTAAATGGAAGAGTATGTTTGGAAGTGAGTGAAAAAAATTATGTCACAGAGTGCTATAGACGTATAGGGACTGATATTAGCAGGACGTATGAAAATGAATGCTTCATGGAATGATGAAAGGTATTACTGTATATAATGGATATGCACAGAAAGGGGGGAGGAATCCTGGTTGAATAAAGTTGATGAGATCATTGAAGACAAATGAGAAAATTAAAGAACAAATGAAAAATTTAAAGAACAAAAGCCAAGACATAACAATGTTTGGGCTTGGTGGAAGTAAGAATGGATTCCAACAACAGAAAGGAATGAACAGATAAAATGAATGGTGCTGGTGTAAACTAGATTTAATTAGTTTCTTCGTTCATTTAGTCCTTCTTGCCTTCTTTGATAATGTTGCCATTCTGAAAAGGAAAACTGGGAAAGCTATATACATAGGACAATCTGAATTAAAATTAGTGGGTGATAATGCATCTTGCTGCTGGAGAGCTGAGAGTAAGTAATTCATAGCTGGAAACTAGTTCACCAAGTGATAAATAATAGATCCCTATGTAACTACTTGATCATCAAGACAAATTAAAGCAGGAGAAATACATGATTTGGAAAATAAAAGCAACAAGTAGAGAGGAAGTTTTAAGCACCTGCTGAATTCACTGCTTTCCTCATATTTCTTTTTCCCCTGATCACAGCATAGAACAGCTATCAAAGTCTCTCTATATTTTTGTCCCAATACTAAATATAAAAATTAAGATTTAAATTACAAAAATAATTAAGAGCTGTAGCCTGAAATCAACCAATACGGTAATGAAAAAACCTTTCTAAATATGAATGTAGGTCTGCAAATGCTAGAGACTGTTACATTGCTTTCATCCTGCTTATGGAGGAGGAGGAAATGGGACTGCCAGCCAGCAATAATTTGAGATGGAATGCGGACTGATGTTCATCAGGTATTCATTCACTATTAGATGTAAATGCAGTGGTTAAATGCAGCACTGCAGGCAAACTCTGCCCACAGCCTGGAGTTTGATCCTGACAGGGCTTCAAAGTTGATCCATCTTTCCATTTTTCTGAGGTTGGTAAAATGAGGAGCCAGACTGTTGGGGGAAATATGCAAACATTGTAAACTGCCCAGAGAGTGCTGTAATGCACTATGGGGCAATATATAAGCCCAAATGCTATTGCTACTGCTACTAACATAGCTGGTTGAAGAATAGCACAGAAGTTGTGGGACTTAAACTGATCTGAAAGACAGAAGGAAAGTGAAAGGAAAACGAAGCAGAACCCTGAAAACCTTGAAAAAAAATTGACAGGAGGGAATTACTCCATCATAGAAGCACAGTGATACTTTGTAGACCCTGGCCTTCCACAGCAGAAGATAATGGCAGCTAGACCATATTCAACCCTAACAAATCAAGCCACCCAAATTGTAGTGAAGAGACAGGATCAACTAGGATGAAAAGGCTGGTTACACTAGTAATCAACTTGCATCTAAATGCCAGATTTCAAACGCATGAAACCATGTTGCATATGTAACTTAGTTTCTTGTAGTACTTCTTTATAAAACAATACAAAACAAAGAAGAATCCTGGTATGTCTAATCTTTGATGTCTTTGTCTTCTGAAGGATTACAGAAATGCCAACATGCTGTAACTGATCCTTGCTCAACTTTAATCCAAGACTGTCACAAAGGGGCATATAGACTTCCAGAAATGGCTTCTTACAGCTTCTAACTAGTGTATGCTTTCTGAAATGAGCTTCATAATTCTCAACCAGATCTATCATTTTTTATACTTCTGTCCAAATTTGCAGACTCAATTCACTCTTCCTCTTCTATAACATTTCTCTACTTTAAATTTCCAAATTATCTTCATTAATCATATTTCTGAATTATTTCAGAAAATAAAAAAGGAAAAAGGATTATTTCAAACATCATCAGTATAATTAATTTGCCCAGTAAGCAAAGTATTGATTGCTGTTTTATTTGAATCATGGAGTTTGGAGCTTGGACCTTCAGAATCTGCTTCCTAATTAAGCACACTAGAACAAAAATAATAAAGGAAATAGGCTGGCTGAAGAACAAAAGCTTTCTTGAAAAATGTAAAGCACCTTACCTTAAATATTTTTAAATTATTCTGTGCTTCATAAAGTAGGTTTCTCAAGGCGAAGTGCATTCGCTGTTTATTTCTAAAATATAAAAAACATGAATATTTAAAATGAAGTGTAACCAATCCACAACTAGAGTAAACTTGTTCATTCTGATTTATCTGATCTACTTTCAAACACATATTTTATTTTATTCAAACACATATTTTATTTCTAACTCTATAATCTTATGACTGGAAGTATTCTCTACTCTAATCCTTAAGACAGTTCTACTTAGAAGCTATTTGTAAGACCAAATTTTCTACATTTTTCCCTGAAAATCCTTCCAATTATTTTTCCAACTTGCACATTAGCTTCTTTATATATCATGCAGCTCTGTGATTAACAGACTGAAACTTTCTGTATTACCAATAAAGTTGTTAAAATTTCATATAGCAGCTAACTCTTCAAAGCAAGTAGCAAGAATAACACAAGCTCAATGAAGGAAATATACATAAAAATAAGATATATACTTTCTTACCCTGAAAATAGATCTAGCGGACAATATTTACTGAGATGTTTCCATTTTCCTTTTGCTACCTGTTGACAAACAGAACATATGACTTCCTAAATATGCATTAATTTATTTCTCAAATTTCTAGTTAATTTAATTTCCAAAACTGTTCAAGCTGGGAGTTCATCAACATCTCCAGACACTTCCACTCATGCCTTTTGTTTCCCCGTCCTCCCAGTTTAAGAAAGTTACAATTTCTAACATTCTGCTTCTTCACACTTTTTCCAACAAAAGCATTTCCCTCTATCTACATGACAGGGTAGATTAATGTAAATAAAATGGCTTTCTCAACTGGAAAATGGGTTTTGACTTATAATCATGTGTGCCATATTCAAATGGAGTATTAATTCCACTCTGATATCAAAAGTTTACAATTCACTTAAGTTTTACATTACCTTTAGATGCTGGTGCATGCAGTAACGACAAACTTTATATTTTATATCTTGTGAAACATGACTGGAAAAGGGGAGAAATCCACATTTTGGCTGCAAGAAAAAATGCAGTTTAAAATTTAGGACATCTTTTCTTTGTATTTAAAAGTAATACCAACCCCCCTATGCACTTCCAATAACATAAGGGTTACGGTTAGGAGGGTTAGGGTTAGGATTGTTCAGCCTTTCAGTGAACTCTTATAAAAAGCAGTACACAAACTTTTTAACCCTAATATACACAAAGAACAGAAATATTTATTTTACACTTGTTACAAAATGATTGATACATTCCCAGAAGTATTACTTATGTGGCAAAAATCTAAATGGCTGTAACACTTTCAACTGATCAAATTTTCAAACATTTAAATCTGCATAAGTGCCACCCAAAAAGAAGAATAATTTCTATGTATTTGATGTCATTAAGGAGGAATACTGGAACAAAATCACTCTAGCAACACTGTTTCATTCTACCTCCTTTGTGAGAAGTAGCCATCAGGATAAGGGTATACAAAGTGACCTATATTATAGTTCTATTTTAAATAATTATGCCTGATTAAAAGGAGCTCCAAAACTTTCTATGATTTTAAATAAGTTGCAAAATGCCATTTCATCTTTTATAGTTACTTCCTCTAATGGAAACAAAACATTGAAATTATGTTTCTACATTGTTTAACATTTCATTCATTTTGCTAATAAAATGAAACTGGTATAACAGCAACAATGTAAACCCAAAGTATTGATTGAATTGAATTCTTGATGTACTCACCTTAATTTCTATACAAAGTTTAGGACGATGTTCAACAAAATGCATCCTGGTGAGATTAGGAAGGCACAAAGCATAACCACTAAGGGCATCCATCTCTTTATCACAGCGTGATTCTAAAGGAAAAGGAGAAGTAACTGCTTACACCCATGTTTAATATTCCAACTTTTTGAGCACTACAACCATCAATTACTCCCTCATATAGTTAATTTGAATGGCTCTCAGGCCTGCCCTTCCATTTATACTAACAGAATTCTTCTCTTTAATAACATTTTCTATGATCAGTCAAATCCCTACAAGTAATCAGTCTCAAACTATGGATATACAGGCATCATGATACTATATATCTATACCAAATAAAAGCGTATTAACTGAGAAAGATTTTTAGAAAGTATGGCAAATGTCATTCTTCTCTTGATAGTTTTAAAATAACTAAAAAAACAATAAGCCATTGGCATTTTTTTTTGAAAAAAAAACAACTTTCTGTTCTCTGTTTTCTGTTCTGTTGTAATGTAGTTAGCAGTGTCATTACCCTGAACTCTCCACAAATTACCAAATAAGCACAGACTCATAGAAATAGTTGAGAGTATGTAACTTCTGCTTTGAACTCTTTCAAGGAAGGAAGGGTGGAATACAAACACAGAACCTACTATTGTGCTCAACACACATAACCTTTCCATGCTATTCAATTCAGGAGACTAATAACTTTATTACCTTCCCCAAATTGCCAAAACAAATTTCAATCAAATGCCTTTCTAAGTTGAATGCTATTTGCATTTTATCATAAGCATGTTATTACATTTTAAAATGCATGTCTGAAATGTTTCCTAAAAGCAATGGAAGAATGGACTGTGAAGACGATAACAGCTGATTTGTTTGATTGAGATAAATTTACTTTTATAAAAGACTAGACCCCTTTATGGACTTTTTGTTGAAAATGGGAAAAAAGAGTAATTTGTGGATTTGTAAATTAAAAAGGGCTGAAAATAGGATACAAGGGATCTTTGCAAACTAATCTTAGAAAGGGAAGAAGGATAGTATGTTGCAATGAAGATCAGAAGTCATTTCTTTAATTATCTTTTTGTTTTGTTTCTTCTTTCTTTATCTGTATTGCTTTTTACACTTTTTTCTTTTATCTTTCTCAGTTTCTTTATTCATGTTTTCATAGTTGCCTTTTATTTATGTAAAAATGTTCAATAAAAATTGTAAGTACTCTTGGGGAAAAGTAATTGGATATGGTTTTGTTCAATTATACAAGTGATCCAGCATCTATGTAGCAATTGTGCTAAAAAATTATCTGAAGTAATTATTTGAAAAATAAAAGATCTTAAAAATTACTTTGGATTTGGAATCATGATATGAAATTTGGCTGCACTGTAGCCAGGCTTAAGTGTCAAAAAGGTTTGAATTATCAACCTGTTTCAAAAATAAAAAAGCATCTTCTAATTAATCTTGGGTGATTTGTAAAAATTTAAATGATTAATTAACTCAGCCCTGATTAAGTCTGGGATGGAAGACCAGGAAATCCTACATTTATAGGAAAGCTGGGGGGGCGGGGAGGAATCAGAAGGAAGGCAGTGGTAGGTCACTTCCATATTGATACCACAACCAATATGGACATGTTTATTTTCTCACAATCTAACTCAAGTCAGGAGAGACCTTGGTTTATACTATGCTGGAGAAAGGTGTCTACTTAATGTAAAAGCAGAAATAAAAAATAATCTATGCCATACATAGCATCAAATATGCAATGTATTAGATATAAGAGATGTTAATTATTCATCCAAAAATATAATAGGTACAAATAAATTATACCCCATTAACTAAAGAAATTTTGACTCAACTTTGGGGAAAATATTTAAGAGATGTGCTTCCTGTTGCAGCAAAGCCTGTGTGAGAATTTTATATTATTTTGCAACCAAATACTAGTTGAACCAGCTTTAGCATCAAACAATATACCATTATACTTCTACATTTTTCTCTTTTAAAAGGGCAAGTTATTCTGAGAGAGGAAATGTACTATTTACGCATTTGATGGCCTAATCTGCTTTTATTGTCCTGAATAACTTTCCATAGATACCACCTGAAAACTCTAAAAAAATAGAAGCTTTTATGTCTGAGGAATCTGTAAGTATATATTCACAATTACAACTTTAATGTATTTGTGTCCAAGTTAATTATGTGTTCAACACTCAATAACAATGGAAAATCCAATTCCAACAGGAAATGAGGGACAGGAGGGGAAAAGAGAAGCCAATATATACAAGTATCTAGACAGGTGTGTGTGTGTGCATGCACATACACACACAAACACATACTAATAGATCAAGCTATACATTTTCAGAAACATATTTCACAGTAAAGAAGCATTATAGGGGCAAACTCCAAAAATTTAGCTTGAGAACGAAGGCTAAATTTAGCATAATTCAACTTGGGTTGAATTAAAATTATACTAAATATAATTTACCTTATTGTTCCATATAACAAATTAACTAAAATTTATTTGCAATTTATATTTATCTAATTTATCTAATATATTATGTAAGCCGCCTCAAGTCGCCATGGGCGAATAGGAGGCAATATAAATATATATATATATATATGTATATATGTATATGTATATGTATGTGTGTGTGTGTGTGTGTGTATATATGTATATATATATATGTATGTATATATATATGTATGTATGTTTGTTTTCGTAGATTTTCACGGTAAAGGTATGTAGGTCTGGTGTATTCAGGTCTTGTCCCGTGTAAGATTGAGAATACCTGGCAACGTTTCGACAGCGAAATCTCATCCGTCATCTTCAGGCTGGTGTCTTCAGCTTCGTTCTCCTGGGAGAAGTGTGTGATCGTGGCTGTTTTTCCTTTTAAACTCTAGAGTTGGCTGTGTTGTTACTTCTTGATTGGTTTGTGGAGTTGATGTATGCAGATTGGATGGCTTTTTCCTGAGACCCTGTGTGGCTGAGGTGCTGGCTGTGTGTCTCTCAGCCTTTGTGTTGTAATGACCTGGGTAATGGGCTGTGTGATGACCTTCTGAGTTCTATTGTTGTGACGTCCTGGTGTGGTGCTGTAATCTCCGGTCGTTGTCTGTGGTGCAACCTCCTGATGTTTGTGTTGTGATCTCCTGAGTTCTGTGATGTAGTATCCTGGGTGGAAGGCTGTGATGTGACATTCTGGGCCTTGGTTTGGCTCGAGTTTGAGGTCTGGCTATGTGTTTATAGCGGTGTCAGTTTGCTTAGTTTGGGGGTCGGAGGGGGGTGTAGCAGCTGGTGTTGCAGCCATGGTCTGGTTTCTGGATGGAGCCAAACCAAGGCCCAGAATGTCACATCACAGCCTTCCACCCAGGATACTACATCACAGAACTCAGGAGATTACAACACAACACATCAGGAGGTTGCAACACAGACAACGACCCAGGAGACTACAGCACCACACCCAGGATGTCACAACAATAGAACTCAGAAGGTCATCACACAGCCCATTACCCAGGTCGTTACAACACAAAAGGCTGAGAGACACACAGCCAGCACCTCAGCCACAAGGTCTCAGGAAAAGCCATCCAATCTGCATACATCAACTCCATCAACCAATCAAGAAGTAACAACACAGCCAACTCTGGAGTTTAAAAGGGAAAAACAGCCACTATCACACACTCTCCCAGGAGAACGAAGCTGAAGACACCAGCCTGAAGATGACGGATGAGATTTCGTCGAAACGCTGCCAAGTATTCTCAATCTTACACGGGACAAGACCGAATACACCAAGACCTACCTACCTACCTACCTACCTAGTACCTACCTACACCCCTAACAAATATATATATATATATATATATATATATATATATATATATATATATATATGTTTCGTTAGATTTTCACGGGTTAAGGTATGTAGGTCTGGTGTATTGGGTCTTGTCCCGTGTAGATTGAGAATACCTTGGCAACGTTTCGAAGTAAATCTCATCCGTCATCTTCAGGATGGTGTCTTCGCTTCTCCCAGGAGACAGAAGTGAAGACACCAGCCTGAAGATGACGGATGAGATTTCGTCGAAAACGTTGCAAGGTATTCTCAATCACAAGGGACAAGACCAGAATCACCAAGACCTACATATATATATATATATATATAAAAATTTATTTGTGGAGGGATTCAAGAACTGACTTTCAGAAGGCAATATACAGTTCTGAAATCTCAGTTTGTTTAGCTCCACTGTAAGAAAAGATTACAGGTAGTCCTTGACTTATGACCACAATTGAGACTACGATTTCCATTGCTAAGCAAGCTGATTCTTAAGTGTGTCATGTCCAATTTTATGACAATTTTTGCTATGATTAAGTTAATCTCTGCAGTTGTTAAGTGAATCACATGGTCATTAAGTGAATGTGGCTTCCACCATTGTCTTTGCTTGTTGGAAGCTGGCTGGAAAGGTTGCAAGTGGCAATCACATGCAACCACTGTAAGTACATGTCAGTTGTCAATTTTGATCACCCGACAACGAAGATGCTGCAATGGTCATTAACTGCAAGGACTGGGGGTAAGTCACTTCTTTCAGTGCCATTGTAATTTTGAACAGTTGCTACAAGAATGGTTGTAAGTTGAGGACTACCTGTACTGAAGTAATGCCAATGTTTATTTTAATAACTGAAAAATTAATTCCATAAGTAAGATCTGTTTGTCACACGATGTAATTATACCATTAAAATTTGGGGGGCTAAACACAAAACAAGAATCATGTGGCTATAATCTAAATAAAGCTAAGTTTCTTATTTTTATTCAGCGTAGTAATAATCCTCGTATGGAAGATTTCAAGGGAATAACAGGACAATAAACAAAATTGGGAAATTGGGGGGAAAAACCTAGAAGACAAGGGCAAACCACATTTCAGTACTTTTTTCAAGAAAACTGAATCAACTTGCACATGAGTTGAGATTAGCCAAGTTTCAGAAAATACTGTTTCAATTTTATGTTCAAATAGCTGTGCCATTATTTTTATTTCTTACCTGGCCTCTCTGCCTGGATCTTTAAGCAAAGTTGTTTCACAAAGTCCAAAGGCAGCTGGACAACTTCCTAAAAGATTTAAATGATGTTTAAATATTTTTGTTATACTGATGATAATTCCTATTGCTATATGTAAGCTGTGTAATAAAGGTAATCCCCATTTAACAACTGACTTGGATAATGATTGTTCACAAATACAATGGTAATAACATGTAGTAAACAGTAGCATAAAAATCATTTTCCAACCAATATGTGCACTTAGGACTAATTTTTTGCTCCTCAGAGTAAAAACTGAGAGTAACACTAGCATTGTACATGACAGAACTTTAAATGAGACAGCAGCAACCAGCAATCTTCTCTCTCTCTCTCTCTCTCTCCCTCCCTCCCTCCCTCCCTCCCTCCCTCCTTTCCCCTCTCTGTCAGTTGAATTTTGCCAGATTCAACTGAAGTTATCCTTTATATCAGTCAGTAATAATTGGCTGCCCTGTAAAACAATTTTAAAATTATATAATAAAATATGATTATGGGGGATGTTTGTGTGTGTGTGTGTGTGGTGTGTGTACAAGCGCGCACATAGCAAGATGACACTATTTTCAAATAAAGATGATTGCTGAGTAAACATGCCTTCAGGAACATGCCTTGAGGAATCTTGGGTAAAAAGGGGAAAGAAAAGGAGAGAATGCTGCCTTAAAGTTCAGTGTTCAGCTCAGTAGTCAGCTTTGAATAATAATGTTTGCCAAACTCTCCCTAGAAAAGGAATACAAAAACTCCTTCAGTTATGTAATATTCTTAGTAATATCTAAAACTTTGGGAGTAATTCCTGATTCCAATGCTTCTTGTATACTAAACATTATTGTATCTGTCTCTCATCCCTCATTACTAAATATTTATGTGGTCACAATTTCAAAACCAATCAAAATTTGAAAAATATTTAACTCCTCAAGTTTATCAGTTAAGAGCAAGCAGACACTAAATGCATGAATCATTCAAACTCAACTTTCCAATTAAAGGACAAGACTAGATAAGGTGTCCCCCTAATACCACTCCCTTTCCTGGCAGTGGCACAGGAGGGTGTCTTTTTAAGCAAATGTGAACTTTAAATAAGTTTCCTGTATTTGTTTCCTTTTTGATAATATTTAATAAGCAGCTTTTTGAAGATTTCTTTTTTTAAAGAAATCAACTTTATAATACCTTCAAGAATATATTTATATCTTGGATAGAGTTGATTTTTATCTGATGTTAATAATGAATTAGAAAAATAAAATCGAGGTTAGTCTGGTGAAAAGAAAAACATGCTCTAAGTCAAAGACAGATAAGGAAATGTGGGAGGTTAACTTAATGAAGTGATAATAAAATGTGACATTATGTGATTAGCAATGGCAATCCAGAGAAGTCCCAGTTGCCTTGTAATCTCAAAAGGTGCAGGTCTTTAAACAGAAAGTGTTGGGAGTGCTGGGTAAGGAACATGGGGATACTGCAAGATGGTGAAGGAGAGGCCGAGAGAGGGTCTAAGAGGACTGGCACAGGCTGTGCTTATATTTATTTATTTATTTATTTATTTATTTATTTATTTATTAAATTAATATCCCGCCTCACTTCCCACATCGGGGAACTCGAGGAGGCGTACAACAAGAAAGAAACATTTTCCTATACAATATAAAATCCAAAAACTCATTCATACCATTCAGACATACACGAGGGAAGAACAGAGTCTCAGTTCCATGCCTTCCGACAAAGCCAGGTCTTAACGGCTTTGCGGAAGGCAAGTAGATTGGGGATGGTTCTAATCTCCACAGGGATCATATTCCAAAGGGACGGTGCCACTACAGAGAAGGCCCTAGCCCGCGGACCCGCCAGCCAACATTGCCTGGCCGATGGTATCTGGAGCAAGCCTTCCCTGTGAGATCTAACTGGGTGCTGGGAGGCATACAGTAGCAGTAGGCGGTCTCGAAGGAATCCCGCTCCTAAGCCATGAAGGGCTTTAAAAATTGTCACTAGCACCTTGAATTGCACCCGGAAGACCACCGGTAACCAATGCAGCTCACGGAGGATAGATGTTATATGGGCACGCCCAGGTGCACCCATAATCACTCGCGCGGCTGCATTTTGCACCAGCTGAAGTCTCCGAGTGCTCTTCAAGGGCAGCCCCATGTGTAAGGGCATGAGCAACCATGTGTAGAGCCCCTCGGTCCAGGAAGGGTCGCAACTGGCGCAACAGGCGAACCTGTGCAAAGGCCCCTCTGGTCACAGCCGTAAGATGGTGGTCAAATTGTAGCTGTGGATCCAGAAGGACTCCCAAGTTGCTGAACTCGTTCTGAGGGGAGCAATTTCTCTCCCCAGTACCAAAGTTGGATAATCAACTGAAACCCGAGGGGCAAGACCCATAGCCACTCGGTCTTGTCAGGGTTGAGTCTGAGCCAATTAGTCCCCATCTAGACCCTCACATTCTCCAGGCACCGGGACATCACCTCCACGGCCTCACTAGATTGACCGGGGACAGAGATGTAGAACTGGGTATCATCAGCGTACTGATGATACCCGACCCCGTGTCGACGGATGATCTCACCCAGCGGTTTCATGTAGATATTAACAGGAGGGGGGAGGATAGAACCCTGAGGGACCCCACATGGCAGGGCCCTAGGGCTCGATCTCTGCCCCCCCACCAACACCGACTGAGTCCGGAATTCTGTAATTTGTTTTTATTTTACTTCTATTGTGTTAGTAGCTTTATATGTGTATCTTGGTAGAAAGTACAGTATAAATGAATATTAAGATAATGAGGGAAATATATACGGTAAGCCTGCATTCTTGTCCTTTGAATTCTGCTCTTATGAATTACATGGTTGATGGTTTTTTTATTTATATTTCAATAATGTTTTATTTACATCTTACACCTTTTCATGTGGTAGTAGGATACAGGTAATATTTTTATTCACAAAATGTTTTCACCCAATCATTTCATGACCCACAATCTCAATATTTTTAAAAAGTTTATCATGTACAATTTCTACCCCATTCCTTAAAAAAGGATCAATGGCAGAATCATGGAAAGCTACATTCAAGCGCTCCTCCTCTTGCTACTGCATGAAACTTAGGGCAACTATTTTGAATGTATAAACAGATGCTTTGTGCACTGCTCTTTCTTCTATATATATGATGTGAATAGAAGTTAAACGTGTTTTTTGTCTCAAAATCAATCACCTGAGGTTATAAAGCATTGAAAGAAAAAAAATTCTGCTTATTTAAAAAACATATAAAATAATAATTACCCCATGATGAACATATTTCTCCCCAAAAAAGTGCTTCATGATGTGTTTGCCAAAATACACTATGTTCTGAAGATGATGAGAAATTTCTTCTGGTGTCTAAAAAAGCAAGCATAAATAATTAGTGAAACAAAATATACATTAGCAACAGGTAGAAATTCTAACTATTCTGGATCAAATAATTGTCAATCTATGTATAAAAAGATTATTTCAAATATACATAGAACACAACTTTGTTTTAATTGCCAAACCAAATACAAATTTATATCACACTGCCTTTCCTATCAGCAAAAGGGAAAATATTTACTTTTATTATTATTCACACCTTTAGCTAACATCACCACCAAGACTGGTTTTCTCTCTAATTGTATCTCTATAACATACATATTTTAGTAGATGCACATAATCAACACACTGCAGTTATTTGCCTATGAAATAATACAGTGTAAGAGAGACCATTTTCTAATAAACTGGGTGTACAACTTATAACTCCTAAAAACGTATGTGTAGCAATTTGATAACAATGGCAACCAAATGAAACAAAGTATCACTGATTCATAGAAAAAGAAATCAATAAGAACTGGCAAAAACTAAGATGCAAAAATATTAGGTAAGTTTTACTGAAAACCCAAACTAAAGTGGCAGCTTCTCTCATGTATTTTTAAAAAGCTAACATGTATTTTTAGGTCAGCATTATGATTTAATGAGCACCATTATGATTTAAATTATTCCTGAAATATTGTCTTTAACATCTCAGTAATATCAGCTCTAAATTAGAAACATATTAAATGAAGAATATGTTTTGTCCCATGCATGGGATACTATGGCTAGGTGGTCCAGCTGGACCATTCCAAGTGAGGTCATTGTCCAGCTGAAGTGGAACCTGAAACTTTTGCACTGTTGGCCAAGGCAAATCCAGAAGACACTTACCAGGTGAGAAGGAAAGGCTACTGCATCTCACCCTTCTTCCATCACTTCCTCTGCAAGGTAGGCTTGTGCAACTGCCCCTCACTCAATTTTCATACTCCCTCTTTAATCTTTGCTGTACATCACTGTGGCACTGATGTACTTGGAATCAAATGCACCATATCCATCTGGCTGTCCACTTCATACCTGGTACGTCCACACCTTCCTTTTCTTTTGCCTCTCCTTATTTACACACTGCTCTGCTGCTGCATCTACCCATCCTACTCACCCATTCACCCATCCCTCTATTTTCCCATGCCCTTCTTTTGTCCACCTAGTTATTGCATACTGTATACAAACTCTAATACCTTCTTTAAAAAAAATTGTCCTTATTTCAGAATACCAGTACCTGGAACACGTATGTTTTATAACCATGTCCATATGAAACACAAATTCCTTCCTGGACTTTGATTGCCTGTTCTGTGTATGGCTCAATCTTTGATTGGAACATGTTAAATAATTCGATTCTGAATACAACTACATTAAAGTTTATTTTTGCCTTAAAATTGAATTCAGTCCTTTGTCAGATATAGCGATATAAGCGTTAGACATTAGTTTCTGTCTCCAGAAATCCTTTCCTATGTATAAAAAAGTTCTAACTATTTTTATTCTTTAGCAAAATAACAGCTATTCATCTTATAAAGATAAATTCTTTGGTCTGGATAACAATCAGGCCTTACTTCTGGAGAATTCAGAAGTAAATCCAGACATTCTGAAATAGATCAAGACATAAGAATCAAGGTGAACAAAACCTAGTATAAGAGTAGCAAGGTAGGTAGAGTAATGCAATATAAGAACAAACAAAAATAAAGTAGTTCTTCTGAAAGGGCAATCCTTAATTGACTAATTAAGCAAGCAGTACATGAAATAATGTCTCAGAAGATGCAACTTCTCAGTAGACTTGCCTGGACTCAGAAACGAAGTGTGACTGGCTCTAATTAGTATTTCAAGGGAAGATCTCAAGGGAATACCAGGTTGAAGACATTGTGGAAATTTTTCACAAATGAAGGCAATGCCAACCACTTTCATATTGCTTCCAAAAAAGCAGCATGGATATGTCCATGAAATGATAAGTCAACCCAAAAGAGATTTTACTTAAATAGAATAATACTTACAGAATCTACCTTTAGGCAACTTTATTGAAATGATTAATTAAATGAATGTAAAAAGTATTTCATAACTAATAATTCAAACATGATTTTATACAGTCTTTATAAGAAAGCTTCATATTTTGTAAACCTTTAAATTATAAAAATGTTTTGGGTTTTATGGACAGAAGTCAATGTCATACTAGCAGGCTTTTGTGTGTCTAGGTTAAATGTGGATAAGTAACATAGGTTCTGAAGCTCAATGAAAAAATAATTGCTTATTTTACTTAAGAGGTTAAACAAGGAGTGTCAAACTCATGTCGTCACAGCAGCGTCACGTGACATATCGGGACTTTTTTCCCCTTCACTAAACTGGACAGGGGCGGGGTCAGCGCATGATGCATCCAGCCCACGGGCCGCAAGTTTGACACCCCTGGGTTTGACTAAGGATTTAGCAAGAACTCAAAATCCACTAAATGTTAATCAAAAGGATCGTCATATTATGCTGAACTGACAAATAAACTGAACAAAAAAATAAAAACACAGTAATTTTTATTACTCAATATTGTAAGTACTCCAAAAAGAATATCTGTTCTGCTCTTTTTAAAGATGTCTCAACATTGGGAACTTTTTACCACTTCTATCAGCTCAAATAACATTTACAAATATCTCTGTTGCAAACTATATTTATAGAGTCTGGTAGGACACCCTTTAACAAAACAGCTGCAATTAGCACAGTAAGGGCAGCAGTAATTAACATTAGAAACAGAGAGGCTGTTCTTTTCTGAAATGAGCCTCATATTTGTACCAATCCATGCCTACAGAGACAATAGCATCCACCAAGACAAATAGTACATTCATCAGTACTCAGCATTTCATTGAAAACATTGTCAATCCACCTCTTCTGGAAAGTTACAGTTTGTCCAAGGCAACTGCATGCTTAGATAAATCTAGTACCCGTAGCGCTTCAGGCCACAGAAGATCTCTCCTATCAAGAAAATAGCAAAATAAGCACAAATTTGAAATATGGCCTTCCATATGGTTTTCAGAAATTAAGGTCAAATCAAGTCCTTCACCTATAAAATAACAGTGCCAATTATTTTTGAGTTTTTGAATTTACTAAAAATTTAAATTAGCATGAAGGAAACCCTTAAGAGAAACCAGTATAGGAGCAAAATCTAAAGACCTTGGTTTCTTAACATGTCACTGCCATGGATATCTGGATGGGACAACTAAGAGAGTCTCTCCACTTGCACTTAACCCAGTACTGTACAGACATGACCCAACAACCTCTTTTTCCTTTTCCTTTTTGCACTGTCCTTTTCCTCAAGACAATTTCTTTTTTCAATACTGGCCTGAACAAATGCTAACTTTATTTTATTTTAGAATCTTAACATAAAATGATGAAATTAAAGGTCCCTTTTGAACTTTATTATTGGTTTTATAAGACCATGCATAAAGAAACCAAACGAGAGTGTGAACTTTGAGAGTGTGAACTTTGAAACAGAGCAATTAAACAGAATTCTAGATTGGTAAACTGTAGCCATCTCATTTCTTCTTCACCCATGAATTCCTTAATAGAGGGCAAAATCCAACCTCAAGTGAGCAACATTCTCAATGGATTATTTTTTCCCCTTCTTCTTCTTTCTATAGTTTCTATTTGTTACACTGTCTTCATGTTAAAAATTTAAGTGCTTAGCAATCACCCTAAATTTTAGGATTGTTATGTGCTTCCCTGCATATCACTCATTTTTTCTTACAGCATTAATTACTACAATTACAATACTTTTAATATATAGCTAAGAATTCAAAGGAAATTGTGGAGGCTTTTTATAACTGTTCAAGAAACAATTATTATTTACAGGGCTCTAGTAAGATTTACAAATCTGGATATATTGGGCATGATCTATAAGAGAGAAAAACTAATATCTTGAGTTTGCCATTATATGCAAAAATATAATGGAAAAATAACTGAACTTTTTTTAATTACATTTATATCCCGCCCTTCTCTGAAGACTCAGGGCGGCTTCCAATTTTTTGGGATACAACCCAGTGTGCTCAGCAATAGCCTTCATTCCATTGTATATGCCTGCTTATTACTAAGCGGCATTTTTACAAAGTCAGCTAATTGCCCCCAACAATCTTGGGTCCTCAATTTACCTACCTCGAGAGGATGGAAGGCTGAGTCAACCTTGAGCCTGGTGGGATTTGAGCCTACAGTAATTGTAGGCAGCTGGAACTTAAGTGCAGGCATTTAACAGCCTGAGCCACCAAGGCCCTTGACAACTTGAACATTTGCATTGTTAGTATTCAATATTTTTTAACCCTAGTCTGTTTGATTACGTTTAATCAAGAATCTGACTGGTTCTTTGCCCAGAACCTGGCTTATTGTCATTGAAGCCCTCTTTTCTTCTTTTTCTTTGTTCCCATCTGGGTTTATTGTTTCTGCCATCTTTTTTGTTTTGTGTTCTTTTCTTGATTTAATAGGTTTTCAAACAATTAACAATACCCAGAATCTCTGGGAGTCTGGCAGCATAAAATTTTATCATTATGGTTGATCACAAAGTCAGCCAGATATTTATGGTAGATTGATATTTTTGTCTAACTATCAAATCTTTCCCAAGGAACTAGGTTAGGAAGACACTGCTGATTAATAATTTTATAGATATTGTCATAAGATATAAGCTGTTCCAACTAAAGCTGCCTTTGCAATATAGACTGATGGTGATTTTGTCAACCGGATCAGTCATTGCCCGGCTCAACAAGGCTAGCACTAAGTGTTGGAATTCCTGCACATCTGGTGATAAGTGGGTTACAGGACTCATGACTGGGGGCTGAACAACCAGGGTAAGCAGCTGCAGGACTATTGGAAGAAAAGTTGCTTACCCATTGCAAATATACAAAGACTGAAAATAAATAATTGCTCTGAAGCTTGTTACAAACAACAGCTAGCCAAAGGGTTTTTTTCCCTTCAATTCAATCATGTCCGATTCTCAGAGACTGCCTGAACAAGTCCGTGCAGTTTGCTTCACAAGGTTTTTCCTCCTTCCTGAGAGAAAGTGACTGGTCTAAGATCACCCATTTGGCTTTATGCCCAAGGTGAGACTAGAACTCACGAGCCTTCTGGTTTCTATCCTGATCTCTTAACCAGTACATCAAACTGACTCTCCCTGAACAAGTATTAAATGATGCCAATATTATAATATCAAAGATAAGTACCAACTAATTTCAAGAAACAAAACAACTGATACACAGCATAGTTGCAATTATAACTAAAGATCTCGGATGCAGAAATAAACCAAACAGTGCATCAGCAAAATGGAAGATTGGGTTGGAAAATAAGATCAAAATACTAAGATCAGGTGCAAGAAAATTAAAACAGATGGAAGAAAAGAAACTGAAGACCAAGACTGATACCTAATCAAGAAACATGACCTAGTGCAGAGGTGGGCAATTAATTTTCCCAAGGAGCCATATGAGAAACTGGAACTGTTGTGGAGGGACAATGATGCCCTGCTGCCTCCCCACCAATGCTGCATCAACCACCCCCTCCCTTCACTGATGCCATTCTGTCCCCAATGCTGCTGACACCCCTGCCCTCCAATGCTGATGCCAATGCTGCAAGCCACATGTGGCCCAGGGAAAATGGTTGGGCCTGATCTAGAGACAAGATCAAAAAAGCACTGGAAATAATAAAGCAACAAATAACAGCCATAGCCAAGAAAATCAGTGGATGCAAAGCTTGCACATTACAGGCAGAATCTCCAATTTCAGTTGAATCATAAACATTTCTACCAATCCATCAATAGAGAATGCCATTGTTTGTAATCAGTCTATGCAATCATCTTGCAGCAACTAGGTGGTCTGTTGCTTCTTCAACTTCTTTACAGAGGCAACATTTGCTGTCTGTTGCTGTCTTTCCAATTCTGGCTTTATATGCATTTGTTTTTAATGTTCGATCTTCTTCACTGAGAATTAGCCCCTCTGCCTCTTTCTTCAACTTTCCTGCTCTTAGCCATTGCCAGATCTTGTTATCTGACCCTAACCCATCATTTCAACTGGAGTTGCAACTTTTTTTCATTGTTATTATCTGCTTTGCCTACTAGTTATTTAACACAGTGCCATATAATACTTTGCCTTGTCATAGTTTTTTTCTCTTCTTCATTTGATCTTTCTTATATGTTAATTTAGTCTCTTTGGTATTCAGTAAGCCTTCATGGTATAATATGTTCAATGCATTTTGTTCATTGTCTTTCCGATGTCCCTTTTACTTCTTTAACTGTCTGGTGTACTTGCAATATTCCATCCCCACTTATGCTCCATGGTAAATAGAGTCTGTCAACATCTTTGCATGGATAAAGGACATCATTCATTGTCATTATTTTTCTGGTCTTTCTATCCAGAGCTTCTGCTTCAGCTTGAGTTTAATGCATCATTCCAACTGGATATCTAATGACTGGAATTATCCAGGTGCTAATAGCCTTTCTGGTATTTCCATCAATGACTTTGAATTCTAAAATCTTCTTCACTCTTCTGGTGTATTCACTACTAATCTTCTTGATTTTAGTGTGCTTGAGCCTGGAGGATGACCCGATCTATCAGCACTGACCAGGAAATTGTTCTATTGATCTTTGCATAAAGTTTCTGATGTTTCTACTGACTCCTGTTATTTTGAGGCACTTGATTATCCAGTCAAGTGGCAGGGAATTTAATGCCTTTTTGTAATAATCCAAACTATAATCAAGTTGGTTTACCTTCTCTTATGGTTTTCAAAATCAACTTGTTATTATATGATATTACTATTATTTATTATATACACAAAATGTGAAAGCACAGCTGCCAGTTCTTTAACTGTTGTTGGCCTTCATATGCATCAAATACCAAGAATCTGGTATGTCATAATTGATTGGCATACATAGGGGCAGATCCAAGCAGAATGGCCTTTTGAAATTGATGGATGGAAATTTATTTATTTATTTTATTTTATTGGTCTTATATGTTGTCAATGCATAAATTTTCTTCTTCTTCTTGTTATTGTTATTATTATTATTATTCACACTGAGATCAGGTACATTTATAAAGCAGAATCAGGCTTATTTACAAATTATAAATATTTGCTGGTTCACTAGAAGTAAAGATATATAAGCCTGCGAAACGACAATGGATTATTGCTTTCATAGATTATACATGGGCTTTTTCTAATAACTGTCTTAAGCTATATATCAGTGATTTAAAAATGGTTCTTTTGGCGAAACCATTTGAACCAATTACTGTGAAATAATATTTCTAGAAACATGGAAGCTATATTTCATGTGTTCATATGCTTTTTGTTAAGGATTATCAAAAAATACTTTTAATAATATTTCATTCTGTATATGTTAATTTACTAACTGAATAATTTATTAATTGGATAAAAAGATTAACCTAATGCTGATATCCTTATATTTCAATGTACATTTTAATCAAGTTGCAAATTTCATGATGTTTTTATCTAGAAATTCAGCAAACAAATGATAAGTAATACATAGTGCAGTTGCACACAACTCTCCTACTTTGGTATACAATGTGAAATAAATAGTATCTCTCTTTAGAAAAACAATAAGAAATAACATTGAACTAACTCACCTTATTTCGGTTTGGAAGAAATTTCAAGAAGCGCAGTACTATGCAATGCTAGAATATAAAAAAAGTGCAAAATTAATATGATTTGCTAATTTGAACTATAGGCTGCTATCAGCTAAAATAAAAGTGATTAAAATAAAACACTTTTCTTTTAGATTGAAGATTTCTTTTAGATTGAAATACATTTTACCCAGCATGCAGCTCTTGGTTGATATGAGGAGAAACTCATCAGAACATGACTTGTTCCTGTCAGCATGTGACTAAATCAGAGTTCAGAATAAGCTGTGTTTTAGGGACAATCCTTATCATTCTGAACTTCAAGTGAGTTAATTAATCCCATTAGGATTGAAACCCAGCAAAATTGTGACCATTTCAGCAATGTAACAGTCAGCTACAGTCATATGATTGTTATTTTCCACACTCCCTGTCAGGTTCCCAGAAGGACAATCAGTGGAGAAACCTACAGGAAGTTGGAAGTCATTCCTTCTCCCATTGCTTTTTTGTCTGTCTGTGGTCATTCAGTTTTCCTGTCTGAGAAAGGGAATATCTCCGAAATGATGGTCAAACAGGTCATTGGATGTCTTATAATTAAATATATACTTGGGAGGAAATGGCATTTGTTAGGTTAATAAATGTGGAGGAAAAAAAGCAGCAGAACCTGCTCTGAACATATGCCTGTTCAACCTCTATTACAAAGAACAGAATCAGCTTAAGGCATTTAGAGCATAAAATGCAAACTCTGCACACCCTTGGGTTTTGTTTTTATTCTATTCTTTTTGCTATTGGGACCAATGTCAATGAATACAAATTACTTCGTAAAATACATGTCTGTAAGTATAATTATTTTCCATTACTCTACAGAAACCCATTAATGTTTAAACAAATTATAGTGACTAGAAAAGTAACCAAAATTAAATGCTGGCTATTAGTTGATCATTAACATTATATATAAGTATAATGTATAATATAATAGGTATATAAGTCTAAGTATATAAGTATATAAGTCTAAGTGCTATTGCTATTTATCTTAGTTATCGTGATGCATCTTCATAATGAATACAGTAGGTAAACCACTGTTTATATCATTTCCTTTCCAATCCATGTAAAGAATTTCAAGGAGCCATTACAAAGAGCCACTTCTGGGGATGCAGCTTCACAAATCATAGGAATTACTCAAACTATGTTTTAATCACAATTTTACTAATGATGGCTTGTCATCAGTTGTTCATTCAATAAAATAAACTATGGCTTTACAAATCACAATTGGATAAAATGTTGAGCTTTACTGGGTATGTTTTATCTTGCCCCTGCCAAAAACTTGGCAAAGAAATGATAATATTCTAATGTGATTTTCAGTGAGAAAGTTAGTTATCATAAAATAATTATTTTTATTCTTTATAACCTAAAAGAGTGTTTGAAAGAAAATTTATATACAGAAACCTTCTATCACTATTTCCACACAATAACCTCCAAAAACTAAGCAGAACCCAAAGATGAGGTTCAAAAATTGGGTCAATCTTTTCTACAGAGAAAAAAAATTCAGACAGTTCCCTCAGTACAAGCCTCAGGGAGAAGCCATTGGGCAATGGCTCCAAAATTAGTGACTTTGTTATTCTAAGGCTAAGCCCTTTCCTGCTTCTTCCCAGTCGCATGAGCAGAGCATATGCAGCCTGCCCATGTTTCCCAATGCACACATCCCACACAGATACAACATGAGGGGAGCTCAGAGAAACATTGTAACACAGAACGAACTACAGATGATTGCTGATAACAGGACTGGAAAGAATTCCAAAAGCCACAATGTACATCTTTGTCCCACATTTGTTTTAAGCAGATCTTTGAAAAAATAAACAATTATAAGAATGCCAGGAATCCTTTAATGCGTATTATTTATTGGCTAACCCCTCATTTAACAAATAGTTTACTTCCTAAGCTGAGATGTAATCATGTGTCAAAGTCATGCAGCATTCTTTGTAGTTGGACAAAATGCAAAATGCCTGTTTAAGTCCAAGACATTAACCTCTACAGTACATTACTTCTTAAAGGAAAAGGTGCCAAAGAATGAAACTCTGGCATAGAAGGTCTCAGAAGCTTCCAAGAAGGGCCTGTGCACTATTTTGACTTTTCAATAGAAAGTATTTTTCTTAATATTTTTGGATAGAGGAACATTGATCCAAACATAAGAGATCATTTGAATACTGTCATATCTCTCCTAGGACATCACAACAGCTTGCTTCCCTACATATTTAGCCTGTGATGTCAAATGCAATTGCTTTAAAAGTATGACTCAGGCATTTAGCATTCAGCTTTAAATGTCCTGCTTTCAGCCTAGTATTTCTACACCAACTTTAGGTGTTTTTCCAAGAATTCCTGTAAGAATTATTAAGGACTCTGGATTTATGATGTACTATATAACAACTTCACTTTCCAGACACTGGGCGGAGGTGAACGGTTTTAATCTGGATCAGGAGTATTGCTTGCCTTCAGAGGTTGTGGGAGCTTCATCACTGGAAGCTTTCAAGAAGAGACTGGACTGCCATCTGTCAGAAGTGGTGTGCAGAGTCTCCTTGGGGGGGAGGGGTTGGACTAGATGACCTACAAAGTCCCTTCCAACTCTGTTGTTCTATTCTATTCTATTGCGGTTCTTCTGGGTATCAAGGAGACCCAAGGCACGCTTTCCCAAACAGATGACAGTTTGCCTCCCGCGCTGACCGTTTTCAAATCCTGCATTCTTTTAGTGGATCCGAACTATTTCAAAAACCCACCCACCCCTCGCCTCTTCCCTCGCAAAACTGCACTTGGCAAGAGCGCGGAGAGGCAGAAAATCCGTTCGAAGGATGCGAAAGCCCGTCGGCCAGAGCTTCTTCGGCGACTTCCCACCAAGCCAAGTTTGGCGGGGTAAGGGGGCAGGGGGAGCAGCGGAAACGGCGCTCGGCCAGTCTGAGGGGCGCAGGAGGGAGGCTTTCTCTGGCATGGGGAGGGGGGGGAGTTGCCGCAGGAAGAACCAGGACCGGCCGGGACTGACAGGACTTCCTCCTCCCGACTCACTAGCGTAACTGTGGGGCGCCGGTCACAGCAGAGACGAAGCCATGGGGAGGGGGGGAGGGGGCGGAGCGTTATCTGAGACCAGACAGCCGTTGGCCGCCGCCTCGAGATAAGCGCGAGGCGAACGACGAGCAGCGCGCGGGGGAAGGGGGGGTGCCCTCGGCGCCGTTACCTGTCTGTGGGAGACGACGAGGCTCTTGTTGCCCTCCCCGTGATATCGCCATTCATTCTCATCCATCTTCTCCGCTTCCATCCTCCGGTCAATAGCACCTTTCTTACGGTTTCCGGGCGGGTTTCCTCCGGCTCGGTCTCTTTCTTCTCCCTTCTTCCTCTTCACCTCGGCTACAACCGCGGCTTTTATCGCCTTCTTCTATGCCCGCCCACAAACCCAAATAGCAATGAGAGCACCTTTTCCGATACTCTGATCGTCATTCACCAGCCAACCACCCCGTAGTTTTCGACACACACTAAACTGGCGCCCGGGTCAGAACAGGAAGTTCCACCTTTCGCCATAGGGCAAGTGGAAGTCACCAACCCACGATAATAGTGCAAGGAATAAGGGGGTGGGACTTCCTTACCTAGCCATCTTTAATGAGGGCAGAAGCTTCCGCTGCCGTAGCCGCAAGGATATGGCCTGATGAAAAAAATGCAATTGAGGCTCTTTTGGGAGGGTGGGGAGAGAAGGTTTCGCCAGCTTTACTGAGCATGCGCATAAGAATATTACGTAAATATAGCAGGAGGTGGTTTACTTTAAACGACGGGATGATCTCGGAAAGGGTAATGGTTTGTTTTTCTTCATTAACATTCATTAATGTTCATATTTTTATTCTTAAGTCATAGGATAATGAAGTCAACCTAACCTAAACCAGCAGTGAAGATTGACACGACACAGAATTGAACGCAGATAAAGCTGTGGAATGTATATCTGAATAGGCAAGTACAAATTGCTACATGATGCTATTCATGTTATGTTGTCCCTTTCTAAGGGCTTAGAGAATGTAACAAAATTTAAAAAGCATCTAAGCTGCCTCTATAACCCCCCAAGCCCTTAAGAACGCACTTAAATATACAAGACTTTCAATTGTGGCACTGTGTGGAGGTATCTCATATGGAGTCTTGCACTTTGTCCATCAAGGCACGCATGATCTGTTTGATAGCAGTTCTGGAAAACTTCAGCAGAGAGGTGTTTCCTTGTTCCAGTGCTAGTGAGAACAATGTGTACACTATCATGAAATCAAATTTTGAAAGAGAGAAATGGACAGTGTCCTTACTTGCTGCAAAATAAAAGGACAGCACTTTAGTATAAATTTTCGGTGTACTGTTGTTTTTTCAGAAAAACTTCCTTTTTACATAGATGGGCATTCACATGTGAGATCTCTCACCTACAGTTTCCACTCGTTCAATCTATTAGGGAAAAACATGATGGCATCATTAGAACATCTGGCGTTCATGCCAGAAGCCTCAAACTATAATTCCTTCTTAATCTAGATACGAGCTGGATAAAATGTTTATCCAGAGCCTTTTCCCTTTGATGTAAATTAAAGATGCATAGTGCTGACTACCAGGTTGGCTGGCTTCAGAAAGGAGTTGCACAAATTCATGGAAGTTATGGGATCAATGGCTATTAACTTTGAAGGTCATGTGCTTGAAGACAATATCCTTGTGAAGTTGGTAGGTTGCTGTGAAAACACATTGTTGGACAAGATGGTCCAAGGGTTGCAAACCATCAGTTGATTTTATAGCTCCTCATCTCATAATTGCAGTTCTGAGCAATGAACACAAGATCAAAAACCAACAGAATTAGAAAAAATAATAACAAAACAACAATAATATAATAGCAGAATGATATCCGAGGGCAAACAAACTGAAACCTCATAGCTTGAGTTATGTCAGGGAAAAAACCACAATGATGGACGTGCCCAAGCTATTATTGTTATTATTTTTAAAAATCATTAAGTTCTCAACTAAAAGGGCTCCCAGAACAGAACAGTAAAATAGTAAATTTTGTTCTGAGGTTTAAACTACTGGTAAAATAACTCTGCAACTTAAAAGAAATGGATTTCAGAGCGATAATAGAACAAGTTATGTATATATAAAGTATAAATGGCAAAATCTAAATAGTTGTGCCTAGACTTTGGGTAGTTTCAAAGTTTATTTCAAAATTTTGGTGGCATATTATTTAAAGCATTTTTAGCTGTGGAAAAAGTATAATTTCATTTGATACAGACTTGTGGTTTTAAACATGAGCCAATTTCATCATAAAAAACAAAATTATGAGAATAGGTTCAGAATTATAGATAACATAGATTACTCAAATAATTTTATATTCACAATTAGAATATATGAATTTATGAAATAATTTGTAAATTAATGGCATATTTGGCTGTTGAAGATATCTATACTGATATTACAAAATATGCTAATAACTACTTACAATTATTTGAGAAAAATAAAGAGTTCTAGTTTGTGGAAATAATGTACAATTCTATCTGAAAGAACTAAGTCCAGCTATAAATTGGTTTAATTCATATCATTTGATCTCATAATAAAAATAATTGGGCTTTGGATATGGTTGTTCATAGGGACTTAAGTTACAAGACATGTTAGATAGCAGTTCTGGAAAACTTTATTTATTGTTTATAATTCAGATTATTCTACATAAGCAGGCTAATGTGTTCTGCCGCATTATTCTACCTGATTTGTCAATGTGAGATAAACATATCAGGGAACACCTATAGTTCATTTAACACCTATAGTTCATTTCCATTGAAAGAGTGATTCTTAGCATCTTATAATCAGAATTGTAAACAAATATGTGTCTTTAGCTACTTGATTTGTTGTACTACTATTATTGTCAAGAGGAGCCAAAAGGGAGCAGCTAGCGAAAGTCACTAGGGGCTTTACTCACTTATTGCCATAATTAGGGAGAAACAAGCTGGTTGTAAATTTTCTTCCACATTCTTCAGTGGTGCATTTAATTTTTTTCCTGAGCAACTGCACACTTAAACTTGTTCAGAAATTGATCTTGGGCCACAATATTGTAGCAGTTTGCTAGAATTCCAAGTGCTTTATTTATTTTAAGTTAAATATTTCCCAACAATTGCCCTTTGCTTATACATCTATCCCTTACTATGACTCACTTCCTGGAATGGAAAATTAAAAAAATGGAACAGTTCAGAAAAGCTCAGATATGACATCATTGCTGAAAGAAACTGGTTTTGGCATTGTTTAATAAATTATTTGCATGTAGTAAAAGTTCAGTGTTAACAGTTCATTTCAGAAGGGGGGCTTCCATCATATTTAACATGTTAAATATGTTGAATCCTTGTGTAAATCCTACTGTACATTATTTCAGACACTTCAAGTCATTTATGTAATTATGCAAGGGACATAATATGCATCAATTTGTGCTACTGCAAATAATTACACTGATGTAAAACAAGAAAATTATGTGACTTGTCCCAGTTGCATAAACATCATTATTTGAATCATATAAATGTATGTGAATCATCCAGTCTACTTGCATTACAATGGGATTTATTGTTTGAAATGATGTCTATATGTAGTTTGTCAGTTGCCAGAATTTGCTAAATCAGAGTCCACTAAATGAGCTTTGTTATGCAGGTAGTCTTTGTTTAATAACAGTAATTGGAAGTGGAATTTTTGCCACTAAACAATACAGTCATAAAGTGCAACATCACATGACTACACCACTTAACAATGCCAGTTTCAGCAGTCTCCGGTTACCATTGTTAAGCAAATCACTTGAGGTTGTTAAGTAAGAGCCCTACATGACCAAGACTTCTGACTTCTTGCCAGCTTCTCCACTAACTGGGAAGCTGAGGGGGAAAGTTGCATATCATGATTACCTGAGCACAGGATTCTGCAACAGTTGAAAATCTGGGATGCTGCAATAGCACTTCAAGGACCAATCATAAGTATCACTCATTCAGCATTGTTGTAAGTTTGAAATAGTTGCTGAACAAGTGGCCCTTAACCAGCCACCTATGTTAGAAAGTATAAATCTTAATATATCCACTTTCTAATGACTGCTTTATGTAAGGACTGACTGTTTTCTTAAAATAATACAAGTAAAACTGCTTCCAAGGGAGGTCCCTGCTCCGGAGATAGGCGGGTGTGAGTCCCTCCTCCTGAGATGCGGGTCTGCCGGTCGGTTGGGCGTGCTGCTTACATACCTGTCCCCCAGCTATGTTTCAGCTGCCCTGCCTGGGCTGCTTGATGCCATCTCGGGGGTGGCGGTGGAGTTTCCAGAGCTTATGGTTCTGGGTGACTTTAACCTGCCTTCTCTGGGATTGGCGTCGGCACTGGCCCAGGAGTTCATGGCTTCCATGGAGGCCATGGGCCTGACCCAGATAATAGATGGCCCGACTCATGAGGGGTAACATGCTCGACCTGGTTTTGTCTCTGAGCAGTGGCGGAGTGGTCTAGGGGCGGTGATATAACTATCCTCCCGTTCCATGGTCAGACCACTATCTCCTGTGGCTGGTCTCCCGCCAAGCCACCCCACACCGCTGGGATGAGGAGCCACCTAGATGGTTCCGCCCCAGCCTGATGGACGCAGGTTCCAGGCAGAACTGGGGTTTTTCATGTCCTTGACAGCACAGGCAGAGACTGGGGTTTTTCCTGCATCCCTTACTCACAGTCCTGCCGAGACCCTCGTGGCTGCCTGGCAACAGGCTGCAGGACAAGATCGCTCAGATCTGGGAGGGGTTACGTGTGGATTGTCAGTGGTCTGAGGGGGGAATGCGAGTGTTTTGGCCAATGTGATCTGGGCTGAGTTTGATCCTGTTTCTGAGGATGAAGTGGACAGGATTATGCGACGGCTGAGTTCCACCACATGTTTATTGGACCCGTGCCCTTCCTGGTTGGTTTATGCCTCCAGGGAGGTCACGTGCGGCTGGCTCCGGGCAGTGGTCAACGCTTCATTGAGGGAGGGGTCATTCCCCGCCGCTTTGAAAGAGGCAGTGGTGAGGCCCCTCCTGAAGAAGCCTGCCCTTGACCCAGCCGTGTTGAACAACTTTCGTCCGGTCTCCAACCTTCGCTTTTTAGCGAAGGTTGTTGAGAGTGTGGTGGCTCAGCAATTGCCACTTTTCCTGGAGGAAGCGGACTACCTGGATCCGTACCAATCGGGCTTCCGGTCTGGGTACAGCACGGAGACAGCATTGGTCGCTGATTGATGATCTCGCTAGGGCATGGGACAGGGGCTCGTCCTCTGTCCTGGTCCTGCTAGATCTCTCAGCGGCTTTCGATACCATCGACCATGGTATCCTATTGCGGCGTCTCCGGGGGCTGGGAGTGGGAGGCACTGTTTTACAGTGGTTCTCCTCCTACCTCTCGGGACGTTCGCAAACAGTGTTGGCAGGGGGCAGAGGTCGACTCCAAAGCACCTCACTTGTGGGGTGCCGCAGGGTTTGGTCCTCTCACCCCTCCTGTTCAACATTTATATGAAGCCGCTGGGCGAGATCATCCGTGGCTTTGGGGTGAGTTATCATCAGTATGCTGATGATACTCAGCTATACATTTCCACCCCAGGCCACATCAGTGATGCTCTCTCCGTGATGTCCCGTTGTCTGGCAGCGGTGCGGATCTGGATGGACAGGAACATGCTTCGACTCAACCCGGCCAAGACAGAGTGGCTGTGCATACCGACATCCCGGTCCAGTTTTGAGGTACCATCTTTGCTCATGGGGGAGGAGGTGTTGCCCCCCGTGGACAGGGCACGGAATCTGGGGGTCCTCCTGGACTCACGGCTCAAATTAGAGGAGCAGGTGGGGGCCGTGGCCAGGGGGGCCTTTGCCCAGATCCGGCTGGTTCACCAGTTACGCCCATTCCTGGACCGGGATGCCCTGCGCACAGTCACTCAGGCTCTCGTTATTTCCCGCCTCGACTACTGCAATGCTCTCTACCTTGGACTGCCCTTGCGTACCACTCGGAGGCTTCAGCTGGTGCAGAATGCGGCTGCGCGGGTTGTGATGGGAGCTTCCCGATACTCCCATGTTACACCCCTCCTGCGCGGCCTGCATTGGCTTCCGGTTGCCCTCCGGGTGAGATTCAAGGTCTTGGTATTAACATTTAAAGTCCAACAGGGCATGGGTCCAGGTTATTTACGGGAACGGCTTCTCCCAGCATCTAATGCCAACCGCCCTGTGCGGGCGCACAGGCAGGGTCTCCTCGGGGTGCCGTCTGCGACACAATGTCGCTTGGCGGCGACCCGGGAGAGGGCCTATTCTGTGGCGGCTCCCACTTTGTGGAATCTTCTTCCGCTTGAGCTCCGTTTGGCTCCCGATCTTCGCTCCTTCCGCCATGATTTGAAAACCTGGCTCTTTCTACAATCTGGGTTGTGCTGACTCTCCTGGGTTGGGTTATTTAATTGGGGTTTTAAACGTTAATTCGGCTTAAATGTTTAATATCTTTTTAATTAATTTAATTTATTCACTGTTGTATTTTAATTGTAAGCCGCCCCGAGTCTTCGGAGAGGGAGCGGCATATAAGTCGAATAAATAAATAAATAAATAAATAAAACTAAAACAATAGGGTCTTGGATTATTCTAAATTCATATGACAAGCTTTTTAGGTATCTCAATTTAATTGACTTCCAGGCAAAATCTACCTGACTGCACCTGAAAGTAGTCCTTCATCAGAACATTCTGCTGTCTTCAACACTTAATGGGGTTGGACAGATTTATAAAACTGGTTGCTTGACAATATTATTACATTGATAACAAATGTGTGATTGCTGTATCAATGAAAATATATGCTCTAGACATACAAGTTAGCCACTAATAGGAATCTGGTGGATGACCACAGGAATTCTGCTGATTCCTGTGATCATCCACCCAATTGATATGAGAAGTTGCAGCATTGCTTGATGCATTATAGATCTCAAAGGGAGTTCTACATAGACTTTGAATGTGAATTGGTTGGCTTCCAAAACATACTATAAGTTAACTCCAGGAAATGACTTGAACGCTGGATTTAGATATCAAAAGTAACAAGACATACAAAATTTATATATTTTTTCTGAAAGGGAGAAGAAAGCCACAAAAGTACATAAATTTAATTGGGCTCATTAAAAGAACCAGTTTTTTTTTTAATTTCAATTGAAGGACCAGAATTTAATGCTGTAAATTTCTCACTAGTTGAGTTTGGATATGTGTGGAATTTTATCAATGAAGTCATATCTTTCCATTACTAATTGAGGTAGTTATTTCCAAAGCATGCTGGACCTTACTATTATAATTGAAAGTGTTTAATAAAATCTGTAGCCAATGTAAAGTGCTACTTGGCAATTTACCCTAAAAAGAACAGCTCCAGCAAATGACAAAATTCACAATTTACCTGATATGTTGAAAAGGAGTGCAGTGAGATATCTTGAATATGAGAGGAAGTAAATAAATAGGAATTAAGGATAGATCCTCAATCTAAAGTTATATGTGGGAGTTTATATGAAATACATAAGAACATTATGTTTTAGAGTTGAAGAAATCCTTAATATTTTCCATGCTTTCAGCTTTGTTGTTGTTAGTCAATCAGGTTCCAGAAATTTTCTCTGCTACTTCATTTCTCCTTGAGCAACAACAACAACAAAAACCCAAAGCAATTTTATAGGAATAGTTCCATGCAAAAATAAAGACAGAGGATGCAGATGCGTTGTTCTACTAGAATCTTTGTTTTATATTAGTAGGAAAAGTGGGAATGACTGAAACATCCTGGCAGTCAGTACTAATTCTAAATTGGACCAGATGTATAAAATTCTAGTAGCTTTTTTTGTGGTTCCAACAGCAGATAAGCAAAGCCCTAATGGGGATTAGTCCCATTTTGTATGTATCTTTACTGCTTAGAAATGGATGATTGCCTTACAGCCCAAAATCATTTCTACATGGTACCCAGTAAACAGGTTTGATCAAAATATTGTATTAAAAGTTTGTAGAACTTTGTAAACAATTCATCTTGGATTTGCTAAATTATAAATTGCCACAACTCTTAAAATCTCAGTCAATTTGATCACAAGTATTTTAACAGAATTTTGCCTTGCTCCTAGGATTGCCACATAGTCAATCAATATTTACATCAGAATGTCAGATTCCTCAGGTTTTACTAAATATTTTCGTCATAGAATAGAATAGAATAGAATAGAATAGAATAGAATAGAATAGAATAGAATTCTTTATTGGCCAAGTGTGATCGGACACAAAAGGAATTTGTCTTTGGTGCATATGCTGTCAGTGTACATAAAGAAAAAATATAGCATATTGTACATTCATATAAATATTAAAAATTAGAAAACAGACTGCATCAAAGTGGAATATCATTTAAGGTTAACTGAATGCATCAGCAACATTAGGTTTGTTACATGAAGAATGTAGGTTGCTTCTTGTAGGTTGTTTGATCTTTTTATTTGTAGTTTTGAAACTTAGCAAGAAAAGGTGAAACACTCCTTTTCTGTAATGCTTTTCTGAGCAAAATTATGCCTTCTAGCATTTGTTGCCATTATTAAAAATCTTTATGAATAAACTATTAAGAATTCCATACATCTTTGCTTCTTACTGTTATTTGTGAAAAAGGGAATAATCAAACTTCACTACATTTCTTAAGTTCATATTAATAGTTTAAATTTCATGTAACTAGGTAATAAAACAAATTAGAGTTTTCATTCAAATTAAAGGAAACTATTTTTGGTTTTTGTGGATTCAGGGGATTTGGACTTTTATTTATGTCTAGAAATACACCAAACTTCCAAAATCATATTTACTGTTTCTGTATATTCTTTGGATTATACTATATAAATTTCTCTAAAATTAACTTCAATATACACTTTTCTATT
Source organism: Naja naja (assembly GCA_009733165.1). Classification (NCBI taxonomy): domain Eukaryota; kingdom Metazoa; phylum Chordata; class Lepidosauria; order Squamata; family Elapidae; genus Naja; species Naja naja. The sequence continues at coordinate 76,783,092 of CM019149.1, forward strand.
AAAAATATTCTCACTGAATTAGTAGCAAACCATCAATAGTGGCTTAGAAAATGCCACAATTGAAAAGTTAATGATAGGGTCTTCCAACTGAAAAGTTGTGTTTTAATTAGTTCTATAAGACTGCTTAGTTTCATGATCTGTGATGAAGTAATGGCAGTCCAGTACTTTAAATGTCACTTCTGAGGATAGAAAACATATGTATAGTGCCACACAGCAGTCCAAAGGTTCAAGTCTCAGCAGACAAAAAGGAAGTTTATTCACTCCCATCTAGATACCTTATGTTATGATTCTCAGTAATATTGAGATTTTTAAGCAAAAATTGCAACTCCAAACAACTGACCAGGAAGGAGGAAGGACAAAGGAAAGAGATCTGATACAATGGAAGAACTGTTCCTAAACCATTCATGGGTCTCTGTGGTTTTGTATAACAGTTAGGCAGGCAGGAGTTTGACCTGTTTGTTATCAAAACTATTGCAAGTATTTAATACTGCTTTTCCTTTAAGATTTCTTAGATGTGTTTATTCAAGATTGGATTCCAAGAAATCACACATAGTATATTTGAAATTACTCAGGATTTAGCTTTTCTAAAAATAAAAAAGAAGGATTCTTAGTTGGAAAGAATTGAAAAATAAATCTGTGATAAAATTTCCAATGATTCCCAAAAATTCATTTCAGAAAAGATACTTTAGGAAAAAATACATTGAAGATGGTAACTGAGATGATTGAGAAATTGAAAACAATTCATGTAAGGAAAGTTTGCAGTGTTTGAAAGGCTAGTAAAAGGTTACATTTTATTGACATTTTATGTTTGGGTCTGACATGAAGACACTAGATAGATGATTTTTTCTCAAAAATACTAAACCCAGTTCACCTGATTGAACTGAATGAGAAAGGATGTTCAAAATGAAGTTTTTTTTTCAAACAATGAATTGTTAAACTTAGGCATTCCCTATTGGAAAATGTAAAGATTGGCATCAATTTGAATAGTTTTAAAAGGAAGGTCGGTGATAAATAAATCTTTTATAGTATACAATTATCAGTGGCTACAAGACAAATTAACTGGATGTTTCTTTCATTATATTCTTACTACCAGTTGCTGGAAAACAGGCATTCACATCCAGCAACTTTCCACAGACATTCTCTTTTCTGTTATAAAAACAAAATGGCAGGTCTAAGATATCCAGCAGAGCTCTTTTTATGTAATTAAATTTATCTAATTTTGCATAGTTTAACTTCAATATCATTTGAAATGATTGTACAGGGTATTGTGGGCAATGTAAGGGGGAAATGGAGCTAAGGATATTGCATTTTGTGACCCAGGAAAATATATTGTTTAAGATACATAAACTTCAGGGGGTTTATTATTATACAATTAGTGACTACATGCATTAGATAAATTTTCTTCAAGTTTTTAGAAGCACAAAATATTTTGTGCATTCTTGTCCATAAGTTATATATTTGTTTTAAACCTATGTATTTAGATAATTTTATAGAATAGTCATACCACAATGTTTCTTTATAATAGATTCCATTAAGGAGACTAAACAGAAAGTTTAAGAACATTGCTTAGGATAAATAATCTCACACAAGGTCTTTGTGTCTCTTTTGCACTATGACCATTAAACCTTAAGGCAATTAAAGGGCTCACTTTGATAAGCTTAAATCTCCACTTTACCTAATCAGCAACTGAGAACAATATATTATTAAGCCTGCAGTTGCCTATCTGTAAGAATTTCATAATATAACAACAAACATCCATGGAGAATTAAGTTGTATAGAAACACCACAAATCTTAAGTCTACAAATGCATTATTTGTTTCCAAGAAGAACACTATTATGGATTTCCATAGTAACAGTAATAACCAGAAAGTCCTTGTCCTTGTATTTGCAATGCTTACCAAGAGTGATATATTACTTTACTATATTTGCTTCTTACATGATTACATATTTGACTTATTAAACAGGCCTCATAAATAAGCAACACAAATCAATATTGAACATGGATTTATGTTTTAGCATATACATAGTATATGCTCACTGAGTACTTTCAGAAGACAATGTGTTACCATGACCCTTGTGATTATCCTCCAACTCCATAGTCTACCTTGCTAAATAACTCTATCACTTCTCCCAAACTGAATGTGATCAGAGAAAGCTCATCTGAAACATGTTCAGCATGAAATACTTGCAGGAAATAAAGGTAAAAGCTCTTAACTGATGAAAGAAAATATTTGGAAGTTGGGGGGTGGGTTTGCCAAAAGAGATGTTACAGTATATTGACTATTGTAGACTATTTGACTCCAAATTTCTATACCTACTACATTTGCAGTTCCCTCATTTTGAATGTAAACAAATCCCCATAAAAATATATGCATCCAAAATGCCCTGCTTAGCTTTGTATAGTGTAGGACTTGAGCCAGCTTTTTGCTCACATCATTGACATGTAATTTGTCCAGGGGTATTTCAATGTTTGTATGAGATTGTGTATGACCAGTGGAGTTAAATGCTGCCTCTGACAGTAATCTTTTCCTTCTCTAATTCTTCCCCCCTTCCTTGGCACTTTTCTTCTAGCCTGATTTCAGGAGAGGAATTGTAGTACAACTACAAGATTGAAAGGTTATAACATCCAACAACTCTGCATCTCTTCTGTGAAATAGATCCCATTGTCACACTGCAGCTTTGCTTTAGATAGCTCTAAGGTAGACCTACAATTAAAAATTAGCCTATCCTTTACATGTTTTTGAACTGGGAATTGTCTTTCTGATCCGTTGTCCAAATATTTTAATCTTGGAAGCTACAGCCTTCTCTCTTTCCACTATATAATTACATTGACATGGGTTGGTATAAACAAGATATTTACCTGTCCTATCATCTCTCCAATAGCCTGTTCATAATTATTTACATTGTTTTAAATTGAGAATTGTGCAGCACGTATGGATAAAGTCTCTTCTATGGTTTCCTCTACCTCTCCTTAGAAATAATATGATTCTTTTCCTGTATCCACCAAAATCATGTCGAGGTGCTTCCTTTTTCATGAGTCTCTGACTAAATTAAAATCTACATTTTGTTTTTATTGTTTTTTTGTTTCTCAAAACTTGCTCCCTTCCAAAGTAGCTTTCCTTTAATTAGCAAAAGTAACCTTTATACATATTTCTACACAAGTTTTTCATTCATTGCAGCAAAGGAAATATATTTAAGATTACTTCTAGACTTCAATCTTAATTACTGCCTGCTCACTTTCAGTCTGATCATTATTCTTTCCTATGAGCTCTTGCTTCAGGAAAACAATGTCTGTAGAGTTTAATATTTCAAGATACCTTATAATGTTATGCAGTATAGATTGATCAAAGAGCAATCTCCCAATAGATACCACTATATATTTTGTCTAAAAAAAGTAATTATAGCTGTATTGGTCTTAGGGAAGGGACAGGAAATTGTAACAATTTATAGCTAAGTAATACTTTTATAAAAACCAAGTATACTCATACAACAATTTGCAAATTTTCCTTAATTCTTGCACCAATTAGTTTTATAGGCCATTCAACTCTTTTGTGATTCCTGCAAGTAAACAAATGAAAGAATCATACAATTTATTTTCTCAAAGAACACATATATTTCATAGGCATTCTGCTATTATTCTTAATCATTTATGATAATTTCAATAGAATTAACTTTCAGTAAGACATCTCATGAAATGTCTAGATTATTGGTTGAAAACCAGTGATTAAAACTATAAGCCACAATTTTCCTAAAGGAAAAAAATATTTAACAACGCCTTTCTCTGGCATTGATTGTTTACTGTAAAAAAAGCACCATCTAGTGGCTAGAAGAATAGTAGGTTTCTATTATGCCATGTATTTCATGTATTTTACCTGTTAAAGGTTACCAGATCCAGTAACTTAATAATTTTGTGGCACCTTAAAGATGTAACGAATTGTTATGGCATTAAGTTTTGGTTTCTTCTAAGCCATATCAGTCTACTATCCCACCCCACCCTAATTTAAATGCTTATGAAAAAGACAGAGAAAAATGCATGTTTAAATAGCAGTTTGGAAGAAAAACAGGCATTAAAATATCTACACATTGTCTTGAGCATTCTTTTAGATTCATAGATAAATGCGAAAAATGGAACGGTTATGTTAAAAACATAAGAAATGAGAGATTCCACAAATACTGAGATGAGAGCCCTGTTTGTACGGTCTCGTATATTGCTATACATGCACATTAATATTCACACACATAAACATGGTCAGGATCCAATTCCAGCTCCTGTTTCAAGGAAAGAGGAGATTTCTACGAATAAATTAATTCCCTCAAAGAAGAGTCCTGCAAGAAATCCACACCTGTCATGGAATTTTCTTTCTAAGGAGACGTACTTCATCCCCAACCTATATTTTTGGTCTTTATAATATATTACGACATCATTTCACAGATCCTAGAGGCTGGGACTCAGAAAACTAGTTGACAGGGATGATATCAAGATATGCCAATCCTGGAGAAAGGGGGGAAAGGAGAAGAAAATCCCTTAAAAGCAACTAAAGATGGAAGAAGTGGAAGAAGAGCTAGCCTTGGGTATATAAATCCATCTTGTCCTTTTAGCCATTACTGGATTACCACTTGCTACAGATCATGAACATTTGTCTGCTCAATAAAAGGAGAAGGATATGCACCCTCAACCATCAGCCATGGTGGCAGTAGTTAGAATGCAGTACTGCAGGCTACTTCTGCTGACTGCTGATTGCCAGCAGTTTTGCAGTTCAAATCTCACCAAGCTCAAGGTTGACTCAGAATTCCATCCTTCCAAGATCAGTAAAATGAGGACCCACATTGTTGGGGGCAATATCCCAGCATCTCGGTCCAGTCAGGAATGTCCATCATTGGCCATGGGGGAGAGGTGTTGCCCCCTGTGGATAGGGTGCAGAACCTGGGGGTCCTCCTGGATGCGCGGCTCCGGTTGGAGGAACAGGTGGGGGCCATGGCCAGGGGGGCCTTTGCCCAGGTCCGGCTGGTTCGCCAGCTTCGCCCGTTTCTGGACCGAGATGCCCTGCATATAGTCACTCATGCCCTTGTCACCTCTCGACTCAACTACTGCAACACTCTCTATCTAGGACTGCCCTTGCATACCATCCGGAGACTGCAGCTGGTGCAGAATGCGGTGGTGGTGATGGGAGTTTTCCGATTCTCCCATATTACCCCCTCCTACGTGACCTACTGGTTGCCGGTTGCACTCCGGGTGAGATTCAAGGTTCTAGTTTTAACATTCAAAGTCCTACACGACATGGGTGCAGAATATTTAAGGGAGCGACTCCTGCCGATATCGAGTGCCAACCGCCCTGTACAAGCACACAGGCAGGGGCTTCTCGGGGTTCCATCGGCAAGCCAGTGTCGGCTGGCGGTCCCCCAGGGACGAGCCTACACTGTGGTGGTTCCCACCCTGTGGAACCAGCTACCCCTGGGGCTCCGTCTGGCCCCTGACCTCCGCACCTTCCGCCATGACCTGAAGACCTGATTATTTGACCAAGCCGGGCTGTGATGACCTTCTCGGGGGGGGGATGCCTTTTAAATTAATTTTAATAACGGACAAATATTGGGTTTGTTCTGGTTTAATTCTTTTTTAACTATTTAATGTGGATGTACGATTTTAGTTGTGAGCCGCCCCGAGTCTTCGGAGATGGGCGGCATGCAAGTCCAATCAATCAATAAATAAATAAATATGCTGATTCTATAAACCGCTAAGAGGGCTGTAAAGCACTGTGAAGTGGTATTTAAGTCTAAGTGTTATTACTATTGCTATCAGGTCCTGATATCTATGCAAGTATTAAGATGAGTAGAGTAGTTTGGGGGTTTGATTATGTATGAAAGATTAAAATATATAGTCTTTCTGTCTGTCTCTCTCTCTGTATGAGATTGATTAATATGCATTAAATGTAACCTTTTAAAAAGATAATAAATTTATTTTAAAAAATTTAATGGAGAACTATGAATTCTGAAGGGAGAGTGCAATTTTTAAAATGTACAGTATAAAGACCTGGCCCTTGGATAATGCCACAAATTTCACAAGTAGAATCCACAAGAACAATTTTGAATGTTTCAAGGATGGACAATAGTGCTATGTCTATTATTATTGCTGCATTAGTGTGGAGGAGTAGATAGAGTGTTAATTTGTAATACAGAACTGTTTTCTCTCAAAAAGCTACATAATTGTTTCTCTGTTATACAAGAGATCTTACACCTGTTTCCAAGAAGAGAACAATAGCAAACTATGTCTTGTGTTCTTGTTTCTCAAGAAAACAACATAAACTTGTCACCAGAAGTTGAATTTGCCCTGACAGAGGTTTTAGTTAGGAGCCATGACACATTGTTAGAATACAGTATTGTGGGCTAATTCTGCCCACAGTTGGGAGTTTGATCCTGACATGTTCAAGATTGACTCAGCCTTCCATCCTTCCAAGGCTGATAAAATGAGGACTCAGTTTCTTGGGAGCAATATGCTGAAATTGTAAATAGCTCAGAGAGTGCTGTAAAGTGCTATGGAGTGGTATATAAGACTACTTGCTATTGCTGAATTTACTCAGGAGTAAGTAGCAACAGAACTCAATCAAATTTACTTGTAAAAAGATATATGTATCTTGTAGGAAAGAAACCTATTATAGTTTGTTTATAATTGAGGCAGAGTATGGGAAATGCTCTTTATTTTCTTTCTATTTGTATCAGAATTCTCCAACCATAGGATTTAACCATGCTACATATATAAATTTCTTTTTCAGTGTCAAAATATATGTGCCATCTCCAGTATTTCTTTGGTAAATTGTAATTATAATGATTTACAAGAATGTATAGTAGTTCCTGGAAAGTATATGGATTCATTTCTGGATATTTATTAATTAAATATATATCACACATTTATTTTTACAACTCTTAGGATTTTTCAGCTTTTCAGACTAGCCAAAGTTCTGCAGTATCCTGATGGTCTCCCTTCCAAATACTACTTCAAAGAAAAAGAAATGTCTACAAAACAAATAACAATAAATTTATGGAAACTCACCATTATACAGTTGCTGATTTTTATGCAAATAAATTTAACAAGAAAAGCAAAGAATATTACTGGACAAAAAATACCTTCAAAACACTAAACAAAATCTTCAAAGCAATAAAAGTATAGTAACAAAATGAACTATTTTATCTCAAGAACACATCACAAATAAACCAGAAAATTGCTCTGAAGAACAAATTAAATAGTAATTATTCACAGTTTTGAAGAAATTAGCACTCATTCATTTCCTTCATTATATAAAAGTGGCAAAAGTAGTTTCTCCCAACCAACGTGAAGCTTGGAAATTTGAGGGGTCCTTCAACCCTGACCTACTAATATTCTCTTTCATTGGCTTGGAAATTTACTTGCTTTTTGATTTACCATTGTCTTTCAAAATGCTATTAACAAAAAAAATTCCATTGACTTGGCAATCAAAAGTATTACAAAAAGACCAGTATGTTTAAATGTCTGCTCTTCTTTCTGTTAAATACTTCTCATTGCCTGAATATTACTGTTCATTTTACCAATATTTTCTTTAATTAGAGTTAATTTCTGTTTATGGATAGACTAAAATCTTTCATGTTTCTTTATTTGGGTATTTTTCTAATCAAAGTACTGTACAAACCTTTAGGGCTATTTGCAACAATATTTTTCAAGCATATATTTGCATATGATGATATTTTTTATACCTGGCAATAAAGTTTAGGACATATTGAACCAGCTCATGTTACTATGTAAGATTCCTGTGGAATAAGATAGCACTACTGTTCAGTGAAAAGTAGGTAATCTTTCTCATTGACAACCTATTTCTTTGGAACAGCAAACCTCTGAAATTGAACTGTTCCCTGCCCTTTCTGTTTTAAGAAAGCCTTTAAAAGAGGCTTTCCCAGAGGCCCCTGAAATAGCTTTGAGAAGTGGACTCCTCTAGTATGGGGTTTCTTTTCTGTTTGTAATTTTGAGTGTTCCTTGAGCATCAGAATGACTGAATTTGTAATTTAATTGTATCATGCTGCTTTGTTTCTAGGCTTCTTACTGTGAGAAAGACTGTATGTGCTCAGAGTCTTTTAGAACAGTGTGACACATAAGCCCCAGGAAATAAAAAAGGTAAAAGTCAAATAAATACTCAGTTCCCTTTTACAAAATCCATTTTTGTTCTAAACTCCTATGGTTCTAAGTTCTGGCACGAGAACAATGCTATTCAGTGTACAAATCTCATATAATTATACAGATATGACTGCAAACATACAGCTTTAATGTTAAGAGTGATATTAGCCTGTTCCCCTTCCTCATTCTCAGTATCACTTGACAGTTAAGCTAAATAAAGGAAAATAGCAATTCCTTCCTTATGTAAAAATGGAACAATACATACAAATGAGATATCATATAATCTAAGCCCTTCATGATTGTTTCATGCTTATGAAACTAAAGAAAGGAAATCTTCTGTTTCAATCTTCTGAGAAGGTAAGTGGTGATATTTCTTCAATAGACTACTACCATATGTTGGATAACACTTCAGACCAGATTTGAGACTGCAGAAGTTTGCAGAGATGGTCCAGAAAGTTCTGAGTAGAAATTGGTTGACATAAGGATGAATATCACAATTTTTCAGACACTGTAACCCTAAAATAGAAATAAATCAAATGAAATAAAGCTGTCACTTATATAAGCACTTTTATTAAGATCACTGGTCTACTGAAGTGTAGATAAATTTCTTCAAATATATCTAGTCTAGCAAAGCACAAAGTGGAAGGAGTCCTATTCAATAGAACAATCATTCAACACAACAGCTGTGGAACATAAATGGGCTCCATGCTGTTTTCAGTAGTATTTCATCAGTCCATGAAGAGATGCACTGAATTGAAAACAAACAGAGTAACAAAACAGAAAGATGCAAATTGCAAGAGGCTTTGAACTACACTAATGTTGCTGAAATTTGCAAGTTATTCAAAAAATTCTACCAACCTTATTTAGTCACAATAATTTTGTTGCACATATATATCTCCAAAATTCTGTTCTGCCTTTCTTAATGATAAATTACTCAGTTTATACTCTCATATTTGAATTTTTAGGTTGGATGCAACTTTATCTTGCTGTTTCTTTCACTTTTTTATATATGTTATAGAGTTACCAAATGGGAGTTTCCACATCAGTCTGTTTGGAAACAGCATCAGATTGTTTTTTTAATGTTTGCTTAGGCCCCAAAACTAAAAATGGAGGCTTCTGGAAATTTTCAACCATTCAGTTGCACAGGAGGGAAAAAGTAGCCATAAAATCAGCCACAGGAGGAAGAAAATTCACCAGGAACTACTGTAGTTGTCCAAAGCATTCATATTATGAGATTCAAGGTGCTGGTGTTGACCTATAAAGCCCTACATGGCTTAGGACTGGGGTACTTGTGGGAGACCCTTCTGCCAGCAATGGCTTCCCAGCATCCCATGCGCTCTCACAGACAGGGCCTCCTTGGGGTTCCATCGGCCAGACAATGTCGGCTGGTGACCCCTAGGGGTAGGGCCTTCTCTGTAGGAGAACCCATTCTATGGAACAACTCCCCCTAGGGCTTCAGGTGGCCCCTGACCTCTGCTCCTTCCGTTGGGACTTGAAAACATGGCTGTTCCAACTCGTTGACCTGGACTGGGAGGGGGATGGGAGTTTTAATGATTTGTTGTTACTGTTTTAAATTGATTATTGGATTTCTTATCTAATTCTTTTTTAATTGTATATATTTTGTATTGTTTTTATGATTGTATGCCGCCCCGAGTCCCTAGGGAGATGGGGCGGCTTAGAAATCAAATAAACAAACAAACAAATAAATAAATAAATAAATAAATAAATATTAGGATTCTCTAGCCCACCTTCTCCCTCCCTCCCTCTCTTTTTATAGAACTTCCCCCCCCCATCCTCCCATTTCACCAATTTGTGGGAAAATAGTGGTAGAGGCATGAACCTAAAGCAATGAGGGCTATCTGATTTTAACATCCCCAAATAATACTTTTGCATGTTAATTTGCATATCAAATTTAATCACTTAGTCCCAAGAATTTAAATTCATATCTTTTGTTGATTTTGTTATTTTTTAATAAAGTATAACGCATTAATTTAAAAACAAAAATTCTTTATTATTACAAAGTATTTAACTTAATACAAGTACATCTCCTAAGTGACCACCTAAAATGTTCTAGGAAGTCTAAAACCAGAGGACAAAACTGAACAGAGCAAGTAGAAACATACTGTAATTTCTGATACAGATGAAGCAATATGCAAATATACATAAATAATTAAAATTTAAGAAACAGAAAATTTGTTTCTTCCTGTTGTACCCATTCTGTTTCTCCCTAGAGAAATCTGTTTTAGTAGAGTTGTATTGTGAGAGCCAAATCTTTAATTCTTTAGTTTAAATCTTTAGTACTTCACTTCAGGCTTACAGGCTTTATTTTTTAAAATTTCAGGGAAGATTATGTGGTTTATGCGGAAGGAAGGGAGGGAGGGAATTCCAGCCATACTTTTAACAGAAGGATTAATTCTGAAAAGTTATTTTGATCTACTAAGAACTAAAAAAGTAGCTTAAAAGTAACTGAAACTCATAAAACTAGCCTTTTAAGTTTTCATGTTTTTTCCCAGGTTAAGATATGTTAAATGAAGCAAGCACTGGCAAATGCTTTTTCCCCCTTGGTGCAAATGAGTACTTATGCACTTGGCATAAACTAAGTATTTAGTTTGCCAAAACTTCCCGAATCTTAATACTGCACTTGTTCACTGCAGATGGGGCTTATGCCAGAAACATTTTTCTCCCTTCTCGCTCTCAGATTTTTTGTTTTCTTTTGGTTAAAAAAAGGAACACACAAAATATTATTTACTATATGTCTCTGCCTTTGATTCAGTAAACACAACATTGCTCTCAATGAGAAATGACTGAAACCAATGGCACATTTCTCATTAACAGAGACTCCCCCTCCTCTTCTATTTTCTAGAGATATTGGAAAATGACCCATATCATTCCTCACAAATGTGGATACACATGATTAGTTAATGAATATGTTACAAACAAACAAAGAAACCAGGGGAACTGGGTAAAGAACTTTCTGAAAGTTAAGAGACATTGTTTCTTAATTTCAGCCTCTACATCAGGAGTCCCCAACCCCCAGTCCATGGACTGGCACCATCCTCAGCATGCCACCAAACAAGTGAAGCCCCATCCATGGGATGCAGGCAGCACATGAAACCACACCCTTCTTATCCATGGAAAAACTTATCTTCATGGAACTGGTCCCTGGTGCCCAAAAGGTTGGAGGTCTACTGCTCTACATAACTTAATAGTAAATGGGTGTTAGACAAAAACTGAGCCATCCTCTCCAAATCAGCACTGCAGACTCAAAATTCTCCTGTGTAGTAAGCTTAACATCAGGAAAATATCCAAGTAATAGAATGTGATGGAACGAAGGGGAGGGAATAGACAAAAAGACCAATAACAAAAATCTATTCTAAACATTCTTTCCACTGATGCCAACAAGTTGCAAGAGAACCTCAGAGGAAGCTTCATATAAGGAAAATTTCCACATGCTGCTAAGGCAGTGCAGTACCACTTGCATGCTTCCCTTAAACGAGTCAGATGTAAATATTTACAAAGCCTTATCTTTTGAAAGACCAATACTGACCCTTCAAAAAAACAACACTTTTAAGTGTTCGGGGTTTTTTTTTCTTTGGTACCCAAATGGATTATTTAATTTTGTTCACTCCCCCGCTCCCCTGCAATATACCGCAGAACTGGCTTTCCATTAACATGCTTATATATCTACAAACTTTCTGATGCAATGTGAAGTGACAACATAAATTATATAAATGATATAAATTTTAAAATAGAGACTATATAAATAAAATAAATCAGATGAAATTATGAAGTTAGATATAGTGTGTGTGTGTGTGTGTATAAAACGAGAGGTGGCTGTTAGGACTACAAAAAAATGGTTGAATACTAGATGGCAACAAGGACGCACAGAAATATGTAATGTGTGCTACTCAGTTATTGAACAACTTTTTGCAATTCAGGTCTGATCTTTCTAGCTTTACCAAGTATGTGATATATACAGTTTTGCTGTCATTTATTTGAAATGCAATACAAATCAGATCCAACAAGACCCTTAAGCTTTTATCTTCACATACATTTGAAGAATTACCTCAAACTGCCATTTTCATACTAGGAAAATTCTCAGTTCTCGTACTTAAGGATTCTTTTAACTACCCTTTCTATAGATGACACTCTATTTGTTTTGATATAAGCATCTCCCAGAATTCTAATACAATCCTAATACATCTGGAGAATGCCACATTAGGTAAGGCTGATGGAAACATTGGCTGGATATTTACTGAGTGTACATTTAAGTTCTTTTTCAGGCCAACAAACAGAAGTTGCCCTCAGTGACAACATGATATTAAATAGAACAGTATAGAGACAGACTTTACATGACAGCTAATTATAATTTATTTATCACATTTTTAAACCACCCTTTCCCTCATAGATGAAACCACAGTGGAGGGGAAACTGAAGATATAATGGAAGGAACAGCTCTTAATATTTTATTATTAATATGGACGAGTGGTGGGATTCAAATTTGTTTACTACCGGTTCTGTAGGCGTGGCTTGGTGGGCATGGCAGGGGAAGGATACTGTAAAATCTCCAGTCAGAGGTGGTATTTGCTGGTTCTCCAAACTACTCAAAATTTCCACTACCGGTTCTCCAGAACTGGTCAGAACCTGCTGAATACCACCTCTGATATGGACCCAGTTGGGCTGCCTCCTGATACCATCACAGGAAAAGCTCTGATGTATATTCCAAACAATGAAACCTCCAACTGCAGTGGACCATGGAGTCTAATGATGACACAGAAATATAAGTTTTCCTTCATACTCCAGAAGAAAAAGCATTAGTAATGAGGTGTCACAGATTACCATTCAAACTGGGAATGAATGGAGGTAGAGGTCTCAGGTAATTTCCAGCTATTATTTCGTAGAGCAACAGCGTGGGAAAGAAAAACATTTGTCAGTCATTAATTTTTACAGGAAGAACAATGCAGTCTCTCTCTCTCTCTCTCACACACACACACACACACACACACACACATACACACACACACGTGGGGAGAGGGGAACTGGGCCATGTGCGTGCAGACCAGCACACGCAAGTGCCCACCCTGACCCACCACTCACAGAAGTTGTGTGCATGTACATGTGCTCCAGCCTGCCAGTCACGCAACCCAATTACTGAGCCTTGGTGGCTCAGGCTGTAAATGCCTGCTCTTAAGATCCAGCTATAAGATCCAATTACTGTAGGCTCGAATCCCACCAGGCTCAAGGTTGACTCAGCCTTCCATCCTCTCGGGGTAGGTAAATTGAGGACCCTAGATTGTTGGGGGCAATAAGCTGACCTTGTAAAAATGCCACTTAGTAATAAGCAGGCATATACAATGGAATGAAGGCTATTGCTGAGCACACTGGGTTGTATCCCAAAAAATTGTAAGCCGCCCTGAGTCTTCGGAGAAGGGCGGCATATAAATGTAATTTAAAAAAAAAAAATTACTAATACGCCATGTGGTAGGCCACAGCCTATGGGTTGGGAACCCCTGTCTTAGTTGTTCCTAGCACTGTACTTGTCTGGACAAAGAGATCTGATGTTGTTCTTAGAATTTGTTGGAGCCACTCTTCCAACATAGAAGTCACAGTCCCAAGTGCTCCTACCAGAATTGAGACCACTTTGACATTTACTTTCCATATCCTCTCTAGTTCCTCCTTCAGTATTCTTCAGCTTTTCATATTCCTTCCTGATGTTGCTGTCATTTGACACTGTTATGTCTATCATCACTCCACTCTTCTGCTCCTTGTCTACTATTGTGACATCCATACACTGTTTTTCTGTATATAATGCCAGCTACTTGATTGTACCATTCAATATATGCTGTTCCTGCCTGCATTTTACACTCTTCCATTATGTGTTGGACTCCTCTGAGGCCTCTCTGCATAGTCTACCTCAGGCCCTATCCAGTGTGGTAGACCCCTTCTTCTATGGCATGCTTAGGGCCTGTTCTTCTGCTAATATGATCAGTACCTCAGCTCTCTCTTTTAGCCTAGCCACTGGTAGGATTTCCCAATGTCAATCATCTCAGCTGTCTCTCAATCCAAGGTCTTGACTTGCCATGATGCTTCATTTGCCTGACATTCCTTCCATGTCTGCTGCTGTCACAGGCTTTCTCTCAACAGCTCATCTTTGGGTCCCATCTTACTGAGGTACTCCTGGATACCAGCTGGTGAATTCTGGGAATTGAAGTCCACACATCCTAAACTTGCCAGGGTTGAAAAAGGTCCTCCTTTGGGGCCCTGCTGTACCTACCTCTTTGTCAAGAAAGGGTCATTCATTGCCTCACATACACATCTTGCCATGTCAATCTCCCCGTGAAGCATGCCATTTTTCTACCACCAATACAAAACCTTTTATTCTTCCAGACCTTTTTAATATTATATGGTTTTCTTTTACTAAATTTGCTAAATGATTAGTTTTACTGTTTGTATACTGCATTTTTAATTATAGCTTTCATATAAATAATATTTATGTTATTGTAACTTGTTATCTGTCAGCCTTGGAAGACATTTTTCTTGGAAGCTTCCATTATCATTCAAGTACATTATCATTCAAGTGACTGACATTATCATTCAAGTACACCTGGGTGTACCTGATATGGAAGAATACAAAATAATCAAGTATGTTTTTTTTAAATGAAAACATTTTGCTTCCAGGTACACCTTTTTTTCCTTTGGACTTAACATTGCATCACTCCGTATTATGTGTGGAGGTTTTTTTTTCTCATACTTTCAAAAGGCCTATTAAAATGAAAATAACCTATTTTAAATATAGATTTTTACACTGCAGAAAGCAGCCTTTTATGTTTCTTTTCTTGCTTACTCTGACATCTGAGGCAGGTGGAGCAAGACAGACAAAAGAGGGAAGTTGGACCCCAAGCAAATATTTAGAACAGTCTAGGCTCCAATGTACAGTAGCATTTCCTTTTTCTCACAATGTTTATCATTCTACATGCATTAGGTATATAGTAAGCATGGTTATGATTAGACTCTGCTGTGTGTTTCTTATTGAATATACTTTCTAAATTACATTTTAGTAATAATGCATTATTTAAATCTATGTTTCCAAATAACCAAAAGTATTTGAGTGCAGTTACATGTGAAAGTGTGGCAGAATAATTTTGGTACCATGAAATTGGTAACAGACATTTTTACACCCAAGTTTGTTCAGAAGTAGATGTCATAGGTCAAGAGGGGCTACTGAGAGGTAGGTCAGCAAACAAGCCACAGGACAGGTGAGTTCCAGTCCTGTATTACATATCTAAGGAGTCAAATAGCATTTGAAATATGAAGAATTATATATTAGTATGAATAATATACTGTGGTTCAGAAATTACATATTAGAAACCACGTAAAAATAACCTTTGACTTAAGTTAGCAAAAGAAAATCAAGACTAAAAATCCCTAGTATATATGTATACTGGATTGATATAAAATCTCTATACACTTATGTTAAATGTCACACCTGGTAGCTTACGGGTGACTAGGAACTACACCCCACTATATGAACTGTTCAAGTGTTCTCCATTGCTAGCAGGAAAACCAAGCTGACTGAGCTATGCAGAAAGCCATTTTTCCCTAAGTAGACTGCTAAGAAAATGCTAGCCTGAATTTTCCAGCCTGACGTCAGAAAATAGGGGATCTTTTTCTCCATGGCAAGCACAATAATATTGCTAGCCCTTTGGCAAGCTAATTTTCAGAAATATTTCAATGATTTATTTAGAGCACTTTGGCATGCATGTTACTGGCATACTACGAATAAACACCAACACATTCAAACAAATGTTCTTGATATATTAATCTTTTATCTTCCAAAAATCTTTTTGAATAGTTTAAATGATTTTAATAGCTAATACATGTTCTGTAAAGTTCTAGTTTTGGAGCAATATACAGTAATGGCAGGGTGGGAGGAAAGAGGAAAGAAAAGAGTAGTATTCTTCTAAGCACAAATATATAATGCTGACAATTTAGATTTACCTCTATCTACCTGGTTTACATTAAAGAAAAGCAATACTTTGTAGATTTCCCTTTTTTATATATAATCCTTTCTTTGGAGTTTTAATTCTGGGATTTTATGTTGTTCTGGGTTCCTACCAAAGAACTTTGGGAGAATATATTTTCATTTATGAAAATATGATTTATGCTGTATAACATATGTTGATAAGATTCAATTATAGCAATCATGGGTGTCCTATTGGAGGGCATGAAGGGTGAGATGATCCTAGAGGGGATATATCAGTAACATTCAAAAACTTAACTTTTTAAAGTTTTATGAATTTACCAGGATTCGGAATACAAAATACTACTGACTTGCACTAACCAAAAGGAAAAAGGAACAGCTCATTCCCTTTAAATTAAACAGCTGCTTTCAAAGGCAGACAATAATCTCAGTGAGAACCAGTTTGGTATGGTGGTTCTAAGACAGTTGGCTACAAATAAAGCCAACTAGGTGACCTTGGGCTTTCTCTCTAGAAGGGTGAAAATGGCATACCA
Organism: Naja naja; assembly: GCA_009733165.1. Lineage (NCBI taxonomy): Eukaryota > Metazoa > Chordata > Lepidosauria > Squamata > Elapidae > Naja > Naja naja. The sequence continues at coordinate 76,799,743 of CM019149.1, forward strand.
CTTCTGAAAACAATTCACCAAGCAAACTGCAGAGACTTGTCCAGGCAGTCTCTGAGAACTGATCACAACTGAATGGGGAAAAATCTCAATATATCTTTAAGCTAAAATGATTTTAATATATTCATACTATATTTCAAATTGTTACGCAGTTTAATAAACTGTTTTTATTAGAAATCTCCATTTTAAACAGTTTGTATTTACTGAATTATAAAACAATTGAGATTCCACTCTTTCAATTCATTATACATGTCACTTTGAATCTGCCCAGACTTGTTCCTTAACTGCACCTTTTGGCGTGGTAATGTGACATATTAAGATAGCTTAGAGTGTTTAACACCTACAATGCTTGTATTCATTAAATACAAAACCAAACTGTACTTGGGATGACAAAGGCCTTAGGAGAGGTTTTTTTAATAGCTTTTGGGATTCTAAAACACTGAATGTGAGATTCTTTTTAAATTTAATTTTGAGTAGATCAGTAGCAAACATTTTTAAATATCACAGAAACAGAGAGTAGGTAAATAGATTTAAATACTGGATTAAAATGTGCTATCAAATCGACCTATTTGAACTGAAATCACAACTGCTTTGAGAATACTTTTAATTGACATGAATGGAGCATAATTCCATTTATGTAAGCTGCTAAGTGTCATTAGGATTGGGAAGGAGATTGATATTTCATAAATAATTCTAAATTAGACTTTTGGATTAAAACAAACTTTTAGACAATTTAATCCCAAGAAAGCATTCACAATTATATTTTGAAGGCTTCAATAATTGTTAAATTTAATATATATTGGATATATTAAAACATTAAAACGTGTAATAGATTTTTGGCCAAAGTGGCAAGAATAAACCATTCAGCAAATTTGTACAATACTCAAATTCCATGCTTGACAATTTGGGGGGAATTTTAAAAAAGTATTCTGGATATTTAATCATAGTATACTTGTTTTGTACAGCAATGTTTACATCCCCAAATACAATGGTTTGTGCAGCCAAATTACTGGTTAAATTTTAAAAATCCCTCTTATTAAAGTGTATAATGCCCAACCACATCCCACTGTCTCTTTTCTTTCTTATGTCCATCCCCATGTTATTGCTCAAGAAGTGCAATGATGATGAAGGAACGCTATTGTAAAGTAAAAGGCATTATAAAAATAAAAAATAAATGAAATTAATTTCATTTTTATTACAAATAGCCAAGGATTTTTTTCCAAAATATAAATCTGTAAAACAATTGCATTGACTGTACAATTTCATTTACAGTATACAATCCAGAAAACATGTAAAAGAACTGTTTTTTATACATTAGCCCTTGGCCACAAAACAAAGAGTTTGGCAGTAGTACTACAACTTTAATGACTATGGGGTGAAAATCAACATATCAATTACATCATCTAACATCATTATCAAAGTGGGATACATACATACATCATTGTACAGGGAATGTTTTTGTTTTTGTTTTAACTGGAAACTGTCATCATGTTGTAGTTCTTGGAAGGGCTGGCTCTGCCAATTCTCCACTCCTCTTTACAGCTGCTTCTGCTCTCCAGAGCTTTGGCATTCTTCATGGCTGGTTTAGGGCCTTCGTAGAGGACGCAGATAGACCCATCTTCTCCTATACGATAGGACACTTCAAACGGGTCTACCCAGAGAGTTAGTTCACTGGGCAGGAGCTGGAAGAGTCTCTCGTGGCTTAGTCCAATCATGCCTGCTGCCTTGCCTATCAAGGGGTCCATCTTGTGATTGATCCTAATGCAGCGATACCCAGAGCCTTTGGAGGGCATCAAGGGGAACCAGTGGTGCTTATAATGATCTGCAAAGAGGAAAAAAACGGGAGAAGGGTTACAACTTACTGCCTTGCACAGCCGGCCCTGGGACACTCCGGAATCAGCCCAACCAGATCATCGCCCACCCCGGCAGGGGATCGCAAAACAGCGATGGGACGGAGGGTTGCAAGAACCGATCCCGTCGATCAGAAGAAGCCGTTTGGCTAGCTCCGACGCCGAGGAGGGTCCCGCCAACGACAAGAGGGCTTGAGGTGGGGGGGAGGTAGTCCAGCGCGGACGGAACCCGAAACTGCTTCAGAGCTGCAGGGACGCCGACCGCGAAAGGGCGAGAGACCCCAGGGCCGCAAAGGGGGTCAGGAGGTGGCGGGGTCCCCGGTAGAGGCGCCTCGAGGAGGTTGCTGTCGCGCCGCGGACGGGACGGACGGACGGACGAACATCATTTTTGGGTTCAGCGCAGCGGTGCCAGCGGCTGAGGGGCGCCGGGCTCCGTCTCGCTCGTCCCGGCGGTGGGGGCGGTGCTGAGGCAAGAGACGGAAATGGGGGGGGGAACGGCCGTCTCTCGCCGCCGCCTCACCTCGGAGTGCCTCCTGGAGGGACTCGCTGAAGCAACGCAGCTCCTCGTCGCCGATGCCGCTGGGGGTCCTGAGGAGGCGGGTGATGAAGCCCGCGGCCGTGGAAATCTCCGTCTTCATGGCTCTCCCGGGGCAACTCTCGTTCGCTCTCTCTGCGTCGGAAGGGCGAAGGCGGCAGATGTTGCGGGGAAGGGAGGGGTGACCCAGCTGCCGATCGGCGCCGCCGGCTCAGCTGCTGCAGCCGCCGCCACCCACTCAGCCGCCGCTGGGGAGCCGAGCGCGCGAGGAGTAAACAGATCGGGAGACACAGACGATGAGCGGCCGTCCCCTCCGCCTCCACACACGGGGGGAGGGCGTGACCAGCATCAACCAATGAAGGCGAAGGCAAGCGGCGACATCACAGAAACTGGGGTTCCGTCTGGCGGACGCCAAAGCATCTCTCCCGATTGGGTGAGAAATGACACGCCGCCTCGTGATTGGTCGGGCCGTTGCAAAAGGAAGCCGCTATCTCCAATTCTCCCCGCGCAGAAAGTTAAGAGAGGGGCGGGGCTCGAGGCCCTGCTGTTAGTTTGTTCTCTGCGTCAGGGCGGGAGGGAGATGTTGGAACAGCGGACGAGCTCTTTCTTCCGCGCGGAAAGTGGGAGAGTTCAGAGACGGAAATGTTTACAGTCCGCTGAGCGCAGAAGGGTGTGGGTGTGGGTGTGGGTGGGTGTGTGTGGAGCATTGCGTCTTCTCGCCGGCCCGGAGTTCATTGTAAATGCGCGTGATACGTTTTCGCAAAAGCACTAAGGAAATGGGGTAGGAATTTGCTCCTCTAGGACAGGGGTCTCCAATTTTGACCCCTTTAAGCCTGGCGGACTTCAACTCCCTCAATTCCCCAGCCAGCTCAGGACCCCCAGCTCCAGCTGGGGAATTGTGGCAGTTGAAGTCCGCCAGGCTTAAAGGGGCCAAGGTTGGAGACCCCTGCTCTAGGGGACTGAGCTAGGTGGTGCAATCGGGTAATGCAAAATATAGTTGAAAATATGCGGCGAAAGCTGGATATGGCATAGGACCACTACGCCAGATAAGCCATCCTGGGACATCTAACGGAGTAATAATCTAATAAGAATGCGATGCAGGGGTTAAATTGTTGATTCTAGAAGAAAGGAGACCTAGGTTTTACTTCACCTTCAGCCGCGGAAGCTCCCTGGGTGACTTTGGACTGAGTATTCTGAACTCATATCTCCCGGGGTTGTGATGTGGGAGAATAAAATAGAAGCACTATCCATGTTCTCTGGAGCTCCTATACAAAAGGCAGCATATATGTCTACAGTGAATCTTGAAAATCCAAGGAAGTAGTAACAAAAGATTGTTGCTCATATAAACTTTTGAATTAAAAGTTCAGAGGTGTTCGGCAAGGCAATCTTATCCTCAGTATCTTGGCATAAAAATAAAAGATCTATAATTTTTCCAAAGTTTGTTGACACATTGATCACTTAATGTGTCATTGAGTATTTTTAAAGTAACATTGTTTTGCAGTCCTTTGTTTTCTAGTATGAGTGGTATAAGGAAGCCAGATGTACACATGCTTTTATCAGGAAAGCAACTTTGTTTGGACTGTTTAACGCTTTCTCCTCTTCCAAGGGGGATCAAAGGAGCTGTAATTCAAAAATATGCCTTGCATTAGTTATCAGTCTAGCACTTCTTTGGGGTGCTAATTCTGACGTTGCATGAGAACTTAGCACAATTTTATGCAAGTCTGGCATTTCAAAGAACAAAGCTTTTAACACATATAAATTAATGATAAAATATTAAGGGACTAAGAAAGGAAAGAAATGTTATCAAGGGAACTTCACTTCTGTATGGTCCTATATGTTGTGCACAGCTGAGATTGAAATGAAATAAGAGATGGCAGATTTTAGTAAAGTCTCAAAAAGCTTTTCGCAAACTATCATTATTGCATGTGTTTAATCAAAGCCTTTTCTGATATCTGAATATAAGAAGTACCTTGTTGCTTAAAATAAAAACTACTTCATTCAGAAAGATGTAACATTGGGAAAGATCAGAAGTTGTCCAAGAGCTTTAAGTATCCTTCCTCTAAAAATCAAAGCATCTCATCCTTTCAAGAGTTGTGAATTTGTGGCAATCCTGATATTACTGAGTTACAGCTCTCCTCATCACTTACTTCTGGTCAATGCCAGTTTTGAGCTGGTTTATAATTCAGCAGTGTCTAGAAGGTCATTGACTCCTCACTTTTGTGGTATTTGATTTACTGTCTGGTTGAGCACAAGCTTTTCCACACTTTGTTTAGATGCTTGAACAGCAACATAGCAGTACATTCATGGCCTAAGAAGTATGAGTATTTTCATTGTTGCTAGAGAGTTAATAATTTGTTATCGTCATTTCTTACTGCACACTGGCACCAGATCTAGACAGTTATCTGTTGTCCTTGATTAAGATACAGGGCTATAGAGAGAGTTCAGTAATTCTTTTTTAGGCACTTAACTACAAGGAATTAAGTGGGTTTTTTGTTAATGTTTGTGAGGAATATATTTCAAGGACTATAAAGTTTGTCGATATTAGACAAGTTTTGCAAATAAATGTTTTTGGTCATGTCTGGGAAAGCAATCTTTTTACAACAGGGGCTATATTTGGAAAACTTAAACACGAACCATCTTGCAAAATGACTGCCATAGAGAGTCGCGTTTTTTGCACAATGGCTGTCATAGTGGTGATGGCTAATTATAAAACATCAGTTACCCAAAGACAAAGTGATGACAACACTCACTGCCTCTACCACTCCTCATTTCCCTCCCCCCCCTTTTTTTAGCTTTTTTTTTTTTGAGATCTTTGTGGTGGCTTAGACCTGTTCTTGAAAATAAACAGGATGTTTGAGACTGATGGCCAGGTAGATGGCACCATCTAGACAACTTCACTTGATCTCACAAAATTAAGTAGATTTTTAGCTATGGTACTTAATGGAAAAAGGCCAAATATCCTGCACTGTTGCCAAGAAAATTATAAGAATGTGTCTACGAAGTCACAGTAGAGCTTAACAACAAAGATTTTAAATTCACCTAGAGATTAATTCTTTATATGTAGTATACTATTTCTCCATTGTTCATCTTTTCTAAAAAAAAATTTAAACCAGATGAGGTATACCAAGCTTAGTGGACACTATGGGCTCATTAGTATCAGAGATATCATGTTACCTACTTTGCATAGGCCAAAATATATTTTGAAAAACTGCCATTTAGAGTAGCAAGAGAAAGAAAAGAATGCTATCCTTAAATAACTTTCTCCTCTAATTTCAGATAATCTGAAAGTTACATACAGTAATCCATAGTAATGCTGGCTGTCCAGTATAAACCTTGGATGCTCCAAATGGAGGATTGTCTTGAAAATGACTACACTACAGTTTTTGGACTGACTATATTTGCCTAATACACTGAATCACAATCTATCCAATCATTTTGAATATTTATTTATTTATTTATTTATTTATTTATTTATTTGGATTTATATGCCGCCCCATCTCCGGAGGGACTCGGGGTGGCTCACAGAAAAATATAACATCCATGTAAATATTTAAAAATATTAACCTAATCCAAATACCCAATAAAATTACATACTAAAATGTCCCAATTAAAACCCCCAGTCTCCAATCCAGGCCGGCCTGTGAAAACAGCCAGGTCTTTAGATCGCAGCAGAAAGAACACAGGTTGGAAGCTAACCGTAACCCCAGGGGCAGCTGGTTCCACAGGGTGGGTGCTCCCACAGAGAAGGCCCTACCCCGGGGAGCTGCCAACCGACATTGTCTTGTCAACAGCACCCCGAGGAGGCCCCGCCAGTGGGAGCGCACTGGGTGATTGGAACTCGATGATGGCAGGAGACACTCCTGCAAGTACCCCGGACCCAAGCCATGTAGGGCTTTATAGGTTAACACCAGCACCTTGAATCTTACATGGAGGGCAACTGGCAACCAATGCAGATAGCGCAGCAGGGTGTCACATGGGAGTATCGGGTTGCTCCCATCACAACCGCGGACCGCATTTTGCACCAGCTGAAGCCTCTGTATAGTCCGCAAGGGCAGCCCTAAATAGAGAGCATTGCAGTAGTCCAGACGGGAAGCAACGAGCGTTTGGGTAACTGTGCATAGGGCATCTCGGTCCAGATAGGGGCACAACTGGCGCACCAAGCGAACCTGGGCAAATGCCCCCCTGGCGACGGCTCCCACCTGCTCCTCCATACTAAGCTGTACATCCAGGATGCCCAAGTTGCATGCCCCATCCATGTGGGGTAATACCTCCCCCTCGACCAAAAATGGAATTTCTTGGACAATCCGAGATGCTGGTAGGCACAGCCACTCAGTCTTGGCCGGGTTGAGCTGGAGCCTGTTCCTCCCCATCCAGATCCGTACCGCCTCCAGGCATCACTGAGGTGGTCCGGGGTGGAGATGAAGAGCTGGGTATCATCAACATATTGATGATACCTCACCCCAAAACCATGGATGATCTCACCCAGCGGCTTCATGTAGATGTTGAACAGGAGGGGAGAAAGAAGCAACCCCTGAGGCACCCCACAAGTGCAGGGCCTCGGGGTTGATCTCTGCCCCCTTGCCAACACCGATTGCCTGTGCTCCGAGAGGTAGGAGGACCACCGTAACACGGTGCCTCCCACTCCCAACCCCCAAAGGCACCACAACAGGATACCATGGTGGATGGTATCGAAAGCCAATGAGAGATCTAAAAGGACCAGGACAGAGGAACATCCCCTATCCTGAATATGTTGTGCAATATCTCATTTTGCAGTTAGATTATGGTTCTGAGTGTTGTGTGCATTCAAAAAGTTTGGTTAAATAAAACTAGATTCAGTGGACAGATGTGTTATTTGAACATAACTTCACCATACCTGTTTGTCTTATGCAAATAAGGAGAGCATATGGACGTTCTCATGGATCCTGAGAGAGCGGAGGATTTCATATCTTTGTTTCTCAGTGGGATAGCACTTCCCAGGTGAAAGGTGGTACCCAAAATGGGGATCCTCCTAGACTTTCAGTTATTGTTTGAGGAGCATCTTATCTTACATGCCAATTCCTAGATAAGTAGGCTCTACTTATTGTCATCCATGCTTCAGTCACTCCCATCTGAGTTTTTGCAATGTGCTTTATATAGGCTGGCCTTGAAGACAATTTAGAAGTTGCAGTGGTGTGAGTAGTTACAAATGTGTATTGATATACCCATTTTATTTGTGAGCTCCTCTGGCTCCCAGTGGTCTTTTAAGTGCTATTCAAGGTGCTAATTGTCACCTAAAAACTCTTTGTGGCATAGAGGTTATCTAAGTTTGCCTGTCTGCAGCCATTTGTTTATCCTACAAGATCTGATAGGCTCCAGGTTCTCTCTATTAAACAAGATCTTCTAATGGGAACCAGCCTTCTCTGTCACCAGGCCTGCCCTAAGTTCAAGACAGCCCTCACCCTGCTGGTTTTTCATAATACATTGAGGACTTTGTCCTTGCCTGAGCATTGGGGCTAGGCTAGGCTAAATCTTGCTGTTTATGGTTGTATGTTTTTGAAGACATGCTCTGAGTGTGGTATGTTGTCTCAAATTTTTAAAAATTATTTGTTATTGACTTTTAAATTGACCATTACAGTAGTTACTTACAATCCTATTGAGTGAGGGTCAAAGCAAATTAAATAATATATGCTGCTCTTTTTAACAGATAGCAAAAAAAACCCTGGAAATTTCTTACCCCAGCTAGTTTATCATTTATTTTCTTCATTAATTGTACATCTTTTGCAGTGCTGTGGTGTGATTTTATTGCAGTATTAGTTTAGATCGGAAGCTTCTATGTAAACACAGACAGTACATAGCAATCAAATTGCATTTCCACCTTAATGACCTTTTCAGATCCGGAGAATCATTGGTTCTGAGGGCTGCTCCTTTTCACTTGATTGTGGGAGGCGGAAAGTCCTGGATTTCGACACCCACCCTTAGGGGTGAATTTGTCATTGTTACCGCGCTGGCCAGAAAGTGATAAAGTAATTCATGAATAATAAGGAAGGCAGCCTACACACACACACAAAACCTTGGCCCAACACCCCCTCCCTTTCTTCGTTTTCTATTTTGACGCTGCCGCGTTTCTGTAGTGTGTCGCTGTACGTTACTTTTCCGAAAAGCCAAAGAGATCTTAAGGGCGCCGGAGCCGTCATTGGTGGGAAGTCAGCTACCGATTGGTCGGCGGGGGTTAGGGGCGTGCCGCTGTATCACCCACCATGTTCGGGAGGACTCTCGGAGAGTCTATTCCCATCCCCACTCTTTCTTTTTTTCCCCCTAGTAGTGCTGTTCCACGGAGTTTGGCTGCCTGGCTTTCTTAAGACCATATTGCGGAATTGCTGAGGAGGAGACGAGACGAGACGGAAGGAAGGAAGGACGGACACTGGCGGAGAGGATGCGGAGAACCGGAAGCCATCGCCGCACTGGGGCCGGGAGCATGATACTCGGCGTGCCTTCTCTGAGGCATGAGGGGGAATTCCCGCTTGATCCCTGCTTTTAATGCCTTTGGACAGTGGTAACCCCTCTTTTCTCTCCAAGCCTTTTCCACCTTATCTCGTTTCTCTGCGATAAGAAAAACCGAGTATGCGAGTTAGATACCCGAAGTTATGAAGTAAAGAAAAGGGGTAGATGTCCGTGTTGATAAACACACCAATAACATTGGTGGATGTGCGATTTTTCGCCGCTGTGGCTCTTTTATGATTCAATCTGGCATAAGAGCCCGGAAAATTAGGTGATAAATCGGGCTTAAGTTAACGGATCAGTTAGTTTACCTGTAAATATATTTTGCAGGCAATTTTTTTTGTAGTTTAGGGTGGCTTTTACATAGGTAAAACCTTCAAGGATCGGAAGAACTATTCATGTAAACCTAAGGTAGAAAAATATGACAAGGTGAGTTTTAGTATAAATGTTAAGTTTTGATAACCGGAAGGCTAAAGCCAACAGATCACTTGAGCAACAGAAAGCCTGGGATTGGCATCTAATTAAGTAACATGTTACTTGGAAAAATAATGCTTCTGTATCATCTTTTAAAAGCATTCCTACTCTACACCAAATACTGTTGAACTTGGTGGAATTGTTTCTCAATAAAAATGTGTAGGATTGAGTTACGTCTTTTTGGATTTTGCCTATTTACTAGACCAGCCTTTCTCAACCTTTTTACTCTGAATAATATTCAAGTCTCAGGGAAGCCCCCCCACCGCATAAAAATTATACTCAGAGTTCAAAAGTATTTTTAAAATCACGATTACTCATGAAATATCTAGAAACTTTCACAGAACCCCCAGTTGAGAAAAGCTGCACTAGACTATTGTAATACATATTATTAAATCCAATTTTTTAATTTTAGGAACCATTCCTCTAAGAAGTTTATGTAATCAATTTTTACAGCTTTTCTCTGGAATGCAAATGGCTTGAAGTGCAGTCTTGTGCATATCTATTCCAAAATAAGCTCTCCTGAATTCAGTTGGATTTATTCCCAGGTAAACATGTATAGGATTGTTGCCTGGATATAATTATGTTTAAATTCTTGACTTTTTTTTCTTCTATTGTTTTTATGGGTTGGACAAATCATTGGGCCTTCTAGTAAACCCCCTGAAGTTTGTCTTTGGTTGCATGTGGTAAAGATGCATGCATTTGGTTTTCAAGTAATCAGATCCTAGGAAATGGGTGAATGAGACCCTAACATAGTTTGTTTATGTTGCTCTACTGATCTCTTATGTTTCTTCATTATTAACATTTGGTTGAACTCTTAACTACTTATTTTTCTATTTGCCAGGCTTACGTTAATAGAAAATGTCAGTGAATAACTTCTTTGGAAATAAGAAGAGAAACAGCTCCATATTGTATGATGTTGATCAGACAAAAATTACTTCACCTCTCCAGAGATCCATGAGCCATAATAATATTGGAAATAATGGTGAAGGCTTCCCACCGAACAAGCGTTACAAAAGTGTTGTTTCATCCAAGTGTAAAGAAATGGAAGATCCATTTGGGGATAATGATGATTTTTCAGTAGATGACTTGAAGGAGATAGACATTATTGCTTCCCAGGCACTGACACCAGATGTTTCTTCAGAAACAAATTTGTTGAAAACGGAGCAAAATGCTCAGTTGTCCATTTTCCCGAATAGCACCAATCAGTTCAAAACACCTGATCAATGGAATATTACTCTAACGACTGAGACAAAACCATTTGGTATGTTCACAATGAATACAGAAATCAATGAGAAACTGGATTGATATGAATCAAATATGTAGGTATATGGAAAGAAATTGCAACAAATGGCTATTAGCCATATGTAACTTTGATATGGTCTCACCACTCTTGAGATCATATTGCTGAATTATGATAGTAAAATTACCAGAATTTGGCACTGATCTTTTTATTCAAGCTTAATTTTGGGGATCATAGTGGAAACATTTAACTGCTCTGATTCCCCTTCCAAATCAGATTAGAATTACATTTTTTCAGTCCGATTGCAGAGTTAATAGGGGTTATAAGATTGGGATGGGAATAGGAAGTTCTTGAGAAACTGTTTCCAGGTCCTTGATTTTAACTCTCCTGAAAAAACATCTGAAATTGAACCTAAAACAGCACTTCTGGGACTTGGGAGAATTTTTTAAAGATTCAGTTGCAAGTAGTTTGTAAGCCTTCCATTCCTTTTTCCACCCTTAAGAAAAGAAACAAAAGTAAAAAATGAACTAAAAATTTATCTATGTAACTCTTTGCTAAAATCACATTACCTGATTAATGTCTATCTATAGAAAATAGCACAGAAGAAATGAAACTTAAAGGAAGATTTAAACTTGAAACACTCCAAGCACAATACGAGGAGGCCATGAAAAAGGTGAGATACAATTCATCATGCTTTTTGGAATATAACCAGGAATTAAGTTCTAGTCTTGAAACTTTTTGATGCAGCTTCTCTGGTGTTCTTGATCATGTAATGGAAATGCTATTCAGAAGAAAGCTTCACAGCATTCAGTGGAACTTACTCTTGATCTAACTGTATATAGAGTTGTAATCTAAACAGAAGAAACTGAACCATGCATAGTTTTAAAAGGAAGATTACATAGTTAAAAAAGGGCCTTGGTGGCTCAGGCTGTTAATTGCCTGCACTTAAGTTCCAGCTGCCTACAACTACAATCCCACCAGGCTCAAGGTTGACTCAGCCTTCCATCCTCTCCGGGTAGGTAAATTGAGGACCCAAGATTGTTGGGGGCAATTAGCTGACCTTGTAAAAATGCCGCTTAGTAATAAGCAGGCATATACAATGGAATGAAGGCTATTGCTGAGCACACTGGGTTGTACCCCAAAAATTATAAGCCGCCCTGAGTCTTCGGAGAAGGGCGGCATATAAATGTAATTAAAAAAAAATTAGGTAAAAAAATTGTATGTGTGTATTTACAAATATTCAAACACATATGTATAAATTATGGGTGGTTGAAGAAAACATGTTGATTTAATGTTAACAGCAGAGGGGCCATGTGCTCATACAAAGTCCAAAAATTTTGATGGTATGCACAGCTGTACTATATATCTCTGTGATGTAAAATAGATTTTTAAAATCCTTATTGGTTCATTTTGTCCAAAATAATAATTCAAATGGAAGTAAATTTATTAGGACAAATATTGTTAATATAAGGAAAAAATTAAGACCAGATTTTATGCCTTGACAGTTGGCAACATTTGCCAACTTTCTGGGCTTGAAAGCTAATCATGATTGGGTCTGGTTAATATTTGGATAGCAGAACTCCAAGGAATTTCAGGGCTATTGTCTAGAGTTATAGTTTTATAAATGAAAAAAGCTGGTTGCCATCTATGAAATAAAGTAGCATAACTTTGATATGTATGAAAAAAGGAAAGTTTTAGAAAGAATAATCTTTTTAATGCTGTTACTCACCTAAACATTGATAATTAAAACTATTGTTTTTCTATTTTAATCTTATGCTTAAAGAAGTAATGATTGTATTTCTTGAATTGATCTCAACCTTTTATAATAATTATTTGCAAATACTGAAATTCATCTCAATTGATATGAAATCTGGTAATTTCTTGAAGCTATCTGTATGATATCTTTGTTAGAATTTATTAATGTATAATAATACATTAATCAGAGTTAACGTATAAGTTACTATTGCAGGAAAAACAATTCAATTCACAATTAAGTCATTTTTCTATTAGGATTTTGAATAAAAATTAACATGTCATCTGCAAATAGATTAATTACATTAATTTTTAAATTATTGTGAATTTGCAGTTGAAGGAAATGCAGGATGAAATCCTTATTAAAAATGGAGAAATAAAAATTTTGCGGGATTCAATGCAGCAGATGGAATCTACTGTGGAGGATCAGCGGAAATCATACATATTACTGGAAAGAGAAAAAGCTCAGTGTTTAAATGAAAAAGAAAAGGAATTCTCCAGAAAGGTACTATTTAACATGTGACCAATATAAACTGCATTAAAACTTCTGAGATCTGAGAAGCTCTTTGTTGAAACATCTTTTTTTTTCCTTTTTGGAATGACTTATTCATAGATACTTGTTGAAAATAATCAGTCAAAATAATCTCACCAGCCTATTTGCCAATGAGCAATGGCATGCAAACTGTTTTTTCCAATGCTAAAAGGACAAATGAAAACCAGTGTAGAGGATTAAAAACATTAGGTCAGAATTGTTGTGATCCTGAATGGTGGCCTTGAGCCAGTCACCCTCTCTCATTCCTAAGAAGGCGGCACAGGTAAACCACCTTTGAAGTCTTGTCAAGAAAACTGCAGGGACTTCTCCAGACAGTTCGCAGAAGTCAAGAGTAACTCAAGGACACATTTGAAAAAAAAATGTGTGCAAGTGACGAACTGTTTGATGTTCTGTTTCCACTCTGGCTGATCTTATTTTTTCATTTATTTATTGAAAGCAACCCTTCAATTGAAACCAAGGGAGGGAAATTATTCTGCTGAAGCACTAGGGTCTGGCATTGATTACCAGCCAAAGTGGAAGCCTTATCGCATGTCTAGAAGGAATTTGGATCCATGTCCCTTTCTGGAATGCCTCTCATCCATTCCAGACTGACTCCTTTTGGCTTTGCTGACGTTAATGGTATTCCAAAGCTCTGCAAGGGGGATTTCAAAAGTCAGATTTGCTTCTCTGATGTCAGCACTGCTGTTCAGTCTCAGACCCCCCCAGAGGGAAATGTCATAAAGCCAACAGTGCTCTGGGGGACTTCTAGCAGTCACAGGAACGCAGGCTGATTACGTGTGTTTGGTTGTTGTTTTTCAGAGTTTTTAAAAACTTAATTGCCCTGTATGAGATTTTAATGGTAAGGAAAGGTTTTTACATATGGATTCTACATATGGAAATAAGCCAAATGTCTCACCGTACTTGTGAAGCTTTTCATACATCTTATCTCAAGCATCCTTGTTCCTCTTGGAGTTTAAAACAAGATTATTGTACAAACACTCTGCATTATTACGTTGAAAATGAATAATTTCCACAATATTTTTAGCTAATAATAATTGCTTCTGCTCTTATTTTTGTGCATGTATGTGGAAAGCACAAAATATTAATGATTTTAAGAGACAAGCTTTTTATTATGTTTGTAAATACTGTATAGTATTTACCTGGGAATACTAGCACTTTCTCAGAGTGGCAAAACATCTTTTCACTGTTTTGATGAATAAGCAGTTAGTATTGAGTTTGGTGTGACTGAATGGAGCAAAATAAGTGAAAGTGAGGAAAGATTTGCAGGCTTGTTTCATAGCATTTTCTGTGCTCAGTGGAATTTGAAATGTCTAATTCTTTGCTCTTTTAGTTACAGTCACTGCAATCTGAACTGCATTTCAGAGATGCTGAAATGAATGAGTTGAGGACAAAGATTTTGAATTGTGAAAGGATTAAACCTGTGGCCCTTGTTTCATATACCAGGTACAAAATAAGACGAAATTTATTTCAGGGAGTTTGGTTACTGAAGAATTTTCTTACCTCCCATTTATAGCTGGATATAATGAATTGCAGAACAGTTCTTTTACAAACTATAATTGAACACATAGAATTAATTTTTGGAGTTTGAATGTACAGGTTGTTCTTATGCTTGGAGGATATGCCAGAATGAAGAGATTGCCTTTTATTTACTCCATTGTGAATGTCTAAAATTGTTATTCAGATTCTTTCATTAAGAAATATAATTCACCATAAATGTTTAACTATATTTTTTTGTGGGGGGGGGGACCTTTAAAGTTTCAAAATGAAATGCCCCCATGCAGTTAATTCAGAGTTTTTACTTTTTAGTCCTAAGAAAAGTCCCTCTAACCCTGTGAAAATTGAGAGAAGCACTCATATTGAAAATAAAAGTTATCCCACAGAAGAGTCTTTTGGATCTCAGATATTACCAATACCATCTTGCTCCAGGACCCAATCCCATGTCCAAGCTCCTCAGCAAAATAATGGTAGGTAGATTTTTGGTGAACTATATTTGACCTGGGTGGTGAGGGTCGAACAGTAAATCTTAATTTAGTACTATGGGGGTTGTAAGAATGTTGAGAAAGAAACTGGACGGAGAGAGAGAAAGAGGAAGCAAGGGGGAGAGAACACACAGAAACCACCAAGAGAAAATGAGCAAGAGTTTACACTTATAAATAACAATTTAGCCCAAGGAAGAAATAGAAGAACTAATGTTTCAAATCATTCAAAGAGAATTTACCATAACTAACTGATGAGGTTGGGAAATTCATCTTATAGGGAAATTCCAAGGTTCTATATTTAGCCAAGACTACCATTAGCAATATCTCACTGAAATCTATATAGTTCTTGCTCCTTTGTCCTTGCCCAGCTGTGTGGAGCTTGATAGCTCTAATGTAGGGAACAAAATTCCTGTGGTCTTCACACCATTTTATGTCAATTGTGTAATGGTGTCATTATACAATTGATATAACTTGTGTAACAACAGCATTGTGGATGATATTGTAGCAGTCCGGAAGACCATTGTATTTCAAACAGCTTAGTGACATATTTTGATTTCTCCTGCAGATTAAGAACATTCTAGAAGTTTAGAACTCAATCTGACAAACCTGCTTTTTCTTCATTCTTACTTGCTGAATAAAGGAAAATGGGTGTGAGGGGGGATCTTCACACAACTGCAAAGCTTTCCTTATCTGGAAAGTTCATCATACATTCATTCCCATCCTACACAGACACCCACTCCACACACATGCTGAGTCAACTGTTATGTCTTGCTGCCTCATGACCATGGAAGCAGGATCATGAAGTCTTGGAGCTAGATTTTAATTAAAAATCCATTAAAACTCTGAGCCTCTGTACAGCTTTGAATGCTCAGCATGGCTACCCAGGGTCTTAGGATGTCTCTGCTGCTTGAGGTGAGCAGCTGAAGGGAGAATATTTTGTTTGGTAGATTATGCTTTCTTGAGTTTCTGATTTACTTGCCTACTACAGTTAAAGAATAAAGTTTATTGTTTCTGGGTTCTCGGAGAACCAATTTTCTACCTGGCCACTGCTGGACCCTTGGCAAAACAGATGTACCCTCTGATTTAATGGACGGTTAGGAATAGCAGACATTCTTTCCCAAGTTGGTCCATTAAATTGGTATTTTACTGCATATAACTGTGCCTCATTTAGGAAAATAATTTTGCTAGACTTCAGTGAATAGGGTCAAGCTTAGTCTCCATAGGCATTAAGGGAAGTTGTGAAGCAGATACTGGTCTTCCTCTAAAAAGATCTCTGATGATAGCTTCTGGGATTCCATTACTGAATATGCAACTGGATTCTCTTAATTGCGGCCATTATATGGTTCTGAAATGTAGTAGTTGCAGTGTTTTGTCCTGTTTATTTTCTGAAGTTGAAAATGTATTTCAAACCTGTGTCAGTTAAGTCAATCCCAAAAACTGATTGCATTGTGATAGAAGGGTAACATAGAATAGGCTAAAAACAAATACTATTTGGTTTATTGAATTTTTCTATCCAGACAGCAAGACAAATGCCCTTGAAACTGAGCCAGTGAAGCAAGAAACAAGTTTCAGCTGTCCGCAGAGACCAGGTAAATTCAACTAAGAGACCTTGTGATTATTTATTAGAATTAGAAACGGGTGGGATTCTACCGGTTCTGTCCGGCTCTGTAGAACCAGTAGCTCTGAAGAGCAGCAGACACAGAACCGGTTCTGTGTCTGCTGCTGGTTTGGCCCACCCACCTGCCTGGGCTCTTACCTGTCCTTTATTTCCTGCTTTTTCAACCTCAGCTGCTTTGCGTGGCACAGCTGCGGTTGAAAAAGCAGGAAAATAGTGCTTTTTCAAATGCTGTGCACCTGCGCGCAGCGCTTATCAGCTGTCCGGGTAGCACAGATCACAATGTTTCATGCGTGCACAACGCGTGTCAGTCATGGTGTGTCTGCAAATCACCCTTTCATTTACTAATAAATGTATTATTGTATTTTTGTTCTGCCGCAGAAATGAAATATTTCCAAAGTCACTGGAAGTGGAAACCTATAAAAATTCTTTACTTTCATATTCTAGATTCTGAATGCATTCTTTCTTAGAATGATTTCTGCTTACCACCTTGAGTTATAAATTAAAGTATATAAAAAATAAGAAAAATCAAGTCACCTTAACTTTAAATGTTAACAGTTTTAGCTTAATATTAGCATCTGACTATGTTAACATATTTCTATTGATGTACATTTTGAACTAAGTTGTTCAAGGTTTCCTAGTTACCATATATGTAGGTTTTAGGAGATACCTTGGCATAATCATCCATTAGGGTTGGCTAATAAATATCTGGTTGACTAATCTCTAATCAGTCTTCTAAAGGATGAAATCAGAAATTGAAAAAAATTGAGGGGGAAGTTTTTTTAATAACTTTAAAATTTTAGTTGGAACTAAATGGCTCTGGTTACATCCATGAGTTAGAGAAGTATTGCTGCTATAACTTTAGCATTTTTCCAAAAATGGTTATTAAAATTAACTAATTGAGTTTTTTCCTCTCTCAATATAATAGTCTTGCTTATGTTCTGTGAGGTAATGTTAAGCTAGGATTTTTCTTTCGTTTTTTAAATTATTTTTATTGGACATTTTTCAACAGCTAGGATTTTTCACTTGGCACCTTGTAAATGTTTCACCTAACATCCAGAAAATAGATGTGGACAATGTCTGAACCTGCTTTTTATAAGCACTGTGTTCTCTTCTGAATGCAAGTTAAATGTATTTATTCTCACACGCGCACCAAACCGTATGCCACAACTTTAAAGCATGTGGTATTTCTTCACGCATAAGATAATGAGAATCATTGTAAAATGCAAAAGAAGAAAATCTACTAACTTGGGCATACAGTGGGGAGGAAGGCATTATTTTACTATAAGAATTTATATAAAGCTATTAAATATATAATTATTATGTTTACTTGGTACTCGAAGTCAGGATTTTAATCAGCATTTCTTGCATAAGACTTAGTAGCAATGGTTCTCGTGTAATGCAAAGTAACAATGCACCAAGGTAAAATTAAGCAGAATATATTATTGTTCAGCTGTTAAACACACTATGTATCTTGCTTCAGTGTGTGTCTTCAGCCTTGGATTTATCTATTGTAGGTTCCCTTTTACTAAATGCACTGATGAAGCAGCCACTTGTTCCAGGATCACCATTAGGAATCTGCAACCTTCTTAGCAGCAACACTGAAGCTTGGTCTGGATCTGCTACACAGTCTGCTTCTTTCAGTGTGTAGGTTTGCCATTTTCACATTTTCTGAAACAGGAAGAAATCGGATCATCGAAACAGAAGGGTGGATATTTTGGAACCGAATTTTCTCAGATGGAGGCAGATATACTTTATCTCATTGTTTTTAGATAACGTGATTGGGTGAATCTAGGAAGTAAGCCTGATCTTGCTCTACTAAGAATGTTAATTTTTTTTCTACCTGGTGGCATTTTATTCTAGCATAGTAGTCAGGTACAGAAGTTGAGGGATTTAATTACTCAAAGTAACTCTGAGGGTTTTTTTATTTAAAAAATATCAATTCATTTTTGATCTCTCTGCTGATTAAACTGTGCAACTAGTGGCATAACATTTTATATATTTTATATCTTTGCCCTATTGATGCTAACCATAGTGTATTTACAAGACCTGCTTTTCCAGATGAATTGTAAGAAATCCTAATCCTAGTTAATGCTAATGGAAGGTATAATTGTATCCTTAATGTATCTTACAAATTAAAGACACATATTCTCTTTCCCTCTACCATAGGCACCGACAACCATAATGCTTAGGTGGAGACTAATTTACAGCAATTTCTGTCTGAGAAAGAACATTAAATTAAGACAAACTCTCCTTATTAACAGTATGTTCTCTAATTCTTAATTAGAGCCTTGGTGGCTCAGGCTGTTAAATGCCTGCATTTAAGTTCCAGCTGCCTATAATTACTGTAGGCTCGAATCCCACCAGGCTCAAGGTTGACTCAGCCTTCCATCCTCTCAGGGTAGGTAAATTGAGGACCCAAGATTGTTGGGGGCAATAAGCTGACTTTGTAAAAATGCCGCTTAGTAATAAGCAGGCATATACAATGGAATGAAGGCTATTGCTGAGCACACTGGGTTGTATCCCAAAAATTGTAAGCCGCCCTGAGTCTTCGGAGAAGGGTGGCATATAAATGTAATTTTAAAAAATCTCTTTGCAAAAGTGGCAGTAATGTCCTCGAGCCCATTTGCCTATAGCATAATATGTGTTCTAGTTTCAGAAGATGCACAGAACATCACAAACGGTACTTATTTCCCCCCCTCTTGTTTTCTTAGAGGACCTACACAAAAATTCAGTAACAAGATTGCAAGCTCTCAGGGAGGTGAGACTTCATTGAGAACTGCTCAAAAACTTGCCTTAACTGGATTGAATTTGATTGCTGTAGATGGAGGCTCACAGAAAGGACAACAGAACAAGAGAGACGTGCCCCACCTTAAGTGCTTTAAAATTCCTGGAGCAGTACATCTTCTCCCCCTCCTGGAACTTCATATTGGTGCATATAACCAAGCCCTCTTGTCAGTGACGAAGACTGGGAGCATTTCTTCTGGAAATCAGTCTGCTTGCTCCTCTAGGACATCTTCAGGTGCAGCTTCAAGTGTAGAGGAAGCTTTATCCACTCTTGAAGAGCATGCACTCGTGTCACTGGGCATTCTTTACTATTTGGTGTTTTATAGCTGGGAAGTTATTACTACACTTCTGTCCCGTGATATGAAAGCAGATTGTAATCCAGAAGCTATAGATGCTTCTAAGAAGAATGAGACTGTGGCTTGCAGTAAACGGGATACAACTAATCTTCAGGAAACCCTCCCAGAATTAGAGGTTGCCAGTTTGGACAAATGCCAGCATCCTTTGTTTAAAAAGCTAATACAACTCTTAACCTTGTGTGTAACATCAGCAGGATGCCAGAGGTGCCATATCGCAAATCAGTGCCTAAAGGTTTTGGTGAAATTAGCTGAAAAGTCAACAGTTGACTTATTAATAAGGTAAAAGTACAGCTTGAATTTAGCCCCACATTTATTTTTAAATACATTTGTTTCATGGCATTCTTACATGACGTAGCTCATTTTATTAAAAACAAGCAGGTTGATTGTTTTGTTCAGGGTTCTAAAACAGCCTTTCCCAATCTGGACATCCTCCAGATGTGTGGCTTCAACTCTACAAATTGGCAGCTAGTGCTATCCATTGCTGAGAACTTGGGGAATCAAAGCCATCACATCTGGAGGCCACTCATGCTGTTCTGTATCTTCTAAGCATTAATTGTGAAATATTTGGAGCAAAGTTATGCTGACAGCACATCCAGGCTGAAGCACCTTGTGTGAGCCCAGGAAAAAAAAAACAGCTGTTTTAAAGCAGGTATGGTGTGTGACCTGCATCTCCTTATGAAGCATCTTTGGATCTGAAGTGCTTCATTTCCTGTTCTATTCTCTGCATGGATAATTTTGATTGATTTTTTTTTCAGCAGTTGGTTCATACTGAGCAGACACTGAATGGCATTTTCTTCTGTTTTTCTATAAAGCTTTCAGTGCTTGTTCGATAGCCAATCACAGATCCTGTTTCGCTGCATATCTTCAGAAACTCCCTTGTTTGCTGTCCTTCTCACTGTTAGGATGTTAAGTTTGCTTGCTGAGCATCAGGATCTGGCTGCTCGGTTCTGTTCATGTTCAGGTAAGAAAGAGAACATCTTTGCCATCCTACTTCATTAGCAAAACACTGAATTCATAAGGCGAGCAAGGGCATTTTAAAATATGGTTCCAAAGCTTGGGTATTGTTTGCTGGAAGATTTCTGTATTTCCCTGTTTATTTTAAAATCTTTTGACACTTATCAAAAATTTGGGTCTCTGTGGTGTTTATCATTCTATGAAATACCCAGCTCCTCACCCATAATATTATTTTTGAACAAATGGCACATTCAAGTGGAATGAAGAAGAAGAGGAGACAGATACAGTCAGCTAGATGAAATTATGGGAATCATGGCCAAAATGCTTATCTCAAAAGTGCTCTTATGTTAGGCAACCCTCAGGCATCGCTGCCAGTGGTAAGGATTAAGGAAATTGTTTCCAAACACCAAGAGGGCTCCCTTTTGAATGTATTATTTTAACGTTTCCCTCTTCTGAGGGAAACACCTGTCCTGTCCGAGCATCCACTTTGAAACCACTTTTAAACCATGGTATTTAATTTTTGTCATACAGAAAATGAGGAGCACACTGTATTCCAAAGAGCATTATAGTATTTAAGACATTGCAGTCACATGAATGATAATGTTAACATGTTATATTTAATTCTTTTCACAGAAACCTGCCTGCTTTTGGCATTATATATGTATATCACATCACGCCCTGATAAATTAGCATCTGAAAGGCTTTGGCTGCAGTTGGAACAAGAGGTAAAAGTATATTGCATGTTTAAAGGTAAAAACATGGCATTCCTTTGAACAGGAGAAATTAAATGCAGGGTTTGAGCTTTTGAGTAATCGTGTTATAAAAATACAAGCTTATCTTTATCCTGCCTTCCAACTGAAAACCATACATTTGTATCAGTTTCTAAGCCTCCAAAGCTATCTGAGCTATAGTTCAGCTTTTGGGGGTGGGATGGAGTTAAAGGACTGGGTATGATGCAGCCCTGACTTTTTTTTCTGAACATGGCTGGAACCAAGTTTATGTAATAGAGAAATGTAATCAAAATACAGTTAGTTATGCTAGCATGAGGGATGAAACTGAACTTAAACACCTGATGCTCGGGACATTAACTTGAAATCCTCCCTCCCTCCCTTTCCCCTGTATTTCAAGTACATTTGTTTAGTACATTTGGGACTGGAGAGATGCAGAGTTTTCCTTTATTTTGATACTACATGTTTTATCCTTTAAAATAACATTTTAAAAAGTATTTTTGTGTTAAATTTTCATAGACTGTTCATTTTCTGACCAAGTGTATGCAGTGTTGTAGATCTTCTGTTTTACTTGTGGGAACAGATTGTCAGTGCACTTCTGAGGTAAGCAACTAAAAATTACATTTATGATCATAGTTTAATACTATATGCTTTTTTCACCTGAAAAATCAACCTGATTCCGGTGTTACCTGCTCAGTCTTACAGTCAGGGTATATTGCTTAAGTATACCTTGCGAACTCCAAACCTTGGTCCTCTTAATAAGAATCTCATATGTCTGGATTACAATGGCACTATTCCCAAAAGAGAGCAATTATAAATGTAATAGTACACACCCCAATCTCTAAGAGAACTGTATTCTGTTTTCTTGCAGGCAGTGAAAGCTCTGATAGTAATGTTACATAGGCAATGGCTTTTGATCAGAAAAACGGAAAGAATCATGTTCAATGGACATGAAAAGCAAATTGTACAGTTTTTGCGGGATGCTGTTTTGCTTCTGCATGGTCTCTCCCAGAAAGATAAACTTTTCCATGAACATTGCCTGGAAGTGCTCCACCAATATGATGGTGTCTTATCTGGGGTTACAGCAGTCCTGAGAAAAGGACGGCATTTAAAAGCTTGTGAAGGTGAGACTTTTTGCATTAAACATATGACTATTAATGTAGACAAGTGATCTGCCACTTGCAAGTGCAGGCAAATGCATTCTAACATTCATCTTTTCTGTCATAGCATAGAAAGGCAACAGATGCAGAACTACGTAAATGAAACCTGAGCTATTTGGGTCCATTGTCATTGCTGCTTCTACAGTTGGTAACTGCATGGTTTGCCATGCCATGAGCATACATTATACTCATTTTTCATTGATTCACAGATTTGTATAAGAGCTACTTTTAACCAATCAGCTCCTGTCAATAGTGACAGGCATCAAATTAGCAGAAACACTTTTCAAGGCCATATTCGTTCCCAGGACTAGTACTTCAAATATTGAATGAGATATTATGAAGCAGGGTAAAGACCAAGAATGATAAAGGATATGTTTCATTGAACTTTTATTTTTCCTAAATTCCTGTGGAACACATTTTGTTTCCTACTGGGTATATGCTTGTGGCTTTTTAAAAAGTTCTGGCACCACTGTAATTGAGCCATTAGATGATCTTACTGTTTAGCACTCACCCTCTTTGAAATTTCAAAATATAGATGGGAAGTTTGACACCATCTTCATTTTCAAGAATGCTTTCTTGCTAAGGGGCATTTTGCTTTTCGCCTCATGCTTTGTGACCCTGGCAGCCATTTTGGGAGTGCACCCACAACATCATCTCTAAATTCCTGCAATCCTCCCAGGTAAAACAAGACAGGAAACACAACCAGATGAGCTAATTTTACTTTATTGTAAGGCTATATTAAACCAGGCAGGAAATGCAACCAGATGAGGAAATTCTGCTTTATTGTATAGCTACCCAAACAGAATGTTGCAAGTCTGAAAGTAGATATCTCCCACCGACACTTTTAACTTCCTGATGCATTAGAGCGGGACCTTCTTAAGTTTCCTTCCTTGACCATGAAGCCACTGGGGACTCCCCCCACTCTTTGCCTGATCGTTACCTAAGAAGAATGACTTCTTGTTCCCCAGGATCATTGTCACATTCTATTACAATTTCAGAAGTGTGCACTGGCCTCCAAAGCAATGGGAATAGTTTAAAGACTATCCTAAAGCTACATGTGTCAAACCATTACTTGTTAATACTGATTTGTATCTATTTTGAAGGAAATACCTTTAATTTATGGCTGATAAAAGTCCCTCTTATAGAGCATTGTTCAGTTGTATGCGTTCCCTGTTTGTAGACACAGAAGTTTGCCTTCTTCCAAATAAGATGATTGAATGATTCAGCTCGGGAATGGCATTCTTGAACTCTTTTAATTGTAGCCCTTTTCTCTAGGCCTCAAGTGCCAATTGCTGAAAATTGGTGACATTGTTTCCTCCCATTTTGAAGTGAAAATTGTAAAATGCCATAGCCCAAGTCTTAAGCAAGCTTGCTATAATTAAAAAGCAACTTTCCCAAACTTTCTATTGCAATCTTAAGGTTCAGAATTTTTAAAAATCTTTTGAGTCAAACTCTTCCCTCAGTAGTGTTTTTAATCTAAGAACAATTGTGTTCTTCTCACTGCTGAGGCCCACCTCGGCTCCATGGAACGTCTCTTGCAGAATAGATCCTTATTTTCATTGGTAGTAAAGGAAATAGATGTGAGAATATTAATGAGAATTCTGTAAGGGTTTCTAAAACAAGCAGATTTTATTAAACATCATAGAGATCCAGACAACAAGATGATATTATGTCCATAATGGCAGAAAGATTGAAAAAAATCCTTAATCAGATCATTCATAGCGACCAAAATGGATTCTTACCGAATAGACAAATCAAAAATAATACCAGAATGGTAATGAATATAATAGAATACTATGAAGCAAACCCAGGAAAACAATTGGCAATGGTCTTGCTTGATGTGCAAAAGGCATTCGACAATGTTACTAGGTCTCTTTTAGTTATTCTCATGAATTAGAGGTTTTTTAATGGAATAGTTTAATCCCCAGGTCTCTGTTGTTGTAAAATTTGTTCTTGAGTTAGTTAGATTTTGTATCCCACCAATCTTTGTTTCCAAGATTACACCAGCTATTTTATAAGGGTTTTTTTTGGGGGAGAATAACTCTTTTTTTCTGTTTTAGGAAAACTACTTTTGTTGACTTTATAGAGAAAACTCAACTGTTCATTCTTGGAGAAGGAACTTATACTTTTAAACCGTATTTGTACCTATTCAAAACATTATGTCCTCTTTTTATTAGCTACTTCATTCAACTTTTCCTTGTCTACAGTGGCAAAAGTGTGTTTCATACATGTAACCTTTAAATCCCATTCCATTATTCACATATGTCAGGTTTATTAATTTCCTGAGTAGAAACTCCTGGATCCACTCCATTTTGCGTCCTCCTGACACACACTACAAACCTCTGCCCTCAAAGGTGTTGAATGCAATCCCTGAATCATCGTATGTTGCCTACTTTTGATCTGATTTAGTGTTGTCTTGAGGCTGACTGTATTGTATGTCTCTTGGGGTTTAGACTGCTATAGACTGAACTTGGAGCCTACTTTTTATAAGCAATATATGCTCTTCTGCTAAGCTATAAATTTCCCTATCATTTGAATAATGGCTAAGCCAATTAGGAATTAGGTTTTGGAGATGATTCTCATATCTTCACCTTGTAAATAAAAGTGTCACAGATTGAATACAGTATTGTCTCTGTAACTTATAAATGATGAAATGTGTTTTCGGTGCACTAGTATTTTCAGTGTGCAAAGATGCACATTTTTGGCCCATTCTTTTTCACAAGTATATATAATCAGGAGGGAATATGCAGCCTGTTCAGCTCCCGTCAAGCTAGCCTGCTGCCAATTGCAAAGAATTGAGGGAGTGGTACTTCCAACATCTTGAGGTCACCAAGTTGCCTACCTCAGCTTTACTAACCCGTCAGTTATTACTCTGCATGATGGACAGAAAATTGACTCTGTATTAAAATACTGTTACATTTAGACAATAGCAGTGTTGAATAAATATTTTTAAAAAATCTTAGACGTTCTATGTTTGTTCTTTCAGAACTTGCACTGGATGAATTATACCCTTTGGAGCCTGAGGTCAGTGACCAGGAAATGGATTGCAGATAATCGTCTTTCAATAATGTATTTGTTTACTTTCCAAAAAAGGTTACTATTGAAATTTGTTTCAATGCACTTTTTAAAATTTACAATGTAATGCATAAAACATTTCAAATATTAATTACCAGAAACCATCACAACCCAAGCAATATATTACTTTTGTATTGAATAAATTCCCATAATGAAATATACGTTCCCAAAGAATATATTAAAAATTATATCTGTGAACTTTAATCTTTGTGCCTGAAGAGTTATCTACAGTTGTGGTTAGAGGTAGGTGAACTCCAGAAATATTAAATCCCCAAGTAGAACTTGATCAATCTCATTTCCTTAAAAGTTGATAATGCTTTATGAATTGGTAGAGAGTGTGTCTTTTTTAATCAACAAGGACATTTTAACGTGTATTTCACTGATCCAATTACAGAAAAATGCTCATGTTTTTGAAAATACATTTTCATATCTGAAATTCTATACGATATACCAATGGGTAAAACTGAAATGATTTGTGCTTATTTCTGAATAAATCTCTAAACACTATAAATGAAAGGCCAGAAGACCAAGATAATAAGTATTTGTAATCTATTGTTTACTATGAAAGAAATGGTAAAGAAATAAATTCTGATTTTTTTTTAATGTGACTGGAAATTACAGTTAACATCCTGTGTTTTCTGGTTTCCATCCTTTTGGAGAATTGCAATTCTTCACAGGAAATTTTTAATCCTTAATTTAAATGGGATTTGGATTCTGTATATCAAATACTATATACAATGACGTTAAATGTGCTGTAGTAGCTTTACTCTGGAAGAATGTCTTATGTATCACTGTAATACAATCCCAGAATTTTAGCATCCACATTAAATGAGAAATGCACAGCTTCATAATCAAAAGTTTATTTTTATCCTAAAATCAGTAACTGACATTTTTCATCATTGTTCTGTTATATATTTAGTCTCAATGTGAGGAAATATGCCCTATAATATTAATTTTCAGAATCTCTTATTTTGTATGGCTGTAGTTTATTGTAGGAATTACATACTGTAGTTGAACAATACCGCTTAACAATTTTTGACTGATATTGAAAAATTAAGCAGTATTAGACTGGATTAATATTTGGAGGAAGTCATGAGACACTTTTAGGGCTAAAGATTAGGCAAGGGAGTTTTTAAAGAAAAAATATAGGAAAAGGCAATGACAAACCACTTCTGAATTGTTGCCAAGAAAACAAAATTGATGCTTCCATGAAGTCACCAGGATATTTTACTCTGCAAGTTGTCCCAAAGGTGCTTTTTCAAGAGGCAACTGGCGACTACTCTGCAAGTTATCTGTTTCAATCTGGTGGTATTACTACAGCTCCAGGCATCCACAGCCAAGCTGTCATAATGCTTGTGCTAAATTAATAGAATAGAAAATAGAATAGAATAGAATTATTCTAATTTAGCACAAGCATTATGACAGCTTGGCTGTGGATGCCTGGAGTTGGAAGGGACCTTGGAGGTCTTCTAGTCCAACCCCCTGCTCAGACAGAAAACCCTATACCATTTCAGACAAATGGTTGTCCCATATCTTCTTAAAGTTTCCAGTATTGGAGCATTTACAACTTCTGGAGGCAAGTTGTTATCAGTGTCACTCCTTTCAACTGTATCTTAAGATATTGAATGATCTATCCATGATTCCCACTCTGCACTCCACCAACATTCCTCTCCCTTTTTAAAAACTTGCAACCATTTTCATTCCTTGAGGGTTGGGGGGGGGGAATCAACTGAACCACCTTTTTTTCCCTTGCAGTAGTGAGTGTCAGTATTTTAAGTCAATGCTATCTTAGACAATAGTATTTCTAAGAAGACATTCCACAGCAGAGATCCATTTGACTATATATAAAGATCATTCAAAGTTTGAGCTTTCTCATGTTGTGCAGTTTTCAGTGAAACTGGAGGATATGATTTACCTTAATTAAGAATTCACTTTAATTATTCAGTGGCAGAATCCAAGAAATCATTGACCAGTGACTCACTAACATTACAATTGTGCCATTGTGAATATAATGTCAACATCTCTGCTACATAAACCAGTCCAATAAACAGAGCCAAAGGTTCATTGTGGTAAGAAAAGAAAAATTATTTTGAATGTCATGTTTGCTCAAAGTTCAGTATCATGTTGCATATGGATTTTAGCGACCTGAAGAAGCTGGTATGATTCAGCAGAAGTAGAACTGGAGAAGAAGCTCAGATAGGGCCTTGGAGCACAGAAATGAAGGCTGATGAGCTGACTTGGTTGATAGCCAGGGAAGTCCAGATGTAGACAGCATTTCTATCAGTCAATCTCGTTTGTGGAAGGTGGGAGGGAACCCACCACTTCAGTTGCTGGGGACATTCTATCTGTCTAACCTGTGAAAGACACCTGGCAGCCCCATTTTAGCAAGTGTTGCAGAACGTGCTACTTGGAGACTGCTAGTTTTGGAGAGAAGCATGATAATCATACAATAGTCTGTGTGGTTGCAATTACCTGGTGCTAGAAGGTGAAGATGACAATGGGAGGTTTCCCCTGGCAGAAGAGAAGCAAAATCTCAGATAGGAAGACAAACTACCTACAGATGCTTGGAGTTTTTGAAGTACCTCAGACCAGGAAAGGCTGGAAAGAAGGCCCAAAGGGAGGTGCCTCACAAGGTCTATGCAGAGGCCAGCTGCCAAAGATCCAAGCAGAAAAGACATGCTGAGTACTTTCCACAGCAGTACAACCAATTCCCCTCCTATCTCTCACTTGGGAAATGGACTAGAACAGGTGTGTCAAACTTGCAGCATCATGGCAGCATCATGTGATGTATCGGGACTTTCCCCCCTTCCCTAAACCGGGTGTGGCTGTGACCAGCCCATGATGCATCCGGCCCATGGGCTGCGAGTCTGGACTAGAAAAAGGTGAGGAAGCTGGTAGCTTAAGCAATGGATCAAGGGTTTGTTAATTGAATAGCTCTGAGAAAGGCTGGGAGAAAGTGACATACTTGTAAGTGGAAGTTCCTAATTGCTGTAAGTAATATTTAGTAAAAGAACCATAGATGTCCTTACCATCTCTGTCATTGTGAAGCAGTTGTTCTTAGCTAAAAACACATCCAGCAGCCAAAGAACCCATGGCCATACTGTGACACATTAAGGCTGACGTAATGTTATGTCTGGGAAAAGATAGTAATTTTAGACCCTCTCATCAAACTGGAAAGAACTTCTCCAAAAAAACTACACTGGAAACTGGGATCCAACCATAGCAAACCACAATCATGTTAAATCCAGTTGTGGATTACATGGTATGAGCTTCCATCTCTGTGTTCATGTCTGGAAAGAATTTTTAAAAGCTACTTGGTGCCCAGATTTCCATAAATGAAAACAAATGCTAATTCCTCAAACTGTGAACTTCAAGATCAGAACCATCGTTTCACTTCTGCAGCTGGACATCCAAAAACAAACTTCTAAAAGGTAATCAAGGGAGAAGGGCATAATTATACCTTTAGATATTGGTTTATTTCTAACTGATTTGATAGGCCATCTTTAAAGCAAACAAGCATGGATAGTGTGATGTGTCAATCCATTAATTATATGCTTTCCAGACCCCACTCAGCCGCATTATGAGATCTCACAAGTACCTCAAGCCTCTCTTTAATAGGAGAAAATTATGATATTAATTTCACAGCTCTATTTTATTCAGCACTTGTGTTAGTATCTTAAGAGGCACAAGATAAATGTGTTTGCAGTATGTGTTTCAGATCCTGTTTGTCAATAAGACAAGATTGTGGGCCAGGAGGACTATAACTGGAGGAAGCATTCATTCTTTTGATTTTAGAACATCTGAATATAACTTTGAGAGTACTCAAAGATTTGGGAGTCAATCAATTCAATAGTTTGGTCAAGGACTAACATAAAAACAAGAACAAAACCCAAGCAAAACGAAGTGATCTATCAACAGAAAATTACAGAAAATATCAATTTCAAAGTAATAATTTATTTATTTATTTATTTAATTGGATTTATATGCCGCACCATCTCCGGGGGGACTTGGGGTGGCTTACACAGGAATATATATACAATAAATACAAAATTTATCAAATTAATTCTAATCCAATTATAATAAAATCTAATTAAAATACCCTTGAATTAAAATTCCCAACCCTGCTCAGTCCAGGCCGGCCTATGCAAACAGCCAAGTCTTGAGATCACGGCGGAAGGAGCGCAAGTCTAAGGCCAAACGCAGCTACAGGGGTAGTTGATTCCAAAGGGTGGGCGCCCCCACAGAGAAGGCCCCCCCTGGGGGACTGCCAACCGACACTGTCTGGCTGACGGCACCCCCAGGAGGGCCTGCCTGTGGGAGCGTATCGGGTGATTGGACCTCAATGCTGGTAATAATGCTATTGTTTAAAACTATGTAGAACGTGTCAAGCGCCGTTCGCCAAACGCCAAAAGTAAGAGAACTACGATCCTCCGAAGCTTGTCAAAGATCCATTTATTTCTCTACTACGGGTAACGACCATATACATACAGTCAAAGTCAGCTCTGGCTGGCTCTGCAGCTCAGAGCTGTATTTATACAATCATCTACATGCTCGGCTAGGTTAATTAAGTGCTCATGACATAACCGGCTTCCGGACATTCTCACTGGCCACCATCCAGATGAGTTATGGCTAACAGACTTTTGCATCCCCTCTATGTTGCTACTATATGTACTGTTTGGGGATTATATATGGGTGGATTACGTGTTCATCCTTGACCCGGCTTCCAGGTGTCATGGCTCCATGTCTGTCAGCCCTGGAGTCATGACAGAACATTGTTCCCAATCAAAGCTAAATGGCAGGAGTCTGGAAAACGATTTTTTTAAAAAAAGATGTCAGCCCGCACCTAATTTTAATATGGCAGAATTCAGCAACATGCGAGGAAGTGCCATCTGAAAGGAGAGCTTGCATGTAATAAGGAGCCACGTGTCCAGGATATTTTTCTGTATGAGAGCAAATGAAATGAGCTGCCTGAAATATAATAAAATATGAACACAACAGATAGTATAGTGTTTGTGCACAAGGACGTAATTGGGCAGCACAGAGTATTTCTACCTGCCTTCTAATACCATCTCAAGACCTAAAAACTTGGCTGTTCCAACTAGCCTATCCGGACTGATGGAAAAGGGGGGAGGGTCTTTAGTAGTTGTCTATATACTTTATTTCGATCTATGAAAATGGCAACTTAATTAACTTTAATATTTATATTTATATTATTTTTTAGTATTGTAAGCCACCCTGAGTCCTTCGGGAGATAGGGTGGCATATAAATCTCATGAATAAATAAATAAATAAAGATGCTTTTTTTCAGGAGGCAACTGGACTTTCTGGTTTTTCTTCGAAGACATTTCACTTCTCATCCAAGAAGCTTCTTCAGCTCTGACTGGATGGTGGGGAATGGAAGGATTTAATGTCTTCAAAGAAAAAGTTGCCTCTTGAAAAAAGCACTTTGGGACAACCATGTCCCGAGAATCTCCATAGACTTCTAGTACAATAGTTGGCAGAGCATAAAGCCGATATTAAAGCTCTTATCAGTTGGAAACTGAGATAGAATTTAAATATCTCACAGGTCTGAGTGAAGATGAACTATTTAAGGCAACATCTTAGAAAAAATAATATAGGATGCTTACACCTTGGTGACTCCCCTCCACTGTCTCCCCCGCAGCATTTGGCAATATATATAGCACCATGACCAGGTTAAGGAGATAACTGTAGTCACAACAAACAAGCTGAAAACTGCAATCAGGAATACCATGTCATAATAATCCACTTGGGAGTGTCTTTTATTCTGTAAAGTCTTTGGCAATTTGCTTCGTCCCTGAGGTCCTGTGCTTGGATTAAATGCAGAAAAATGAAGTACTCATGAGGAAACTTCCAAGTGGCCTTTTCAGACCAGAACTGAGGAGCATTAAAGGAAAGGAAAGATATACAGCAGGAAATACAGTAACAAGTTTAAACACATTCTAAAGCACTCTGATAAATGAGGCAAGTATCAGGAACTCAGCTGATAAATTGTAGGACATACTTAGATTTATTTATTTCAGCTAAACAATTTCTCACTGAAAACTTTTCAGCTTTAAACAAGCACAACACAAAACTCATGAGTTATAATCTTTGTAATTCTAAAGAAAAGAGATCATTGTTACAGCTTTAGAAGCTTCTGGATTTCTTTAAATTAACTTTCAGTGAAATAGTTCTGTTTGGAAAGCAAAGTTATGAATTAATGAGTCATTGTTTCCATTCTAGCCATTATTTGCATACCATGGTCAGTGAATACCAAAAACTGTTTACAGATGTAATGGCTGTTTTTTAGGGGGGGAATAGTTATTTTGCATGTCCCAGTGTTCAAAATATGTGTTTATGTGAACTGTTTGGCTAAGAGTTAAACAAATATGACTAGATTATAGCATAGCTTCTACAACTGCTATATTTAGAACAGCATAAGGAATTCTCACTATTCACACATGAGTTTAAGAGGAAAAACGGAATGAGCATTTTTTTTTGTCACCCACATAAGGTTTTAGCAACAAGGTCACATAGTGTAATAAGATTAGGACTGGGTTAGGGACTTCTGTCCTCACTGTGAGATGTGTTTGGGGGTGGTGGTGCATGAAGGGAGCTCAGCAAATCTCATTGTACACCTGTTGTACTATGACAATAAAGGTAATAAATAAACTTCGATCACATCCTATCCAGGACTTAGAATGCTCTAAAAGGTACAGAGCTCTGCAGAGTCACAAGGAAATCCACCACACAATGGGGAAAACAGGAATAATTGCCTGTCCGATCATTTTAGCTAGTGGAATAAACACATCATTCTAAACACTATTGTGGGAGTTCATATTTTTGTAGTAAAATATTGGCAACTGAAGAAATTTATGGAGCCCTTGGTGTTCTCTGAGATTTATCTCTTGACAGAGATCAAGTAAGTTTCTGAACCTGCAATTTTGGAATGTTTAATCGAAGTGAGCCTATCTGGAGTTATTGTTACAAATAGAAACCCCACTCCCCATTTGCCAGCAATGCCTTTAAGTAGAAGGGTAGAAAGCAGGGGATACAGTTGAAACTGGAAGCATCTCTCCACAAATAGGGGACCCCAGTAATATTTCATATGACGCAGTGTCACATCTGCAATTTCTTCTGCTAATTTTGTCCCTTTCCTTGGATTTTCAGAGACTAATTCATTCCATTATATATTTTAATCCACTCATGCAAGAAAACTAATGACACATATATCTCTTTTTTCTGAGACACTGTTAGAAGTTCCATTGGAGAATATGTATTCTATCAGCAAGCGCTTGTCAGAAATTAATCAGATGTATCTATGGCAAGCGATTATGGACAGATCATGAAATTGCTAGGTTTCTGCCTGCACAATTACACGGTAGGTGGAATTTGGGGGAAGTACATATAAGGCTAAAATTTATCAGGGGCATCTCTGTCAACTGACTGGGGAAATTGCTGCTCTTGAATTTCTGTCTGGAAATGATATTCTTCCAGCCCAAATTGATCTGAAGGATTAAAAGGAACAGGGTATAAAGCTTTAGTAAGACCACACCTAGAGTACTGCATCTAGTTTTGGTCACATTATAAAAGAGATGTTGAGATTCTAGAAAAAGTGCAGAGAAGAGCAACCAGGATGATTAGGGGACTGGAGACTAAAACATATGAAGAATGGTTATAGGAACTGGGGATGGCTAGTCTAGTGAAGAGAAGGACCAGGGGAGACATGATAGCAGTCTTCCAATATTTGAGGGGCTGCCACAGAGAGGAAGGGGTCAATCTATTTTCTAAAGCACCCGAAGGCCAGACAAGGAACAATGGATGGAAACTGAACAAGGAGAGATTTAACCTGGAAATAAGGAGAACTTTTCTGACAGTGAGAACAATCAACCAATGGAACCACTTGCCCTCGGAAGCTGTGGGAGCACCATCACTTGAGACTTTCAAGAGATTGGACTGCCATTTGTCAGAAATGGTGTAGGTTCTCCCACTTGGGTGGGGGGTTGGACTAGAATTGGAAAGGACCTACAAGGTCCTTTCCAATTCTGATTATCTGTTAAATCTGTTCAAAGGGTATAAGAATCATGAGCTGTAAGCAGTTCACCTTTTATTCTATTCCCCACAAATCATGGTCAAGAATTGACATGAATTGTCATGACATGGATAAGTAAAACCTTAATGAAAGACATAGTATGAATAGAAATAGCACCAAATATGTGGGCAGACCATAACCCCATAATAGTAACATGGAAAGGTCAATCAAAACAAAGAGGAAGGTGGACGTTGAACCCACAGACTCTGAGAGACAAAGAATATATAGCAAAATTAAAAAAAGAATTAGAAATGTTTTTTGATATAAATAAAAAAGAACACACCTCTTTACAGAATCTGTGGGATACAATGAAAGCCTATCTAAGAGGAATAACAATTGCATATAATGCTAGAAAGAAAAAAGAAAGAGATTAAGAAAGCAACGAGTTACAGAATGATATTAGAAAATTGGAAAGACAAGCACAATTAGCACCAGAAAATGAGCAAATTATAAATAAATGTAAGTTAGCTAAACATAAATTGAACAGGAAAGAAATTTAAGAGCACTGAAATTAGTAAAGCAAAATTATTTCAAAAATGCAAATAAGCCGGGAAGATGGCTTGCATATAGGTTAAGAAAGGAAAAAGAGAAGAGATGGATACAGCAATTGCAAGATAAGGAGGGAAAGATACAAAATAATATGGAAAATAATATGGAATATAGAAAAAAAAAGAAATAGTATTGGAATATTTTCGTGAACTCTATAAACAAGAAAATATGAGTAAAGAGAGAATTAAACAGTATTTAGAGGAAGAAAATATTCCAATACTAACAGAAGAAGAAAGGGAAAGATTAAATGAAGAGATTACTATGGAGGAAATAAAAGAAGCAATTAGTAAACAAAAAAACAATAAAACTCCTGGAACAGATGGTTTACCTGCAGAATTATATAAAAATTTAGGGGAAATTCTTGATCCAATTCTTTTAGAAATGTATAATGAAATACTTAAAGGGGCACAGCTACCAAGGTCGTGGAGAGAAGCGTACATCATACTAATACCGAAGGAGGGTGCAGATACCACCCACATAAATAACTATAGACCAATTTCCTTGTTGAACGCCAACTACAAAATATTTATGAATTTAATGGCTGAGAGATTAAAAAAAATACTAAGTAGATATATACATATTGATCAAAACAGTTTTCTTCCAACAAGACAACTGAAAAACAATACAAGAACACTACTTGATATCCTGGAGTACTATGAGGCACATCCAGAAAAACAGGCTTCACTAGTTTTTCTGGATGCTCAAAAAGCCTTTGACAAGGTAAATTGAGAATTTATGAGGCAACAAGTAAAGGAAATGAAATTCGGGGACAAATTTGAAAAAAATGTTAGAATCAATATATTCAAGACAAGAAGCCTGGATAATAATCAATGGAGAAATGACTAATTCATTTGAAATAGGAAAGGGAGTCAGGCAGGGATGCCCACTTTCACCTCTGCTCTTTATCATGACTTTAGAAACTTTGCTGAGAAGAATTAGACAGAATATGGAGATAAAAGGATTAAGAATTAAAAATGAAGAATACAAGGCCCAAGCATTTGCAGACGACCTTGTACTCTTTGTAGAAGAACCAATAAAATCAGGACCAAAATTAATTAAAGAGATAGATATGGAGAGGTAGCAGGTTTAACAATCAATAAGGATAAAACTAAAATGATAACAAAAAATCTAACAGAGAAACAAAAAAAGAAATTAGAAGAGGTAATGGGCTTACAAATTGTAAAAAGAATTAAATATTTAGGAATTTGGCTCATGGCAAGATGTTCAACAATAAAAGAAGATAATTACGTAAAATTGGTACGAGAAATAAAAAAAGATTTAGAAAAATGGGGGAAATTGCAATTATCAATGTTAGGAAGAACAGCGACTGTTAAGATGAACATCTTGCCAAGAATATTATTTCTCTTTCAAAATATTCCAATTAAATTAGATAATTTTTTTTAATGAATAAAACCTAGAAATAATGAAAAACCTAGAATAAAATTAAGCTCCTTACAATAGATGCAGAGGTGGATTTGGACTCCCTGCCTGGGAACTATATTATAAAGCGGCAATTTTAACATGGATCAAGGACTGGGCCAATTTGAGAAACAAAAGAGTTTTAATGCTAGAAGGGCATGATTTGGAAGTGGGGTGGCATGCCTTCATGTGGAACCTGGGAAATAAAAGTTATACACACTTTAATAGGCATATAATTAGATGTTCATTATTAAAAGTGTGGAAAGAGATTAAACACAAACATTATATGAAGATCCCAGGATGGGTTTCCATCATAGAGGCATTGATCCACCCCAATGCATTAGAAACTGGGAGAAAAATTAGGTATTATGATGTACTAAATTCCCAAGGAAGATTAATGATGTATCAAGAAATTAGAGAGCAAGGGATGAAAATAGGGTGGTGGCCATATTTACAACTCAAGACAAGTTATAAAAAAGATATGAAAGTTTGGAATTGAGATAAAACGGAATCAATTAGATAAAATACTTGAGGGAACAGATGAAAAATTAATCTCAAAAATGTATAACTACCTGTTAGAATACGAAATGGCGGAAGAAATAGTTAAAGGTCAAATGATCGCATGGGCAAGGAATGTAGGGCACAATATTAATTTGGAAATGAATATTAATGACTGAAATGAGGTGGGGTGGGTTTTTTAGGGAATTTTAACTAAATTTTACTGGTTTTTAGATTTATTGGGCTTGTAATTTAATTATTTTTAATTAACTTATTTTGTATTGTGATTTTATACTGTGAGCTGCCCTGAGTGCCTAGGGAGAGAGGGCAGCATACAAGTCTTAATAAATAAATAAATAAATAAATAAATAAATAAATAAATAAATAAATAAATTCAATATAAAATGTGTTATCGGTGGTATCTGTCACTCTCAAGGTTAGCTAACGTTTATCCAAACATGAGTCCAATGTGTTGGAAATGTAAGCAGATGAGGGGCACCTTCTTCCACACTTGGTGGCTCTGCCCAAAAAGTAAAAAATATTGGGAAAAATTAGACTGTGGATAAAAGAAATTACAAGTATTCAATTAGAATTTAAACCTGAAATATTTTTGTTGGGAATGTTAAAAGGGGACTAGGCAAATGAAATGAAATATTTAATTGTTCACATAATCACAGCGGCAAGAATTGCGTTGGCACAATGCTGGATAATTTGATTACTCAGAAAATACTTGACTGCGCTGAAATGGACCTACTCACACAAAAACTTAGGAATAAGGAAGACTCAAGATACATTACAGCTTGGGATAAATGGTATAAGTGGATTAAAGAGAAAAAAACAGGAAATTAAAAGAGATTGTTTTGATCAATGGAGAACGTTTATCAAATTAAGAAATGAATAGTAGTAAAATTACCAAGAAATAATCACACCGTCTTAGTTGATCAGAAACATATGTTTTATAGATTTATTATGTATTCGTATATATAAATTTGGCTGCAACGTAAAGTTGTATTCGATGTATTGTACATAGTGTTTTTATCTTTTAATCTTTAGTAATGTTTTCTTTTGGAAAAAAAAAGAAATGTGTGGGATGTTTAATTAAAATGAACGTAAGACTAAGTGAATGTAAAAACAGCTCCATGCAATTTTGAGCTAGGACCAGTGATGTTCAACTCAAGGATGCGAACACTTTTAATCTAAGCCAAATTAAAGTCATTTAAAAGCAATGTGTATTTTAAATGGTCTGATTTATTACAAATAGCCACAAATATGCTAGCTTTTTTTCTAAATGTTTTCTTCACCAGAAGCAACAACATATAAAGAATTTTTTTTTATTAAAAACAAAATCAAGATTCTGAACAAAAATATCACAGTACGTTAATATTGTACAATAGCTATGGTGACAGAGTTACAAAAATTTG
Organism: Naja naja; assembly: GCA_009733165.1. Classification (NCBI taxonomy): domain Eukaryota; kingdom Metazoa; phylum Chordata; class Lepidosauria; order Squamata; family Elapidae; genus Naja; species Naja naja. The sequence continues at coordinate 76,837,254 of CM019149.1, forward strand.
AAAAGGCACTTTAAAAGTTCACAATAAAAAAGGATAAACTAAAAAAAATTTCGACAAAGAATGCAGCATTTTAATTGAGACACTACACGTGCCACTTGTTACAATCCTTCAGACTTCATACAAGTACTGTGAATTGTAATAGGATCCACTTCTAGCAGTAGAAGTGCCATTAAAGAAATACTTTTTATTATAAATTTTTCATAAGCAAATACTTTGGGAGAAATTTTGTTATCAGTTGTCAATTACTGAAATCTTGCCAACTTTAACTGTGATTTCACACATTACAAGGATTAGAAACTACTCTCAGCATATATAGCCTGAATGAGGAAACAGAGGCAGCACGCAAGGCAAGCAGGCAAAACAGCCTTCAACAAAATAATACTATGATTCCATAATTACAGCACAGTGATAGAGAGAGGTATTCTTTGTAAGACATATATGGAAGTAAAAACATAGACTGAGCCATGCTGTCATAAAATCCAAAGCTTGCTGAAATAAGGTACTGTATTTCTAATGGGTAGGAATAAGGGGGCAAACTCTTTCAGCCTTACAGGTAATCCCTGTCTTACAACTGGTTGCAAAAAAAGTCATAAAATCACGATGCCCTGCTTTATAACCATCATGAATTATGACCATAAATGGCAGGCTTCATTATGGTTGTAAGTTGAGGACTGTCTGTATTTACAAAGAGTACAATAGCAGAGTTTAAGACAAACTGCAGAAATCAATCATTTTCTCTTCCTAGGCACAAAGTATTCCATTATCCACATATAGAATTTTTAATTTTCTGATACCCTTTCATTTTTCTGTAACATAATGCAGTCCACTTCTCTAAGATGAGTGCACTTTATCATGTTAAGATTGTAATTGGCAGTATCTTCAGGAAGCGTGGCCATAAATCAACATCTCTCAAGATTAGTGGCATGGAAAAGACTGATACAAGCCATTAATGCAGAGAAGATACATTTTTCTGAAGAGAAATGTTCAGTGGTGGGATTAATTTTTTTTTACCACCGGTTCTGTGGGCGTGGCTTGGTGGGTGTGGCAGGGGAAGGATACTGTAAAATCTCCAGTCAGAGGGGGTATTTGCCGGTTCTCCGGACTACTCAAAATTTCTACTACCAGGTCTCCAGAACTGGTCAGAAGCTGCTGAATACCACCTCTGGAAATGTTCCTGTGTTAAGTTCAGTCTAAAGTCCCTACATAATAAAGGAAAGCCCTACAGAATTCACTCTTAATTATTCTGCAAGTATCTTAAATAGAAAATGGAACTGAAATTGGGAGAGTTAGAAAACACAAAGGTGACAGAAATATTAATCAAACACCAAGACTACAATTCTGTAGGTATGGAAAACTATTAGCAATAGGAAAAAAGCTCCCAAAACATGTACCTCTTGGCTGGGTATTTCTGAACAGGGACTACAGTTCTCCTAACTTATCTAATCTCATAGTGTTGGCTGGTTTTATGAGCTGCTGGTTTATTTTGGGTTTTGTGTCACTTTATGTCGAGCAAAGTTGTTTTCCTTTGGATTGCTTTAGCTATGCAAAGATTGGGAGCCATCTCTCTTTTTTTCCTGGGGTGTTAGCCCAGGATTTAGGCTTTCTTCCTTACCAAATTACTTCCATACCACTACATAAAGAGTTTTGAAATGTTTCCACTTTTATTCAAGTTTCTAGGATGCCAAATGTATTACAGATGTTTATTTCAAGACAGAAATTCACCTCCCTCTCTCTGCCCTTAAGTAGTTGAAAAATTATTTTTAATTGAGAAATGGATTTATTCAGAAATGGCAGCAAAGCACTCATTTAAAATGAAACATTACTGTGATATTTCCTCCTTCTAATAGTATACTCAGGCTGGTGAAACTCTAATCAAAATACCACCTTGATCAAAACTATATGGGTCTATAAGAAACTGATTGTCAGTTAGATAGGAAAAATGGTTAATGTGGGGAGGAATGAAATGCCCCATTTAAATAACCTAGAGCAGGGCTATGTAATTTAATGTCTCTCCAGCTGGATTTAAATTCCCAGCAGCCTCTGGATGCTAAGGGCAAGGGAGTCTGGGAACTACAGATAAAAGTAGAGGAGGTCACCACATTATTTATCTTTGTTTGGTCCGAGTTCCAGTCTTTTTTTTTAAGAGAGCGACATGCTGTAATATTTTGTTGCAGAACACAGAAAGCTGATAAATGATCCCATTCAACAATCTCCATGTAACAGAGAATACAAAAGATTTTTTTTTGTATAGTGACAAAATTCCAATGAAATTCAAATATTTGCACTGTGGTACTGAAAGACTATACAACTGCTGCATAATGGACAAAAACAATGGGATTATTGAACAAGTTGGCCCATTTGCTGCTAAAGAGCTATTTCCCTATTACTTAGAAAACATATTTTGTTTCAAAACAGATGTTACTTTTCTGTACTAAGCTGGAAAAAGATTAGCCCATTTTAAATTGATTTTGATGAAATTATGGCAAAATAATCCCTCAAACAATTGTCCCTATTTAGTCCAATTGTATTCCTGATGCTTACTTTTTAAGTTCTTTCTTAGATTCACCCCTACTTTTTCTTTATAAAAATGTCATCTTTTAATAGATTGAATTTCTTGCACTTCTCAAAGTGCTGTAAATAAAATTGGCTAAACTGTGACCCACCCCTCCAAACAGATGCATCAGAATAATATTTTCAGAAAGAACTCCACGTGAAATTTGAAGAGGCTTCCAGAGAGACACACAGTAAAAGTCCATTTAATAGGAAGCCTTTGGAGGATCCACATATGCTGGATTATAAGGGGGTTGAGCTGGAGGAGCTGAGGCACCAACTATAAAAGAAACAAACAGACAAGCACAAACAGGTTAGCGGCTTACTTTATCTTTTCATGTTTATTTCCACATAATTCCTAGATTTTCATCACAAGTGCTAGTGTCCACATAAAGTAGTTACGAAATCAACTGCAGAATGAAGCATATTAAAGTGAATTAATGTCCATGGAGAACCTTTGTTCTTCCGTCATAGAAAATCATACAAACACATTACTTGGAGTGCATGGAAGCCTTATTCCTATACTAGGAAAAGAAGCCCTCCTTGTTGGGCCAAAATGTCTCCTTAATCTCCATCTAGATCTCCTTCTCTATTGCTAATTGAGTTGATCACCTGCTGCTGTAGAACAACACTCCTTCTTATAGAGGTAGTCCTCAAAGTACATTTGTTTAGCAACTATTTGAAGTTGTAACAGCACTGAAAAAAGTGAATTACAACTAGCCCTAGAATTTATGACTATCACAGAGTACCCATGTTCACATGATCAAAATTCGGACATTTGGCAACTGGCATGTATGTATGATGGTTGTATGTATGATGGTTGGGGTCATACGATCACCATTTGTGACCTTCCCAGACAGCTTTCAACAAGAAAATCAATTGGGGTGTGTGTGTGAAACATTCACTTAACAACTGTAGTGATTCACTTAACAACTGTGGCAAAAAGGTCATAAATTTGGATGTGACTTACTTAATCACCTTGCTTAGTAATGGAAATTATGGCCCCAGTTATGCTCGTAAGTTGAAGACAAGTTGTATCTGAAAAGTTAAGTTGTTGCTTCTTTCTTCTCTATAACAATGACATTGCTAGGCCTCTTCAAATCCCTGAAGGAGGGCTTCACTTTGATGAAGTACAAACAAAAGATTTTTGAAGATCTTTTATGAAGCAAAGTTTGCTCTACGGGAAAAGACTAAGAGAAGCCATCCTCTGCAGTGCTGGTCAAAGTCCTTCTAGATTGGGATGTCTCCGCAAACACTGTAGGAAGACTATGGAGTGCACTGAACCAATAATGTAGCATGAGTCAAAGTAATCTGCCCTAAAGCCCCGGTCTCATAAACCAAAGCTCTTCCAGGCAGAGAGGCTTCGGTGTCTGCTGAATTCTACATCCTGTGTTGAATTCATCCAACCTGGAAGCATTTTGGCCAGTATTGAGGCAGATGTTTAAAAGAAAATTTCTAGCACAGTGTGGCTCACTGCTCAGCTCTGTTCTTTAAGAAAGTGGAAATAAAATCATCAGTAAAAAGGGGGATTTCAACCAGATAGCTTCAGAAGAATTTATACAGAAGTGATGGTTTATTTGTATTAAAGAAGCTGAGCTCCCCAAGACAGCAAACATGAATTTATATTTTGAGGCTGGACATATTTTGAAAAGAAAGCAAGAGAAAAACTTGCCATTACCACACATTTGTTTCCTTTTTCTTTCCAGCATCTCTTCCCTCTTCTTTCCTTACCTGCCACGGTTTCCTGGTATGGCGGTGGCCTTATAGGATGCGTAGGATAGGGCGGAGGGTACTGGGTTGGGTAGGGTGCTGCTGGCATTGCAGGCTGGGGCTGTACCGGCAGTGGATTGTATCCTTGGTATGCTCCTCCAGCATAAGCAACTGGTACCGCAGGCTGCTGAGGGTAAGGCACTTGCATCACAGTTGTGGATGTGGTCACAACAGCTGTAAAACACAAGAAGGGTATTTAGGGAGGAATAAGCAGAGGAATGTGGTTGTTAGGAATCAGGGCATCTATGTGGTTACTAGGAGTAGAAAATGACTTGATGGCACATAATCAATTGATCAATCAGTCGCAATGTAATGGGTATGTGGGAAAAACATTTGGAGATGGGGTAAAGCGATGATACGTAGGGAATGATCAGATAAGAGGCAGCACAGCCTGCAGGTGGATAGTGGGCAGAGCAAGAAGCTCACAAGGGGCTGTCCAAACTTTTTCAACCTCTCAAGACAGCAGAATTGTACTTTCAGACTTTCAGATTCTGCTGATGTTTCTTTACAATTAAGTAGAATTAATTTCTCTGGTTATGTTTTCCTGTCTGGTTTACCTGGTAAGGCTGACTCAGGACAGGAAGGAAAGTCAACATTTCCCCTCTTCCTGTGTCGAGCTGGTTTTATAACTTGGCCACTGTTTTTTCAAATAAGTTTTGAAACTTCCTCCATGGGCATGAGGTAGAAAAAGAAACTTATCATTCCTCCCACCAGAAAGGTTACTTCTACTGAAAAGGCACACCAAGAAAAGATGTCTGACCTTATGGTATCTTATGTCCCATGTCTACTAATATCAACCAGATACTTAGAAGCTGTAAGCCGACCTTACCATCTTTATTCAGGCATGTCAAGACTACAATGCCCAGAATTCCCTTCAGGTATGTTCACTGGAATCTCTCAGCTCCTGGAGATTTCTGAGAATTATAGTCCTAGATTACTAAGTAAAGACACCTGACACAATAAGGCTGAACTCCCTTAAGTCAGTCACATGTGCCGAGAGCCAAACGAAACTTCATCTCTGATGACTGAGGTAAATGTTTATTCCCCGTTCATTCCTTGATCTAATGCTAGTTACATTTTAAACAAGTGACTTTTCACCTATTTTAAAAGCAGCGTTTTGGGGAGGCATTCTGCTGTGTCTGCTTTTCCCTCCCAGTGTGCTCAGTAATATCACTCATAATTTTCCTCAAACAGAGCAACAATTCAGCTGGGGAGGATACTTACGCCGTGGGGTCCTTCGACAGGCTTTATACAGGCAGCAACATGAGCAGGTGAAGCAGAGAATGATGCCTACTACAAACACGATGAAAACTGTAATGCCAACTGCTATAAATGTCCCACTGAAAAATATTGAGAATGCAAGTTAGGCCTGAGTTAAAGGCATCAGAAAATAACACATTTCCACCAAGAGCATTTTGTTATTCTAAATGCAAACAAAAAAATAGAAACCATGTCAGGTTAGGATCGAAATGCAAAATTTGTGCATGGTTAATCTCCATCTTTCAGATAACTTTCTTGGAAGATAACTCATCTTTCATAACTTTCAGAGGGGTAGTTTTGTTAGTTTACTACCACGGAGAAGAAAAAAAAATCAAGGAGGCAGGCCCGAAGGCACAAAAGGAGTTTCCCTTCTTTTAAAAATACACCACCATAGACATCAAGCATGTAAAAAAGTGAAAAAGAGGTGAGGCTCATTTGCATAATCATATCTGCCATTCTGACTTCTTTTTACACCACTTTTTTTTACTTATCTACTGCTACATCAATCAGCAACTTTGATGCACCCAGATGTTGCAGACTACAAATCTGATCAGCCCCAGCCACTGCACGGGGATTACAAGACATGCTGCCCTAAACAACTGGACAGAACAAGGTTGCCATCTCGGCTATGAGCTTCCCTAGAATAAGCCTTACTAAATGTGTCTACATAGTCACATTTATTACATTCAATCTAGACAATCTCTTTTTTTCAGGAGACCACCAAACACTTCATTAGTTTAAGTCCATGAAGTTAACTTTACAGAAAACAATAAAGAATTTCACTTCAAGGACTTTATATACATGACAGAGTAAAAAAAAAAGTTAACAGAAATTTCAGATTATGATTCAGAAATGCTTATTCACAAGGCAATATTTATGACTTCCCTTTACAAAGGAAAGTTCACTGCATTCCAGTGAACTGCAAACTCCATATGCAAATAAACTATTTAAACTATAATAAACTATTTAATCTTTAATTTACCATTTTATTTATTAATTAGATTTTATCCCTTTATTAGAAATTCAAGGCAAAAGGACTTCTGGTTTTGAGCCTCCCTGAGGGCGGACCTCTCCACGATTGTCCGCGGCTTGGTTCGTGCTTCGGTGTTGGAGAGCCCCGATCTCTTAGATCTGGGCCAGAAGCTGCCTCGTAGGGGAGGCAGAGGAAGGGGAGACCGTCAGCCAGGTGGAGGGGAGTCACAAATCCCTTCCCTGGACTGGCACAGCTCCCTCGAAGCAGAAGCAGTGGTCCAACATGGCCACCCCGAAGGGGAGGATAAGGCTAGAAGAAGCATAGGAGAGAGTTAAAGAAGCAGACAGCATGAAATATGGGAAGATACAATTAAACGGAAATTACCCTCCGGATTAACACTACAAAGCATTCTTAAGAAAGAATTTAGCTGCGAACTGGAAGAGGTTTAAAAAAAAGGTGTGAATTCTTTGTCTCAGCGATGGAGCTTCGAGCCAAGAGAGGTAGAAGCTTTAAAGGAATTATACAGCTATTCCGGATAAGTATATTTTGATCTTATATAAGCATTAATTTAAGCTGAACCATAGATTGCTGAAGACTGCTAAGGAGAAAATTTATACCAATTGGATCTTTTTTGTGGACTGTGTGGCTTGAAAAGCTCTGAATAATTGGAAAGGAAAAGAAAAGAGGAGCTGTGGATTTGCTAGAACAAAGAGTGCCATCAGAACTTAGCTTGACTTTTTTCTTTAAAGAATCTGTCTCTTAAAACACAAATAAAATTGACATAATAAAATAAGAGTTTCCGAAAATTGAAATATTGAAGTAAAGAAAGATATATGAAGATTTTGCTTTTGGATTAATTGCTGATTTCGTTATGGACTTGGTATTGGACTAACTGAGGACTAAAAGTTGAGAAGAAAGAAACAGAAGCCGGGTTTTTTGGGGGGAATTAACTTTAAAGACATTAATTGGATTAAATAAAAAATTGTAAAATGGAAATATCCTTTCAGACACTAAAACTGGAACTGGGTAAAATTAAGAAAACCCTGCAGGAAAAAGGTGAAACTTTTGGCCCTGTTTTTAAATTTCTTGAAGAGGCAGTTGCAGAATATGAACAACAAAGTACAGAAGAAGAGGTAGAGCAAATTCCAGAAGGGGCCATCTTTAACTACTATCATCAAGAACAAAGGAATCCAGAGGGAAAGAGGAAAAGAATTGGGAAAAAATACCGAAGGGTTGAGAAATTGAGTAAAGAGGGAAATATCCGGAAAATTAAAAAAGGGGGAAAGAATCAGCAGAAATCTGAAGGGTGGAAGATAGTTAAAAAGAGAGAAGGGTTAAAAATTGGAGTGAAATAATAAAAGGGGAAATGTTAGGGGATAGAAGGCAGAAGAAACAAGATCTGGGAATAAAGGAATATGGGAAATTTGAAAAAAAAGGGAGTAAATTTACACAGAGATAATGGTTGAATAACCTTGGGAGAGGGGGTTCTGCAAGGTGTTGGGGAACAATATAGATAAAGTTTTAGTTGTGAAAAGGGGACATAGAAGATGGATAATAGAATTGTTACTTTTTGGTAAAGCTCTCCTCTTCTATGTATAAGAAATCAATATAATGAATATATGGAACATGGTTATTAAATATATTGAATTTGTTTTCTCTTTTGAGGATTGGAATGCTGATTTTCATTTTCATTTCCCTTGATTTAAGTATGAATGGAATAATTAATAAATGTAATAATATAGGAGGAGATTTTAGAATTTAAGAGGAATATACAAATGTGACAGCCAAAAGTATTAAAATATAATTATGAAGTTAATATATGTGAATTAAATAATGAGATAAGCATTTGGAACAATATAATAAAATAGAAAATATATAAAAACATTGAAGATAAGAAATTGAACACAAAAATTGAATGTGTAGTTATGGTCATATTTGTATGTATATGTTAAACCTGTAATCATGCTGTTTACTGAAAAGAGACGTTAAAATGTGGAAAATCGAATAAAACTTGTTAAAAAAAAGAAAAAGAAATTCAAGGCAATGAACATTCCTAATACTCCTTCTTCCTCCTATTTTTCCCTCAGTCCTGTGAGGCGAATTGAGCCAAGGGTGACTGAGTAGCCCAAAATCAAAAGCAGGCAGCATTTCAGTCTAATGTTCAACGTACCAGGCTAGAAAACAGGTAACTAAAATCAGTTATCTGGTTTCTAGCCTAGTACCTTAAACACTAGACTAAACTGCTGCCTGCTTTTATTTTGAGCCTTTGCTTTCTGCACATAAATGAAACTCTCTCATCTCTTTCCTTGGGGGAGTTCAGACTTCATGCACTTTACACTCAGATCGAATTGTTCCCACCGTCCTTTTAACAGGCTGACTGCTCCTATGCTGACTTGGCTTATGTTCATTTGACCTCTTAACTCCTGGTGTGGTTACCTCTGGTAATATAGTCTGAGTCTATCCCTTCAAAGAAAGCAAAGTCAAGGAACAGACATGGCAGGGATACCAGAAATTCTCCTTCACTCTTGGGGTGTACATTAACTAAAACTGGGAAGCTTGTCCAAAACTTTCATTGCCCCTTTTTTAAGGACAAGTCTGTCAAGGGAGGGCTACTCCCGAGACTCTTTGTCACACTTTCTACTTTCCTAGGGCTAAGCAACCATTATCCTTTTTCCTCCTCCTTCTCAAGACCAGAACTAAACTTTTATAAATGGCAACTGAATGTGTGAAATATTTGCCTATAGTTTTTGCAACGCTGACAAATCCTTCAGCAAGGACATCTTATAAAAGCGCAGCCAATGGTGAAAAGTAAGATCAGAGTCCTAACTTGGATTTTTATCCCATAATGATATAAGTTTAATATAAATTTTAAATAAATATAGATATGAATGGCTTTTGAGTGTGCATTAGTTTATAAATACAGGAAACATTTTGGGAGGATAATGGTTCTCCAAACCTCATTTCCCCATGTTCTATTCTACAATGGAAATAATACTCCTATAATGTTATTTTTTAAGAAATCCAGATGTAACTGGTTATTTCACAATAAATAATAATTGCACATAGTCCTCAGTCTATGTCTGACGCATGTTTCATATTTTTTCTCCCGAAGGAACAATGTTTATCCTGCCAACTCTAGATGATTCTGGGATATAGTATGTGGAATGCAAACTAGTTCCAAATGATTTGTGTAATCAGGAGAGATCTTTATGGCTATTCCACCCACCCTTTTCCTAAGTTAACCAATAATTTAATATTTAACATTTTCAATCAATTCTAAACTCAGGACTAGTGACTGTAAACACCTTTATCCATGCAATGCAGAGACAAAGGAGAACATATTGTCATGGTCAATTTTATGGTAAACCAGAGTAAAATGGTAAAGACTGACCTAAATCAATTAGATGAGTTAATGATTAATTTTGTATGGAATGGGCAAACACCAAAGAGATCTCCTTTAAAGCTACAGCTTGATATTTTGGTGCTAATTTCCATTTTCCATATTTTAATCTTCATCATATGACACGCTTATTCAAATCAGTACCAAGTAATGGCCTGACAATGTTAACAACAATAACACTATCAGAATCTTCTAACAAAATGAAATTCAATGTAGACAAAAGTAAAGTCATACACTTAGGCAAGAAAAACCAAAAGTACACATATAGACTGGGTGAAAACAGTCTTAATAGCTGTAACTGTGAGAGGGATCTTGGAGTCTCAGTGGACAACCAGTTAAATATGAGCCAGCAGTGTACAGCAGCAGCTCTAAAAGCTAATGCAATCCTAAGTTGCATTAACAGAGGGATACAATCAAGATAAAGTGAGGTACTAATACCACTCTATAAAATTTTAGTAAGACCACACCTAGAATACTGCATCCAGCTTTGGTCACCACACTATAAAAAAGATGTTGAGACTCTGGAAAAAGTACAGAGAAGAGCAATCAGGATGATTAGGGGACTGGAGGCTAAAACATATGAAGAACGGTTACAGGAACTGGGCATGGCTAGTCTAGTGAAGAACCAGGGAGACATGACAGCAGTCTTCCAGTATTTGAAGGGCTGCCACAGAGAGGAAGGGGTCAAGCTATTTTCTAAAGCACCCGAAGACCAGACAAGGAACAATGGATGGAAACTGAACAAGGAGAGATTTAACCGGGAAATAAGGAGAACCTTTCTGATGGTGAGAACAATCAACCAATGGAACAGCTTGCCCTCAGAAGTCATGGGAGCATCATCACTTGAAACTTTCAAGAAGAGATCGGACTGCCATTTGTCAGAAATGGTGTAGGGTCTCCCACATGGTTGGGGGGTTGGACTAGATGACCTACAAGGTCCCTTCCAACTCTGATTATCTGTTATCTGAATGAAAATCAAAGTTACTCTTTTGTGCCTTACTGGATAGTTAATAACAATAATAATAATTTATTCAACTTGTATGCCGCCCTTCTCCCTAAGGACTCAGGGCGGCTAACAATAAAACAACACATATTTACATATAATTTACTTAAAAACAAATTGAACCTAACAAGTCAAAATAAACAATAAAACATTAAAACCTTAAAAACTAAAACAGTTAAAAACCCCACCCGGGTCATTCCAGGCCAGCCTGTTGAAACAACCAGGTCTTCAGGTCCCGGCGGAAGGAGTGGAGATCATGGGCCAAACAGAGATCCACGGGGAGCTGGTTCCAAAGGGTGGGCGCTTCCACGGAGAAGGCCCTAGCCCTGGGAACCGCCAGCCAACAATGCCTAACCGATGGTATCCCAAGGAGGCCCCTCCTGTGGGAGCGAACAGGGCGATCAGAATGTGATGCTGGCAGGAGGCGTTCCATAAGTACCCTGGACCCAAGCCATTTAGGGCTTTATAAGTTATTACTAGCACCTTGAAACTAACCCGGGAGGCAACCGGCAACCAATGCAGGTCACGCAGGAGGGGTGTAATATGGGAGTATCGGGATACTCCCATCACAGCCTGTGCAGCCGCATTCTGCACAAGTTGTAACCTCCGGGTAGTTCGCAAGGGCAGCCCCATGTAGAGAGCATTACAGTAGTCGATTCTGGAAGTGACGAGCGCATGAGTGACCGTTCGAAGGGCATCTCGGCTCAGGTAAGGGCGGAGCTGGCGAACCAGCTGGGCGAAAGCCCCCCTGGCCACAGCCTCCACCTGCTCCTCCAAACTGAGCTGTGGGTCCAAGAGGACGCCAGATTCTCGCCCTATCCATGGGGGGCAACACCTCTCCCCCCATGACCAAAGATGGAACATCGTCTGAAAACCGAGATGCTGGTAAGAACAGCCACTCCGTCTTGGTCAGGTTCAGCCGGAGCCTATTCCTCCCCATCCAGACCTGTACCGCCTCCAGGCACTGGGACATCACAGAGAGAGCATCACTGATCTGGTCTGGGGTGGAGATATAAAGCTGGGTATCATCAGCATATTGATGATACCTCACCCCAAAACCTCGGATGATCTCACCCAGCGGTTTCATGTAGATATTAAACAGGAGAGGCGAGAGAACAGACCCCTGTGGCACCCCACAAGTGAGGGGCCTTGGGGCCGATCTCTGCTCTCCTGCCAACACCGACTGCAAGCGGCCCAAGAGGTAGGAGAACCACCGCAGAACGGTGCCCCCCACCCCCAACCCCCGGAGCTGCCGCAGGATACCATGGTGGATGGTATCGAAAGCCGCTGAGAGATCTAATAGGACCAGGACAGAGGAAAAAACCCTGTCCCGAGCCCTCCAGAGATCATCCATCAGTGCAACCAATGCTGTCTCTGTGCTATGTCCCGACCTGAAGCCCGATTGATACAGGTCTAGATAATCAGTTTCCTCTAGGAACAAGGGAAGTTGCTGCACCACCACACTCTCAACAACCTTCGCTAAAAAGCGAAGGTTGGAGACTGGATGGTAGTTGTCCAAAACGGCCAGGTCCAAGGCAGGCTTCTTGAGGAAGGGCCTCACCACCGCCTCTTTCAAGGCGGCAGGAAAGGATCCCTCACTCAAGGAGGCATTGACAACTGCCTGGAGCCAGCCATGTGTAACCTCCCTGGAGGCATAAACCAACCAGGAAGGACACGGGTCCAATAAACACGTGGTGGAGGACAACCTCTGCATGATCCTGTCCACTTCATCAAGGGAGACCGGGTCAAACTCAACCCAGGTAGAATCAACCAGATCCGCTGCCACCTCATCGTCTGACCACTGCCAGTTAGTATACTTCACCCTTTGAAATTCTAGCAAATTCTTGGTTCCAATTAGAGAATGAATTTAGTACTACTGCCAACCTTTAAGGTAATTAGACATACAGTATTTGGACAGTATTGGGCCAGAAATTAAATGTGAGACTATGATCTAGAACAAGCCTATTTAAAATGGCAGGAAAAATATTTGTGGTGATGGTGCAGAGTTAAGTGGGGACAGTTATACTTAAATGCCTCAAAATTTTCCAAAAGAAATATGATTTACCTAAAGCCAGTTTGGTATGGTGATGTCATTAGACTACAAACCAGGAGAAAACAGGAAATTGTGATTCTAGTCCTCCCTTTGGCATGAAGCCAGCTAGGATACTTTTTCTCAGTTCTAGGGAAAAAGCTATGACAAAACTTTTCCAAAACTCTTGCCAAGAAAATGGCATGGACTTGTCTAGCCATCCACCAGGAATGAAGACTAACTTGAAGATATACATACAGGTAAAAGCTGAACAGTTGATATATAGTACCAAATATATACTACCTAGTCTATGGTGTGCTATATTATGATACCAAATATATAAATGGGAGGCTGTGAGGTGGCTATTTTGTATGTAGGGCACTGGTTTTTCTCCTGAAGTTTTATTTTTATTTGTAATCATGTTGTTTTTAGCTGTTTAATTGTTTTGTCACCCAACTTCACATTTGTGAGATGGATGATTATATAGCTATGATAAAAATAAATAATGACCCGCATACATACAACCATTATGATCTGGATGCTTTAGCAGCTAATAAACCTCCATCTAGTTTAAATATATATATATTTAAAGAGGGTAAGCTAGGAATCCCACACTGTCAAACTTTACGAAAATAAATGTAGAGTTGGCTATATTAACAAATTAATGCTTTTAATGAATATTGAATGTTCTTATGGCCTATTATTGGACTCAACCAAATTTTTTAATCTGATTATGATCCATATTTAGATCTAATAAAACTTGAAGGCGCTTGATGTATATGTATCTGATATGTCCATTGGCAGTTGCTTTTTGGTTAAACCTTAAAGCTAAGGTGGACCAAATTCTTGGAAGAAACTGAAGTTTTAAAGATGTTAATATATTGTTAAATTACATCCCCAAAATGTTGATTTTTAAAAAAATACAGTAAGTTTTGGTTATATATTCCTTGGGCACAGAGAAGTATGGAACTAGAGAACCAAAAAACAAGACATATAGAAATCTGTCCTAAAAAAAAAATCTTACCATTAATTCTTAAAATCTAAACTTTTCACTTGGCTTCCCTTCTGGCCTACTGATGTGGCTGTTAAGTGCCTTGTTAGAAGCAGGTTCCATACATACTCAGTCATGGATAAAGGAGGCTTAACTTTTGTAAGATCTCCTACCCAAGTTCTAATCATGCCTAGGCCAAACCAATTCAGAAAAGAAATAACTCATGCTCTATTAGGATTAACATTTCTTTTCTTCTCCCAGAATGACACTCCAACATTAGCAAAGAATCATTTGAAAATGTTCATTGAACTAGCTTATATTGTACTAAACAGCTATATATAATGTTACCAGTTACGTTTCCACAGTGAAACCTCTGCAGAAGAGATAATTGGGAACACTTAGCACAAAGTCTCTATTCCTATAGCTTCCACTTTCTTTGTTTTTCTTCTAGGTGCTTAATAATAACTTTTATTGTCACTGTAAATATATGCCATGAAATTGATTAAGGTTTGCCTAGAATTATATACAGGGAAAAAAAAAACAGTTGGAGATGAAGAAGCCACAAGGTCAGGATTAAAAATGATCTCAACACGCATACTGCTTCATTGAGCAAAACGGTGTTTGCCCAAAACACTGTCATTTTGATACAAGCTGGGGCATGTCACATAAAGTGCTCAGCTGGAGTGTCTTCTAGCAAGTAGCATCATCTAGCCAGGTAAAGAAAAGAAACAAGGAAGAGGAGAAACAAATCCTTCAAAGCTTGCACTTTCTTTAAACTAAAATCTCAACAGATCGGATCACAAAGAAAAAGTAATGCGATCTATGCTGCCCAGATCAGCTTCTTTACCTATGTTAAAGCAGCATTTTATTTCTTTTACTGTAGATGCCCCATATCAGCTTCCTTAATGTAGAATACACAAATTTATTTTAATTTTCAGATCTGGACAAAAGTCATCATTTGTATTAGCTTGATTCCGGAAACGGATCCAAAATTCACTGTTAAAAGGATACTGTAGACACAGTATTTTCTGTTGTACAGAACCCTATACAACACAACTCACCACACAGTATCTATCAAGAGACACAAGACCTGTCCTCTCTTAACTTTATGAAAACAGGATACATAGCCAAGGACAAAGAATGATTTACTTCTATGCTAGTGTATGCCAAGTACTGTCATGGCAAATTATTTTATTGGGAATGCAACCATGACACATTGCTACTTAATGACTGACTCTTTCTAGTTTCTGTAGTTAATTACCAACACATTAAAAGGATAAGATTTTTATACTTTGGTAATGGCTTTCTTCTTTGGCTTGAGCAAGGAAATTTGACATTTAAAAAAAATCTTCTTCAATGTTCTGTTGTTGTTTTCTGGACTTTGCAAAGTGAAAAAAAGATTAAATGACTGCTATTAATGGAATAGGTATTTCTTCTCAATAAACAATATCCCAAAGTTACAGAGAAAAGCTCCAAGGCTCATGGTTAATGAATGAAAGGAAAGATGCCTGCCAACAAAAGGCACAAAGCTTACCTCATTTTGGCTTCCAAGGGGGGGGGGGACCCCTTATATTTTCTTTTCAAAACTTCCTTTGGCGATTCTGTCCCTTAGAACTCTTAAGCTTTTCTTCACTGAGAAATGAAACTACAGTAGCTTACATTTCTGGATAAAACCGGAAGACATGTGATTTCTCACACATCTCAACAGGAAAAGTAGCTTCTTTGATCACATCCTGCTCCCTACTCAGAGTTTTCTTAAAGATACAGAACACTGCTGGGCTACAGATATCCCAAGCGCAGCAGGCACAGCAGAAACAATAGCTCAAGCAAACCTAAACTGCTCAATAGAACTAGCAGAGTTTTTCCAACCCTTTTACTAGAAATCAAAATGTCCCAAGTAACGTTTCTGTGCACAAAATATTTGGATGCAGCTTGAACAAGAGCAAAATGATTAAGGACCATCTCTTTAAATTCTAAAATCACATGGGGCATCTTTGCTTGACTGATTTTATCCTTAAATATATTGCTGGACTAATTCCCATTGCTGAACATTTGCTATGGTCTCTGAAAAACAAACAAACCAGATGACAGGATTGGACAAGCACATCTCATCAGTAGCTTGAGAAAGCACATCGGAGAACTGTGCAGAGAGGAGATGGAGAATTGCAGGTGAATCAGATGGTGAGATCTGCCCACGCAGTTGCTGTTCATACTAGCAGAAATCAGGGATTTGAATTCTCAACCCAGATCTGGGGAGGCTCCTGGGGGTTTCTTTAATCCTTCCTATCTAATCAAAAGTAACTCAGCACTTGTCATTTCTTGTTTCACCCTGTGTGTCGGCACATCTAGTGATTCGAAAGACCCACTGGTGGCTTATGTCCCTGTCTGTTTGACAATATGGTAGGGCAGACTCATTTGGTTCTTCTGGCTGCCAAAATTACAAGCATCTTTCCACCAGTTCCAAGTAGTTGCAAAAGAGCTCCAGCAGGTCTACATATGGATCATTTAACATTAAAAAAAGTTTTCGGATTGCTTCTTTTTCATGGGCTCCTATAATATATCCCTTTAGTTTAGAGATCCCTTATTTCATATTATGTCATTATAATGATGTTACCTAGTTGGGTAATGAAATGTCTCCAAGAAAACAATCAAGCTCAGACAGCACCAAGGAGCCCAATGCTATAATTACTTGTAATATACTACTGTTTCAATTGTTCTTTTATTCTGTGTTTGCACTGTGCTTAGCATAACACATACTTCTGATTACGACTTTGTGGATGTCAATGATGCCTCTAGGACAGGGGTGGGCAAACTTTTTGACTCGAGGGCCACAATGGGTTCTTAAACTGGACCGGAGGGCCGGAACAAAAGCATGGATGGAGTGTTTGTGTGAACTAATATAAATTCAAAGTTAGATTACTTCATGTAACCTTCCGGGAGAGCAAAAAAACCCTCCGCTCTTTCGGCTCCGCGGGCTGGATAGAACAGCCGAACGGGCCGGATCCGGCCCCCGGGCCGTAGTTTGCCCACAGCTGTTCTAGCGCAATGCTGGGCCATGTTGATGGCAGAGATATTTCTCACTAGAAAGTCATTCTGTGTGCAGCTCAGTCCCAGAGGGCACTGAAAAAGATGGATAGTTGTTTGAATACTGCCACATTCGCAGTACTCTCCTTGTCCTCAAGGAGAAAACCCCATTTTAACTTATAGTCTTTAGTTCCAGGCAAACCAGTGCGCAATCTATTTAAACATCTCCAAACTATCCACTCTTCTTCCCAACCTCCAGGCAATTCCTCAAGCCGTTCTATCCAATTATGGAGATATTAAACTTGAAGTTTCCATCTTTTTAGTGGTTCCTTTTCAGGTGTAGTAACAATCTCCTTGGCTCAATCCAAAAAGCTCCTTCTTGATTTCAATCTTTTTGTAGAGGGTACTTGGCCAATAACAGTTGTGTCAGACCATGTAACACTGTTCCATATTCCATGTCTTGTGCCACGTACCTTCTAACACCCGTGGAACTATTCCTACCAAAGATATATACCATGTTTCCCTGAAAATAAGATCCACCCTGAAAATAAGCCCTAGTCTGATTTTTTCGGGGTAGGGCCTAATATAAGCCCTACCCCAAAAATAAGCCCGTGGGATGGGCATGGCCAGCACAAGAGACAGCGAGCATGCAAGAGCAGACTGTGTCCGGCAACAGCAGCAGCCACCCTTGACACAGCACAGATAAGTCGACAGAGAGGCAATCTGGATGGCTGGCAGGCTAGGCTATGGCACTGCCAGCAGGTGGAGGCAAGAGGCATGGGGGAAGGGGGAGGTAGGCGATCCTGACAGTCCAGGCAGGCGCCTGCCCAGCACAGCTGCGAGCAAGCCGAGAGATGGTGGGACAGAGAGGGTGGTGTGTTGGAATCGCCTGCCTCCCTGTCCCATGCCTCTGCTGCCACCTGGCTCTGCCGCACACTTTTCGCTCAGAGGGAGACAAAGCTTCGCCTGCTTGCAAATGGGGGCGCTTTTAAACGGAGCTAATTGCGCCATTTCAAAGCGTCCCATTTGCAAGAAGACAAAGCTTCATCTCCTAGGCGAAAAGTGTGCGATGGAGCCAGGCAGAGGCAGAGGCACCACAGAGGGAGGCAGGCGATTCCAACGCACTTAGCTCCGCGTCAAAGCATCCCATTTGCAAGCAGATGAAGCTTTGAGTCTCTGTCGTTTCTCTGTCTGGGCAAAAAGTGCATCTGCCCCTGGGAAGCCCTGTAAGCTGTTGGGGCTGCAGGCAAACAGATGGTGGGAGGGAGCAGCTGAGGGGCCGCAAAATAATACAGCCCCTGAAAATTGCTGAGCACACTGGGTTGCATCCCCAAAAAATTGTAAGCCGCCCTGAGTCTTCGGAGAAGGGCGGCATATAAATGTAATTAAAAAAAAAAAAAGACCAAATGGGTCTTTTGGTCACTCACACACACACACACACACAAGCAGCTGTCATTGCCGCAAAGAATTACTGGAGTGCTGAAAATGGTGGCTGCTCCCAGAAGGCATGGGAGCAGGTTCAAGTGCTGCAGGGTCCCATCATGGTAGAATGGAGATGGAGAAGGGTTGGGAGCATGGGAGGGATTGCTGCAGCCTGTCAATTGTAAAGCTGAATGACTGCAGGGTGCTGCAGCCTCTGTAAGACTGAATCACAGTCGTAGGTATCTTTGGGGTAGTTTGTCGTAACTTCAAATGACCATAAAGTGACTAGTTGTATTTTGAGGACTAACTGCATACCTCTTAAAATGGCAGAATAGCCAAACTAACCTAGGCAAGGCTTCATAGCTCTCTAAGTCTCAAAGTGCAACTACACAGCAAGCTGCTGCAGCTGATTCTTTTAACTCTGTAGCTTTTGGTTTTAGAGCAGAATATAGCTCCCACCTTTTTCATCTGTTAAGTCTATAGTCATTATCCTTACAGTGTTAAGACACACATGGCTTTTATGTTAAGAGTGGTTAATTTCACAGTACTTTTGATTGGTGAAAGGATTATCATCAGCATAAAAAGAAGCATATGTAGATAATACAGAGTATTTCCTTTCTAATTCCATGGGATTTTTATATGTGTGTACCTGTTAGTCGAATACATATCTTCAAAATCTGAGTCCATCTTGAATGAATCATGCTGGAAAGATGGAAATGTACTGTAGCGACAAGATTAAAAAGAAAATATTTTAAAAGATGGTCATGGATTAAATACAACAATGTTTAAGTTCCCCTTTTCAAATAAAAGATGAGAAATGCTATATATCCAATAGTGTTAATTTATATAACATTTACATTCTGATAATGCTCAAGATGACTGACAACAGTCCTTAGAAGCAATTAAAGAAAGAAAAAGACTTAATGGTGTATTGGGAAGAAACAAGCTTTGGTGAAATCCAGATTAACATCACTTGCATTGATCGAATCACATTTGCAATTGTGTAATTAATGTAAAAAGTGTTGTGTGCAGGTATTAAGCCAGGGTCACTGACATAATTATTTGCAACAATCTTCCTTGATTCTCAATTCTTTTCACATTTTTAAATTTTAAATTGTGCTTCCTGTAAATAATAATACAAGAAAGGGGTCTTATAAAGCAATGTTCCAGTTTCCAATAGAATTTCACTTCCAGAAATTTTTGAGCCCCAACTAAGCTTTCTTTTAAAATAAAGTATATCCATATTGTGACTAAGAAAAGTAGGAAGATAGTGGGATGGCAGGTAACATCTACAGTATGATCTGCAGCACAATCTACAGTCTACAGGTAAATCTACAGTATGGTCTGCAGCAGGGCGAGTCTCCTCAATAGTTCCTTTCTGAGAGCACATGCAACATATTCTCAAAATATCTTCACCAGCTCAAAAGAAATGGAGACCTTTGTATTTAGGTTTGTATAGGATTGCATGAGAAGATGCAGTCCTGAAAAGTGTTTGGATTCAGTACGTGTATGCCACTATGGCTGTCATATGCTATAGCAGTTGTGTTATGGGCCAAATGAAAAATTTCTCCTTGGCTCCAGTTCTCATATAAAGTAAGGGCATGGCATTAAAACCAGAAATAGATGCAATTGGCATAGTAGGTAAATTTAGGTCTGTGTTTCTCTACTTTGGCAACTTTTAGTTGAATGGACTTCAACTCCCAGAGTTCCCCATATAGCCTTATTTAGGCAAAGCCCACAACTAGACTTGGCTATAACTTGTGCCACAGGGCCAAACCCAGGAGGGCTTCCCTGTTTAACGCTTGTAGTTCAAACAGGGAGTACTTTAAGGAATGGTCCAACACTGTTTTCCAATCGATTGCCTGACTATTTTTTGGACTACAATATCTACCCTCCCCTGCAGGGAGCATATTGGAGGTTTTTTTCCCCCCTGGAATATGTTTTCTCTATAACCATGGTTTATCTTTCAAAGCAATTTTTATTTTATTTTTTGGGCCAGGTTCTCATCTCCTGCCAAATATGGCCCAGTTTGTTCTGTTTTCGGAGACCCAAATATGCCTTTTCAAAAGTCAACTGGACTTCTGAAAAAGCACCTTTGGGACAACCGTGACCTGGATGACTGAGACTCTCCATAGACATTTAGCTGTTCTTGGAGAGTTGTCTTTGATAGGACAGGGCACTATTTTCCAACTTTGTAAACTTTAAGATGTCTGAATTTCAACTCCCAGAATTCTTCAGCCGCTAAGCCAGGCTGGGGTTGCCGAGTGGAGAATTCTGGAAACTGAAATCCACACATCTAGAAGTTGCCAGGGTTGAAAAATACTGCGATAGAGAGAGAAGAAATAGCAGTGCCAAGCCCCCTTTTATTGTGCTCTTGGCTGGAAAAATGAACAAGATAAACAAGCAGCAAAGGCAGAACATGGAATTATGTTCTAACTTCAGTATCCTCTCCAGAATTGGTATGTACAACACCTTTTAAGCAACCTCACAACCCCCTAACCCTTGTGCAGTAATTTCCAATCATACCTTTCCCAGGAACAGAGAAACTGATAATTTTTGTGAAAGGCGTATGAGCAACAATAACGATTAGTGCAGGTCCCACAACAAAAATCTGAGCAAGTCTGCTGTGGATGCCAACGTCCATCCAGATCTTTGTAAGCCTCACAGTTTTCAAAGGAATCTGAAAATTAATCAAAGAGGTTATTTTACCATATCTTATTTAGCTTTGGAAAAAATGACAGCTGAGAGGAATATGGCTGCATTTTTCATATACTTGAAGTACAGCAGAAAATCAAAACCTATTTTGACACCTCAGATGGTAAGATACAAAAAAATGGTCTGAGTTACAGGAAAACAGATTCCCAACTTGAGCATTAGAAAGAAATTCTTAATGGAATAAGAGCAATTTTCTGAGGGAGCTGTGTTTATTTATTGATTAAATTTAAGTAGTTGCCCATCTCATCAGAAGCGACTGTGGGTGACGCCCAGAATGTTACTATTGATGAATATGTTCAGGCAGAAGTTAGAAAAGCATCTGTTTGAGATGTTTTTACTTGGATTTGTATATTCCACAGGGTTGGGCTTCATTGCCAACCAATTCTATCAGTTACACAGCAAATGCTGAATATTTTCTAAGTGGCTATGCTGATTTTTAACCTGTGGCC
Organism: Naja naja; assembly: GCA_009733165.1. Lineage (NCBI taxonomy): Eukaryota > Metazoa > Chordata > Lepidosauria > Squamata > Elapidae > Naja > Naja naja. The sequence continues at coordinate 76,858,840 of CM019149.1, forward strand.
TGACCCTGCAGAAAGAGTGAAGCACTGCTCCAGGTGGAACTGTGTGTTTCCTGCTTATTACTTGTCTGCAATCAGATAATGAAAAAGGAGTTCTGGGCAAATGATTTGAAGGTTCATCAAAGGAATATTTGCTAGTACAAAAAATATTTGAACCTATCATTTAAAGAAATCGCTACCTTGTATTCTTAAATAAAATAAATAAATAAAATTAAAATTAAATAAAAAAACAGAAATCAAACCAAAAACATAAATAAGCAGTTAATTATCTATGAATAATTTAATACATTCCACTTAAGGAGAGAAATGAAAGGAGCTCAGAGAATGGCAGGGAAAATGTGAAACAGTTTTCAGATGCAGTCCATTTCACAATGTTTTCAACTATTACAGAAAATGAATCTTAAAAACCTGAAAAAGAAACCAAAAGAGCTTTCCTACCATAGAAAAGAAGGAAAAACCTTCTTTTACAAGATGGAGGATTCACTACATGCAATACAGGAAGATTTTTTGCATTAGCATAATTTCACTTGGGAATGGAGAAAGAAAAAAGTAGACAGATGGAAAGGTAATTTACCTTTCCATACAACTTGTATACAGACTTTTGATCCTTGAAGGATCCAGTGTAGTATGGCTCCTCCAAAGTTGGAGTGGAAGATGTGAGACCAATAGATTCTTCAGTGACCTTTGGCTGGGTACATTTGAAGTACTCCTGAATTAAAGACGCATAAAGTTCGAATAGTATGTAAACACCTTTTTGTCTGATTTGGGATCCACCTGATCGGGTGAAGCTAGATGATTCTTCCAGGCTATGAAGACCAACTTATGAGGGCTGTTTCAGAAATACAGGAAGATTGTGTTTCCAAAGTCTAACAAGTCAACACATTGGAGGTTCTGTGATTGTACTATAAATCCAACACAGTAGATGTCCCTGGAGACTGTGAGTTTTATTTTTATTTATTTATTTGATTTGTCAATCACTTACAAGATAACAGGTATAAGTATAAACATAATTATGAATACATGAAATGGATACATATAAGAAAAATAAAAAGAAACAATAAAAGAAACAATAGGACACTTATGCACGCCCCCTACAGACCTCTTAGGAAAGGGGTGAGGTCAATAGTAGACAGTCTAAGGTTAAAGTGTTTGGGGTTTGGGGAAGAAACCACAGAGACGAATAGAGTATTCCAGACATTGACCACTCTGTTGCTGAAGTCGTATTTCCTGCAATCAAGTTTGGTGCGGTTTACCTTGAGTTTGTATCTATTGTGTGCTCTTGTATTGTTATGGTTGAAGCTGAAGTATTCATTGACAGGTAAGACATTGCAATGTATGATTTTATATACTATACTTAGATCGGACTGAAGGCGGTGTAGTTCTAGGTTTTCTAGGTCTAGAATTTCAAGTCTGGTGGCATAAGGTATTCTGCAATGAGTAGAGTTCTAATCCCACCCTAAGCACAAAGCCAAGGTCAAGAGCAGAAGTCTCCAAACTTTGCAACTTTAAGACTTGTGGACTTAAAGCATGGCTGGATGAGGAATTCTGGGAGTCTACAAGTCTACAAGTCTTGAAGTTGCCAAGTTTGGGGATCCCCCAGTCAAAATTAACAAAAGATAGGAAGAGACAAAAGATAGTCAGAAACAACCTCAGCCGGATGAGGTATCTGGTTTGGTTTAATCAGTTTCCTCCTTAGCCTGAACAAAAGTGTTGTGATAAGATTGATAGCTTTGAAAAGTTTTTTCAGACTCATTGATTACCAAGCTAAGTTCCAAGGAAACCCAAAGAGTCACTGAAAAATGTAAGGTCTATGCCTTTGATTAGGAATGACCCAGGAATTGTTCATGGCTCTGAAAACATTGCCTTCATAAATTTGCTACTGTTTTACCAACTTAGCAATGAGCCATGCAAATGGAAAGTTATCTGCTGTTCTCAATCTCAGTTTGGAAATGTTGTCTTTGGGTCTTTTTTAAACACAATTTTTGTTTCCTTTTGTTACAGAAGTGTTGCATGTAGAACTTGTAGAGCTCTGTTTACAGGAGTCATAGAAGGGATTAGTAAAGGTTACCCCACTTTTCCAAATTAGAAATATCTGCCAATCACCTTGTACATAAGGTTGTTGATTTGACTGGGGAATGGAATTTGCCTTTTTGCCCTATTGGTTTTACTTTATAGTTGCAATGGATGGTATAATTTAAAGGGGAAAGAAGAACTTTCCATTTCAACCTTGCCTTTTCTGCATATCAATACAGAAAAGATGGAACTGCTTTATTCTATTTTGCATCTACCTTTAAAAAAAAAGGAAAAAAGTGGTCCAACCTGTCAAATGCCATGGTTCGGAGGTTGAGGGAGTGGGCAGAACAGAAATGCAGGTTAAAATAGGCAAGTAAGAGTTCTACCCTATGCTGTGCTAGTAATAATCCTACCTGGAATACTGTGCTCAGTTCTGGTCCCCACAATAAAAGAAAAATTGCTAACGAACTGGAAAGAGTGCAGAGAAGAGCAACAAAGATGGTGAAGGGAACTGGAACGATATTTTGGAGATACATAAACCAAGGGTTAGTAAAATTTGGAAGTATCTATGGTTCAATGAGCTGTAACTCTAATGCAAACTTGCTCAGCAAATTACCTTTTCTAATCAACATGTCAGATACTGAACCTAATGAACTATATTAAATCTAATGAAGTACATATAGTCCAGCTGAATGCATAGGTCATGTGGAAATTCAATGTTATAAGGTGGACAAAAACAATGATATACCAAAGTCGAGGAGATCAAAGCATGACTGATGGATAAAAATACCAACAGCCAGACATGAACTTCCATGATCAGGAACAGCTCAAAAAGATCTAGATCTCTCCCAAAATTCTAATGGAACAATAGTTTGTGACAAGATTAATGAAAATCAGCTGATCAGAATCTGATACTTTTAAGTGAGAAAGTAGAATTTAGCAAAGTTAACTATGTTTATATGCTTGCGCAGCATATGAGGGTGTGAATATTTTGCTTATTATTTTTAGCTTGCTATTTCTCTCACTATCTTTTGTAGCCTGGGTCATTTTTTGGGATTGCACAAGGCTCCAATTCTGAGCAAACCAATGATACTAGGATTAGTCATTAAAGCAAATCCTCTTTTTATGTGTATACACTACCCTAAAATGGGGAGCTGCTTTAAGGAGCTGAAATGCCACTCTTAAAGTAACCCCAACTTGTTTTTAGATTCACATACAGGCCTGCAAAAAGAAGGGATACTTTAATGATCAACAGAGAGGTGCTATGTTCATGCTGATGTTTGAAGTAATTCTTCTGAGTTATTACAGAAGCACGTACAGCTCTAGAATATCCAAAAGATGCATTATAAGTCTTTACTGACAGTTAAACATATGCTCTACTGATTGTCTGAAGGATTTAATAATAGCATCAACAAGAGCAAATTTTCTGGCTAAAGTTTGGAGACCTATAAATTAAGGGTTTTCCCATTAAGACTGTCACTTCTCAGCATCTATTTGAGAAGAACAGGCCTGGGGACTGAATATGGGAGAAAGCCCATGTTACCCTCAGCTGGAATTACGATATTGATGAACGGTTACCAGACTGTACATTTTTGAAACTGACTGGTTGCCAAGTTGATTAGGCAACTGAAACCTATTAAAAAATCTCAGGAGTGGATTTGATCCCTTCCAAATGGATACAAAACCATTCTGACCAATTCTCGCTTCTTCACTTACATTAATAAATCAACTCTTGCATTCTAAGTGAAAGGCTTGGCCAAATTACACCTATTTTTAAGAAGACAAGCCAATTAACCATCACTCTGTTTGATTAATACACTTTTATTAGCAAGGTCTAAAATAGACTTTTCTCTTTAGTCTTTAAGCAGCTTTTGATATCTAGGGAAATCATCTGGCACAAATATAATTCATTAATATATATTGCCTGTTTATCAATACTGTTGTCTGCTTATCAATCTTTAAAGTTTTAATGTTTCTATATTCTTGCTTTTATGATGCTGTAAGCTGCCCAGCTTTATTAAATTTATATGCCGTCTATCTCACTGTCAAACGAACAGTGAGATAGGTGGCATATAAATTTAATAAAAACAAACACAAGGTAATACCAACCTGAGTGTAAATGCAGTGCAGAACAAATTCCAGAAATAGTCTCTAGAAACCAAGTTAAATAAGAAAGCATCCTTGTCCCACTATCAAGTCAACAGTTAGGAATTTAATTCAAGAACACAACCTTCCAAAATTAATAACTTGCAGCAAAACTGCTACATGCAGTTCACACAGTAGTTCTTATGTACCCCAGTAGGTCTAAGAAGAGAAATGAAAGTTTTGACCTGTTTATATAGGATTCATTCCTTAAAGTCTAACTTTGAGGTAAGCACTTTGTAAAATAAAATACCAGTCCATCAAGGCATGTGGCACTCAATAAGTGGAATGCTCCAAATATTTAGGTTCTATTTCAATTGACAGGAAGTGAAATGCCCAAACATACACTCCTCTAAAGTACATAAAACAGCTAATCCTTTATCATTTCCTTTTTACTTTTCCATATTTACAGAACATCTTTCAGCAACTCTAAAATCCGAGACCCGGCACTGGTATAATCTGTAGGATTCAGTTAGATCCCTATCTTATATTTTTAAATTTCTATAAATTCAAATTTTCTGAGAAAACTGCTTGATATTGCTTTGTTTCTCTGGGATGTAGCACTCCACACAGAAGAGAAAATGAATTGATACAGACCAGAATATGGAGAAACTGCAGTGCTGTGGACATTCTCTTGCTGGCTGGGGAATCCTGGGAGTTGAAGCCCACAAGTTTTAAAGTTGGCAGGTTTAGAGACCTCTAGCCTAGAATTATGAATTAGCCACAACAAAGCTTTAATAAAGAATTCTGGATGTGAATCCCATACTGAACTCAGCAATTTTTCTATAAGGGTTGGCCGAGAAATCATAAGAAAACATTTTAAATTAGCTATATAATTAGAGAGTTTCATTATATGCTGTCAAGTCAAAGGCCCTTCAGTATCTTTCAATACTACTTCCACTGCTGCTATAATCAAGTGCATCTACCTTGCTGGGTGTTGCCCTTCTTTTCCTTTCCATCTTTCTCAGCATTATAAAGACCTTAAGACTTGCATAAATTGTCCACAAAATGGTAATTTAATCCTAGTTATTTGTGCCTTATTTCTCTGTCTCCATCTTTAATAACTTGTCTTTTGTATCAATTTTCTGAAAGTTCTTTATTAAGTTTCTTTCTGAGATCTGCCCTTCTGGGTTTTAGAGTCTTGGTTATTTATTTATTCTATAAATTTATTTATAAGTTTCCACTGTTTGTTCTGACCTCCAGCTTGCTTTCTTCTGCTTCTTGGTCTTTGGCAGGCTCTTTTCTCATTTATCCTGTAACTTATTTGATTCCATTCCATCAGTCCTTTGATTCCCTATCCATGAGGAACAAGACTTCAAAGTATTCCCCATGCTCTCCATGAAATCAGAAGGAGTATGATGGCACCATTCCAGACTAACACATTTTATTAAAAGGCATAAGTTTTCATGAACTTCAGCTTTGTGTATGTGATGAAACTCATGAAATGTGAATCCTTTTTCATAAAATCTGTTGGACCAAAAAGATGCTATCACACACCTCCTGATCTTTTTACCACCACTGACCAGCCAAGGTCTTCTACAGTGCCTTGAAAAATGGTATGTGCTCAAAATCATCGTGTGGAAAATGGCTGAGTTGTTCTTCAGCTTGCACAAAAGCAGATCATGACCTTTATCACTGTCAGCCTTGCCCACACTTCTGTTGGTGTAACTGAGCTCCACTTCCTGTTACCAACAATATAATTCTTCTGATCTCTGTGTATTCCATCTGGCAATGTCCATAAATCCAGGTGCTATTTGCTTGTTTGAAAACAGCCTTAGCAATAAAGAAATAATTAGATTGGCAGAAACTGTGAAATCATTCTCTCGCTGCATTTTTGTTTAGCAGATTATGCAATTTAACCACATATTTCTCTTTAATATTTCCATCATACTCTCCAACCACTAGCAGCATATCCGGTTTGCACATTGTCAATTTCAGATTGGCTTTAATCATAAAACACACCAACTTCTGGACTGAGCATAAACTGGGGTAACTATCATATTAAAGAGTTTCCCCCAAAGTCTAATTGATATTGTTCATTGACTACATTATAATATATGGCTTGTTAAAAAATATATGACTATATTATTTGTTCACTGACTGCCAAAACAACTAGACACGAAGACAGTTTTTTCCCTCATGCCATCACTCGGTTAAAAGACATAATTCCCACAGTATTGTCTTATGCCTAAGGATATCTAATCATGTGGAAAGTCTGTATTACTATTATCCTTCTCATCTTTCCTATTGCCTGCTCCTATTGGTATCTTATAACTATCATTTTATTGGTTGCATCTTATGATTTATCACTTTTTTGCTTATATTTATACGGAGACCTTATCCACTTGTTGTATGTCCAATCACACGGCTAATAAAGAACATTCTATTCTAATATTCTACAGCAGAGGTTTCCAAACTTGACAGCTTTAAGACTTGTGGACTTCAACTCCCAGAATTCCTCCTCCAGTCATGTTAGCTCAGGAATTCTGGGAGTTGACGTCCACAAGTCTTAAACTTGCCAAGTTTGAAGATACAGGTATTGTTTTCAAAGCAATGTGTACCCCAAGTAGTAAACATTAGAACTTCTGAAAGTATTTAATTCCAGTCCACTTCAATTTGTTGATGACTAAGAGAAAAATGTATAGTTGATTCAGTTCATTTTTGCTAAGTTTTCCCATGCTCCTGTTTCTTACATTTCTTGCCCCCGCTGTGATTCTGTCTTTGCAGCTTTGGATTTTCCCTACATGGCAACTTTAGCAATTGGATGTCCCAAAGGCTTTAATCTAGCCTCCACACAAACAGCATTAATAAGTAAAATCATCTGATACTATGTTGACTATACTGTCCACAAATTGGTAAAAGACCCCTTAGACTTAGAGGGTCCAAGAGGGATATGCAACTCTGAGGGTGATTGGTCACATGAGAGTTTTCCCTCCCCCTATTTAATTTTTTAATAGCTCACTTTTAACTTTGTTCGTAATTCTGTTTTAACAGTTTTTATTTATTTAAAAAAGGTGAGATGGGTGGTGTAGAAAAGTGATCAATAAATAAAACCCAAGAGCAATTTACCACAGCCCTTTCCAAGGTATGAAATTATGCCTTTGCTATTGGCCCCGGAGATCATCTACATCTTCTGATTTGCTGCTGCCCAATATAAATGTCTGTTTGCTTTAGCTGGGATTACTTCCACACTGTTGAGTGGCCCTGTTGGGAGTACACTCCTGGCACCCATCCCTCCCAGGAGCAATCCCTAGACTCACTGTGAGGCAGCATAGGAGAATTTGAGAATTTACTGTTCACAATTATAGCAGGGCTTTTATCTAATAAAGTGTAGCATCTTATCCACAGCAATTTTCTTCTATTGTACTGTAGAATTTTAAAAAGGTGCTTTTTCAGAAAAGAGTAGGCACTTGTAGAGTGGGAACTCTTGGGAACCACCTATTTGCATCCAATTATAATATATTGTGACTTGCACAGACTCTATACTATTCTCCAAGGGCCTCTTCCTCCATAGATGTGTTCTAGGTGGGTCAATTTTTGTCCAAAATTTTGTAATAACACTTTGTGTATCCACATTCTCATTAATAGCCTGCAGGTTTTGATAACTTAGAATATTTATTCAGGTGGTCTAGTTTGTATAAGGTTCACTAGACATATGGCAGCTTGTCTTACTGTTATCTTTTCCCATGTATATACAGAAGCATTCTAATTATTCTATTTTGCTTCATTATTTTAATATTGGTCTAAAACAGGGGTGTCAAACTCAATTTCATTGAGGGCCGTATCAGGGTTGTGTTTGACCTTGGGAGGCTGGGGGGGCATGGCCAGCTTGATGCCTGTTTTTGGCTGCGCCGGTATCCTGCAGCCCTCTGCCAGCGAAAACGGAGCTACTGAGCTCCATTTTTGTTGGCAGAGGCACCACGGGCCGGTCCTTTGCTATTTCCAGGGCGGCTCCACAGGTCAATCTAAGCACCCTGTGAGCTGGATTCAGCCTACAGGCCTTGAGTTCCACACCTCTGGTCTACAACAATAGTAAAAGGTATTTGATTTGATTTTTTTGCTGTATATTCTCAACAGAATTTTTAAATTAAGTTTATCCATTTTTTATTATGGTAAAAGATACATAAAGTTTGTTGGAAAAGTTCCCACAAATTCCAATCTCTAAGCAGCTGCTTTCTTACCTTTGGATGGGATTACAGAAGATTAAGAACTGTAGCTCTAATGCACCTAGAAAGCACATTTTGGAGAAGAGAAACATGTTGGAAAAAACAATCATGTTCCTTTTGGTACAGAGCCCCTGAATTAACTGGCAGTTAATCCTCAGGCATACTTCAAAACATAGCAACATGTTTTAATCACTGGTTGGCTAGAAAGTTGTATGGGGGTGAAGGTGAGAAGGTGAGATCGATGTTTATCATGAAATGAAGCACACAATGAATAATAGTAAACTCTGTCCCTTGCCCTGTTCTCTTATGCTTTTTCCACCCTCTGTGATAGCTGGTTTCTTCTGGTTGGCTTTGACTTCACTCCCATTCTCTGTTTTTCATTCTGTTATCAAAACAGCCACCCCTCACCGCAACTTGATAATGAAATCATCAAGCAATCATGTTATTCTGAAACAGGAGCATTAGATTTGCTCCATAAAGACCAGCCTGCTTTTTGCCTGGATGAACCTGCTTTAGGATGTCTATCCAGCAAGGCAATGCGCATAGCGCATTTAATCGGCTATCACAAAGGACACACAGACACACAAATAGAAATGATATGAATACTAACCAACTGAAATGTACCGGGAAGAGAAAGGCTGTTTTAGAAATGCTAGAACAGTAAAAGGATGAGACAGAATTTGAAGTATGCAACCAATAGTCTCTTTTATATTTTTCTGCATATGAAATTTAAAATGAAGAATATTGCTAAAGCAGCAGCACACACTTGACAACAGTATCTGTGGGGGGAGCAGGATGCATGATGGACAAAGCAGGGCTGCATCATAATGACAAAAATCTCAGTCTCTTCTGCAAGTGCACTGAGACCTTACACAAAAGCATGGCAGGAGTGGAGGTTGCGGCATGATAGCACACCAGAGTCATTATTTTGACAAAAAGTTACTCTTGATACCCACAAATGCAAGCTTATAAAAGTATGTAAAGCCTATAAAGCCCATATATCTAATATTAAAAGCTAAAGGCAATCAGTACAGTAATTGAGCGCATCTTCATTATACTTCCCTCATTGATCATCCTCAATATCTTGGCTTGATAGATGTTCATGGTTCACATTTTATACCATTTCTGATTTTTTTTTTGCCTTCTCAATTTTGTAAGTCAAGGAAAAAGAATTTCCAACCCTCAGTGTCCTCCATGACTGTGACTGGATGGGACAGGAACCATGGTTTCCCCATACAGTATGCTTAATAAAGGTTCACTGAATGGCAATTCTCTCAGTTTACACATGCCAAACCACAAATCATGATTTAAATCACAATGGTTTGGTTCACTGGGTCCCCAAACGAAACCACAGTGATGTCAAAATGATAAGAACTGCAAAATACAATCACATCAAAGGCCACCCCTCCAAACAAGGGATGCTAGTTACATCATGCGCAACATTATCATCCCTCTCAGATACCATGTCACACAATAAACTAAATCTATACCAAGAAACTATTAAGATCCTAGTCTAAAAAAAAAATTAGCTGTAATCCAGAGCCCAGGGGAAAGTGGTGCTGTTTAATTGGCTCAACTTTAATACCTAATGCTGTAAATATTGTTTCCAGTAATGCCTACAGAAAACAAAATTAACATCCAAGTTGTTAATTGTTTATTATCAGAATAAATCTCACACTTCCTAATTGGAAACAAATGCCAGCTTTGTAGAATCTAATTCCAGAAAAGTTTGGAAATCTTCAGATAGTTTCGTTTAGGGAACAAATGTGAGAAAGAACTGAATGTACTGCAATATGAGAGGAAAAAAAATGAATTTCTCCCTGAAAGAGACAGCTAGGATACAAAAAGCAGAAGTTCATACAGAGGCAAAGAACAAAGAAGTAATTGCACAGAGCACAGCAGTGAGTCAGTCTGGTTTTGATATCATGGAAATTCCACTTAGGAAACTTTAGGACACACAGGCAGACAAGTGCTGTACAATGAATGAATCAGATGGGGCATTTGGTAAAACCAAATTGCATGTCCCTTGCTTCTCTTCAAGGCAAATCTGGGAAACTGTGACGAAGCCACTCAAAGATGATGCTTAGGTGAACAATCTGCCCCCAGCAATGAGATCTTATTCAGCAACAGGAGTGATCGCCAATTTAACCCTATTGCGATCATCGCAACTGAAAAACACATTGCGTGTCTGGGGCCTTCCGGTTCAGGTAATGAAAGTTAATTTCTGTCACCCCTCTAAGGGTGTCCTGATCACAACGACTACCTTGCCCAACCTGGCGCCCACTCGCTGTGTTGAACTACAGCCCATTATTCCAAACAGCCCTGACTGCAAGTTAAACGGGACTGATGAGAGCTGTAATGTCGCCCAGCCATGAGAAGGTACAGCCGTCACCCTGGATTCAAACGAGACACAGGTTCGCCGGTCCTTCGTCCCTGCTTTTAGCCAGTTCCCCAGAAGAGGGCTGCCCACCCCACCGGTGCCCAGCCAGCTCTTCCCTCCAACGTCTGCCACTCACCGCCGGGCGGCAGCAGGAAACCCAGAAGGACGCAAAGGCTCCAAAGAGGGCTCCAGGCGAAGGCCATCGTTCTCCTCCTCCTCCTCCTCCTCCTAGGCGAGGTAGCAGCTGCGCGGCAGTGACGACGATGACGACCCTTTCTGCCGTCTCTCCCCGCGCCGGCGTCTTGCAACGGGGCGTTCCTTTTCCCGTCAAAGAGCTCCGCCCGTTGGATGTGCCACTCCGGAGAAGGGTGAAGGTTTTCTCTCTTTGCTCCTGCACGGATTTTACCTTAGGTTTCGCTTTTTGTTTTAGGGCAGCGGTGGCCGCACCCAGCGCCGCACGTCCCGGGAAGCTGCGAAGCAACAGGGTCAAGTTCAGTCGTCCGGGAGGTGAAGCCACCGGGGTGCCATTGTGGCGCCAAGCACGCACGAGGTGACTGGTGCAAGTAACACAGTTCGCCTCGTGGCACACACCTGTAGTCGTGACTTGGGCCGCACTTCCATAGGCCAAATTTTCTTACTTTATTTATTTATTTTATTTGTTTATTTGTCAAGCGATTATAAGATAACAGGTATAAGTATAAACATAGTTATGAATACATCAAATGGATACATATAAGAAAAATAAAAAGAAACAATAGGACAGGAACGGTAGGCACGTTGGTGCGCTTATGCACACCCCCTGTAGACCTCTTAGGAAAGGGGTGAGGTCAATAGTAGAAAGTAAAAGGTTAAAGTTTTTGGGGTTTGGGGAAGAAACCAGAATCAGGTAGAGTATTCCAGACATTGACCACTCTGTTGCTGAAGTTGTATTTCCTGCAATCAAGTTTGGTGCGGTTTACCTTGAGTTTGTATCTCTTGTATTGTTATGGTTGAAGCTTAAGTATTCATTGACAGGTAGGACATTGCAATATATAATTTTATGCACTATACTTAGATTGGACTGAAGACGGCTTAGTTCTAGGTTTTCTAGATCTAGAATTTCAAGTCTGGTGGCATAACTTTATATATAAAGTTGGCTGGCACAAGCACAAAGCCGAAGACACCAGCCTGAAGATGGCGAGTGGGATCTCGTCGAAACGTCGCCAAGGTATTCTCAATCTTAACACGGGACAAGACCCGAATACACCAAGACCTACATACCTTTACCCGTGAAAATCTACGAAAACATATATATATATATATATATATATATATATATATATATATATATATATTACGGTGCTTTGGTTGCAGTTGTGGCAATGTGATTCATATAGCATGGCCTTCGGACTTTATCGTATGTACTAAGCCTATGGTGCTTTTCCTTTAAAAACAGTGATTAAATCACCCGTTAAGCAAATTAGGAGCTAGTTAATGTGTAGAGCCAATCTCTGATGGTCTGCATCAAACCCTTGTCTGTAATTAATTTACTTAAGCCTTTGTCTGGTTTTCACAGCACACTATACTCCAAATTAACAACATGGAGTGGGATCATACAACTAGATTACAATGATTTCTAATTGACAACCTTGTAATTCACTGTTGTGTGAACCACAGCCACTCAGTGACCTCACACTGCACTATGCCAAAAACAATGTTTATAATTTATTTATTTATTATTGGACTTATATGCCGCCCCCTCTCTGCGAGGACTCGGGGCGGCTCACAATTAAAAACACAATACTTCAAACAAATATTTAAAACAGAATTAAATCAACAAGCCCAATCACTAAAAACCCGTTAAAATACTTTTAAAAAAACCCAGGAGGTCAGTCCAGCCTGGCCTGTTCAAACAGCCAGGTCTTCAGATTGCGGCAGAAGGAGCGAAGATCAGGGGCCCACCGGAGTTCCAAAGGGAGTTGGTTCCACAGGGCGGGGGCCGCAACAGAATAGGCCCTTCCCCGGGGCACCGCCAGCCGACAATGTGATTTAGTTTTTGGCTTACATGTACAATAGTGGGGAATCCAGCCAAATCCAAGTTTAATTATGGCTCGGGTGCCTTGTGTGGCCCCAGCAAATTAGATTCCAGAGGTGTAGCAGCAAGGTCAATGATTTTGGCATGCAAAGCTATTTAAGTTATTAGACACCCAGAGCAGGATATTTTGTAAACATTACTGCTCTGAGTAAATATATATATATAATTACAATATAAAGTCTTAGTATCTGTAGGCTAGACTGAAGTATAAGCAGAATGAATTTCTATCGCTGCTGGATTTCAGTATGCTCTTACAGTTATAAGATGCTCCAACACTGGAAGTTTTTAAGAAGAGATTGGATAACCATTTGTCTGAAGTGGTGTAGGGTTTCCTGCCTAAGCAGGGGGTTGGACTAAAAGACCTCCAAGGTACCTTCCAACTCTTACTCTATTCTATTGTCTGAACAGAGCTAGCAAACATATTTTGTTAGAAACAAATTCTGTAGTAGTTACTCTATGTATCAATACATGCCAGAATTCTAAGAGCCTGAAGATTTGAATCCAAAAAGATACCTTACTACTAAACTGCCTTAGTTTAGAAAATGTTTAAGACAATCACAGAGGTCCCCAACTCCCAGTTCATGGTATGGCAGAAACTGGGCTACACAAGGGAAGCCCCATCCACAGAATGCAGGTAGCACACGAAACCATGGCCTCTCCAGTCCAAGGAAATACCCCTCTCTTCAGAACCAGTCCCTGATGCCCAAAAGATTGGGGGTTGCTGGTCTAGTACCATGAGTGGGAAACCTATATTCTGACTTTGTTCAATTCCAGCCAATACTGAAGGAGACATACCACAACTACAAGGCAAAACTTTCACTGTTTTTAATCTGAAAACCATGTTCATTAATCTCAGGCTTTCTTGGATGCTTCCTGTAATAGTTTCCTTCATTAATTGGCTAATATATGAGAACTAGTTTCTGATGCTGGTAATATTGTGATGAAGACTATCCTTCAAGTATCCTGACATTTGTATTTTTTTGCACAGAAATGTCCCTTATACAGGGGGTTGGACTAGAAGACCTCCAAGGTCCCTTCCAACTCTGTTATTCTATTTTATTCTATTCTATATCACAAACTTATTCCTTTTGTGAGCCACAAAAGGATGTATTTATTGTATACTACTCACCTTAGCCTCTCCATATTTTTCCTTATTTCTGAGCACCATGGATATGAAAATAGAAGCAAATGTTTCACATACCTATGAACATATCTAAATATATAAAGATTCCAGATTTTCTAGCATTCACATCATGATAAATGTTTCTGTCATAATCTTTTTTGCAGGGTTGTAAACAATATCAAAATATTTGGTAGTTTGGATAAATTAAAAGAACTAAAAAATAAGGAAGATTTGGATTATTATAAAACATGGCAGAAATTTTATGGTTGGCTAGAGATGAGGAAGCTCCATAAGATTAAGGAATGATTACATTTATATTTGAAGCATGTAGATGGAAATTATAAAATACTATCATAGGACTTAGTGAAATAAGGACAATGATTGATGTTAGGAAACTACCACGTTCAAATTTTGAATGTAAGATTTGTGTGTTTTTGTGTTTGTCTATTGGTTTAATAAAAGTTTTTAAAACATTTGGTAGTTTGCAATCTTTAATATAAAAAAAACATCTAAAGGAATTGTCCTCAGTGGAGTTTGCTTCCTTCAATTTTTCTCTGCTCAAATTCCTTCACTCTTAATTGCTCAAAATCAAGGCTGGCATAAAGGCAAAAAGATATAATATTCAAGCCTATTTATTTATTTATTTATTTATTTATTTGATTTCTAACCCGCCCCATCTCCCAAAGGACTCGGGGCAGCGTACAATCATAAAACAATACAGATATACAATTTAAAAAAATATTAAATAAGAAACCCAATTAAAGCTAAAAATAATAAAACCATTGTCTAAAAAACTCCACTCCCCACCCTCAGCCCAGGTCAGCACATTGGAACAACCAGGTTTTGAGGCCCCGGCGGAAGGAGCGGAGATCGGGCCACCCGAAGCTCCAGGGGGAGCTGGTTCCACAAGATGGGTGCTCCCACAGAGAAGGCCCTACCCCTAGGGGTTGCCAGCGACACTGGCTGACGGAACCCCAAGGAGGCCCACTCTGTGAGAGCACACAGGACGATGGGGAACAGTTGCTGGCAGCAGGGTCTCCCGTAAATATCCTGGTCCTAAGCCATGAAGGGCTTTGTAGGTTAACACCACCTTAAATCCCACCCGGAGGGCAACCGGTAACCAGTGCAGCTCACGCAGGAGGGGTGTAACATGGGAGTACTGGGACACTCCCATCACAACCGGCGCTGCTGCATTCTGGATAAGTTGAAGCCTTTACTTTGAATGTAGGAGAATCTTCTTTCCAGAAGGTGTCAGAGTAGTTAGAGCAAGATGATGAGCTAATAAAAACAAGGAAGGAGCAGAAATTCTTATGTAAACAATATAGTGAAAAAATGTAAATGGGTTCAGGAAAAATTGCCTGCATTCGCACAAGTAGGGTATTTGGGGGAGATATTTGGGGGACAAATAGGCTAGTATATAATCACATCAAACTCACTGCTCAAACCTGGTGGGTAAAGTGATAAAAAATACCCACATATTTGGAGATTTGTTCTCTAATGAGGACCAGGGGTGGGATTCAAATTTCTTAACTGGTTCTGTAGGTGTGGCTTGGTCATGTGACTGGGTGGGTGTGGCTTGCTGACTGGGCGTGGTTTGGTCATGTGACTGGGCATGGCTTGTATGTAAACATTATAAATATGTATATATTGATTTTTTTTTATAAAAAAGAGCAACTTTTACCCAAAAGCAGGCAAAGCAGGCAGGCAGATTGAGTTATTTATTTATTTTATTTATTTTATTTGACTTGTATGCCGCCACTCTCCGAAAGGACTTGGGGCGGCTCACAGATAAAAACATAGAACAATAAATAATTTTTAAAAAGATTAAACCTAACAAGCCAAATCCAAGAGTAAAAACCCAATTAAAATCTCCCCTCCCCCCCAGGAGGTCAGTCCAGCCCAGCCTGTAAGAACAACCAGGATTTTAGATCGCACTGGAAAGAGGAGAGATCGGGGGCCAGCCGGAGATCAACGGGTAGTTGATTCCATAAGGCGGGAGCCGCTACAGAATAGGCCCTTCCCCAGGGCACTGCCAGCCGACATTGTCGTGCGGACGGCACCCTGAGGAGTCCCAGCCTGTGTGCTCGCACAGGGCGATCAGTATTTGATGTCGGCAGGAGACGCTCCTGCAAGTACCCCGGACCCAAGCCATGAAGGACTTTAAATGTTAATACCAACACCTTGAATCTCACCTGGAGGGCAACCGGCAACCAATGCAGCTCGCGCAGGAGGGGCGTAACATGGGAGTACCGGGAAACTCCCATCACAACCCGTGTAGCTGCATTTTTCACCAGCTGGAGCCGCCGGATGGTACGCAAGGGCAGTCCTAAATAGACAGCGTTGCAGTGGTCAAGTTGCTCACAGAATCACAGATTCACTTAGAGATCTATCTATCTACAATTGGCTACCTGAGTCTGTCACATAAAATTTGTTTGCAAGCAAACTCATAAAATTTGCTAGCAAGCAAACTCACAAAATTAACTCACAACACACCATGTATGTAAATATTTTTTTTATAAAAAAGAGCAATTTTTACCCCAAAGCAAGCAAAGCAGGCAGGCAGATTGAGTTGCTCACAGAATCACAGATTAATTTAGAGATCTATTTATCTGCAATCACCTACCTGAGTCTGCACTGAAAAGCTTCAATTCTAAGGAAGGTTTGGCTCTGCTTTTAGATTAGCTAGAAAGCAAGAAATCCAAGGATTTCCTGCTTTCTAGCTAATCTAAATCTGGCAGAGTGGAACAGCTGATCGTCAGGGGAAAAAAAGGAAAAATAGCAACTTACCAAACCAGGCAAGTTGGATGGCTCGCATGCCAGGTAAGAAGTGAGTGGGCGGGGAGGGGCGGGGCCAGCCAGTGGAGCAATTTGCCAGTTCTCTGAACTGGGGACAATTGTGTGTGCAGTGTTTGCAAGAAATCATCAGCTGTGCCACCTGGACAACTAACAAGCTCTGCACTCAGGTGCGCAACATTTGAAAATCCTTTTGTTTCCTGCTTTTTCAACCTCAGCTATGCCGCGCAAAGCAGCTGTGGAGGGAAAAGCAGGGAATAAAGGACAGCCTAGAGCCCAGGCAGATGGGTGGGCCAAACACTGAACCGGTTCAGTGTCAGCTGCTCTTCGCAGCTGCAGGTTCTATAGAACCGGGCTGAACTGGTAGCATCCCACCTCTGATGAGGACTGAACTACAACAATTGAAATACATGACAGTCTGAATTCTAAAATAAAAATACAACTGAATTATTCAACTAGGCCATGTTACAAAGTCGCATGTGAAACTAAAGGAAGAGGAAAAAAGCCGCAAACAAGGATCTTGATTACATATATACTTGGCTTATATTTGTGGGGTCCTTGTTCCCTGAGCTTTGTTGTTTTCTTGCAGATATTGCATGAAATATCTGCAAGAAGACAACCCAGCTCAAAGAGCACCAGGGACCCCACAATTTATTCAACTCTAAGGTACAAATATTCCCTTCCATCTGTGTTAGATTTGCATGAAGAGTCAGGCGCGGAGTGCTTCAGTGAAGAGTTTATTGGTGACTACAGCTCATAACAGACCCGATTTGGCTGGGCTGCAGCTGCTACTTATAGCCAGCAGCCGCAGTTGCCAGCCAATCAGAGTGCAGGGTTTTCCCGCACTTTTTAAACCAATCATTTCTGACATTTTACAAGAACAGTTCAAACCGTGATGACTCGCTGTCTGGATGCGGTACGGATCTGGGTGGACGGAAATATGCTTCACTCAACCCGCCAAGACTGAGTGGCTGTACATACCGCATCGCGGTCCAGTTTGGAATATCCATCGTTGACCATAGGGGGAGTGGTGCTGCCCCCTGTGGATAGGGCAAGGAACCTGGGGGTCCTCCTGGATGCACGGCTCCGGTTGGAGGAGCAGGTGGGAGCCGTCACCAGGGGCTTTGCCCAGGTCCGGCTGGTTCGCCAGCTTCGCCGTTTCTGGACCGCGATGCCCTGCGACGGTCACTCATGCCCTTGTTACTTCGCAACTCGACTACTGCAACGCTCTCTACCTAGGACTGCCCTTGCACACCATCCGGAGATTGCAGCTGGTGCAAAATGCGGCGGCGCGGGTGGTGATGGGAGTTCCCCAGTTCTCCCATGTTGCCCCCTCCTGCGCGGCCTGCATTGGTTGCTGGTTGCGCTCCGGGTGAGGTTCAAGGTTTTAACTTTAACATACAAAGTCCTTCATGACATGGGTCCTTATTATTTAAGGAGCCGACTGCTGCCGACATCGAACACTAACCGCCCTGTGCGATCTCACAGACAGGGGCTCCTTGGGGTCCCGTCAGCCGGGCAGTGCCGGCTGGCGGTCCCCTGACGATGGGCCTACTCTGTCGCGGCCCCTGACCTTTGGAATCAACTTCCCCTGGAGCTCCGCCTGGCCCCTGACCTCCGCACTTTCCGTCGCACCTGAAGACCTGGTTGTTTAATCAACCCGGCTGTGACCCTGGGGTGGTGTGCTTTTAGAGTTTTAATGCTGGGATTTTAGTATTAATTTGGCTTGATTTGTTTAATCTGGTTTTATTTAATTTATTGTTGTGTAGTTTTTTACTTTGTAAGCCCCGGAGTCCTTCGGGAGGCTGCATATAAGTCGAATAAATAAATAAATAAATAAATAAACTTAACCAATGACATTCAAACCTGCATACATAACAATCAGTCTTGTGTTTCTATTACATGAAGGCTGCAGAGGCCCTTCATCACACTGACCGGCAGCTGCTCTGTTTCAGTGCTCTCAGTTATGAAAAGGAGGCAGAAACACCCAGGGAGGAAACACAAAGGGAGGTGAGAAATTCACAGTCACTGTGGAACTTGGCCATTTTCACTGAGAGAATGCAAAAACAATGGAAAGAAATTCCACAGGTGCTTTTCCTAATCAGGAAAAATCACACAATGAAAAATCACACAGTGAACCAGCAGCCTTTTAATTTTCTAAGAATGCTTCTAGCTTTGCAAGCACATTGTTGAAAGGTGTGCTACTGATACGTTTTCTTATACAGTATCATGCTAACTTCATTTAACAAAAATTAAAATGTCAAATCAATTAATTAAAACCAGATGAGTTATAGAAACCCAACAGTAGCTACAAACATAAACATAGGAGTTTCCCGTCTGAGACAAGATATAATCAGGGAAACGATAAACATTGAACTAAGGAGCTACTTACAAAAGAGTCCAGTGGACTAACGTATGATTTGTGCCTTCAAGGCAGTTTTTGACTCCTAGCGACTGCCTGAAGTAATGCCTGCAGTTTTCATGGCAAGGTTTTTTGGAAGTGATTTGCCATTGCATGTATCACAGGGCTGAGCAAAATGAATGGCCCAAAGTCATACGCTGGCTTTGTGCCTAAGTGGAACTAGAACTCCCAATCTTGTAGCCTGGTGTCTTAACCATTACACCAAACTTATAGAGCAGGGGTGTCAAACTCACGTCATGGTGGCATCATGTGATGTATCAGGACTTTACCCCTTCGCTAAGACGTGTGTGGGCTAGTGGTGGGATTCAAATTTTTTTACTACCGGTTCTGTGGGCGTGGCTTGGTGGGCATGGCAGGGGAAAGATACTGTTAAACCTCCATTCCCAGCCTACTCCAGGGGAAGGATACAGTAAAATCCCCATTATCTCCCCACCCCACTAACCTGCTTTCCGGCTCCGTTCTCCTGTGCAGGGCAACAAAAGAAGACTCAGCTGATCAGCTGGAACTCAGGAGGCAGAGAATAGATGGGGGTGGGGCCAGTAAGAGGTGGTATTCCGAATTACTCAAAATTTCTGCTACTGATTCTCTGAACTATTCAAAATTTCCGCTACCGGTTCTCCAGAACTGGTCAGAATCTGCTGAATACCACCTCTGGTATGGGTGTGGCCAGCATGCGAAGCATCTGGTTCGCAGGCTGGGAGTTTGACAGCCCTGTTATAGAGGGTAAAATATGATCACAACTACACCTTCTCCATCCCATACACACTATGTAAGACTTACTTCCTAAAGAAGACTCTACTGATTCTTCCTAAAAGAATACTACCTTCCGATTTGTTTTAAAAGAGAAGCAAACTGATAGTTCTGGCCATAACATTTGATATACTACAATATCCATTTCACCATTGATTTTGTATATGATGGTCGATTATTTGTGTCGTAATATTTCTAGTTCACTCGGTAATTGAAGTCATTTCACTGAAATTCATATGACCATATAATATAAACAGAAGTGGGATTCAGCCGGTTCGGACTGGTTCTGGCGTACCTGTAGCGGAAATTTTGACCAGTTTGGAGAACTGGCAAATACCATCTCTGACTGAAGTGCATAGAACTGGTAGGAAAAAATTTGGAAACTCACCACTGAATATAAATGCTACTCCATTTTCTCCTTTTTTCATGGTTTTAATTTTGATTTCATTGTCATTGGAAAGAATTGCCCTCTGGTGTTAAAAATGGGGAGTGAAGTCTTAAAAAGAGAAAAGTTCTTGAAATCAAGGGGAAAGTATGTCTGAGCTACTTGAAGCATTTATGAAGCACTTCTACTATTTTCTTTTTCCCTTACCAGCATATCCCAGAATTATTCTGGACAGTTCAACCTGAGTAATATTGAGAACACAGACACTAAAATAAGCTGACAATATCTAAAATCTTTGTGATAGAATTGTCTTGATTTCTCCTTTTAATTTGCTATTAATAGCTACACACAAGGGAGTGGAAGTGATAGAAAAAAATTGCCCTTATTGAATGTCTGCTTGACAAAAAACTATTGAAGATGTACAATAACTGAGAACAGAAGAATTCAAAAATATCTTGCCCATATTCCTAAAATGTCTTTCATATTGTGTTTTATTTATAGCAGGCATATAAACAAAGAAACCAAAGGGGTGAACCTAGCCTTTAGTTTCTTCTCTGATTCCTCTGATCTTCAAAGTAAGGTTGAAGAAACAGTAAGGTGTTCAGCTAGGAAAGGGAGACCCAAGCTCTGCTCCCAGTCCTTAAAATAAGAGAGGCAAAATAGTATCACACACAGCTGTTTATTTTATATATTCATCTGTTCTGATCTCTTATTTTATATAACCTTTTCTCCTGTCGGATTTTATCCAGCTGCTCCTGCCCTAGAGAAAATACTGAATAATATCATTAGTCCCTTCTTACCAAAAGAAACAAATATGTCTCCATTGTTAAAAGTAGGTCAAACAACATATTGCAACCAAAAAAGGATGTAGATGTCAACATCAGTGGTGGAAGTGGGATTGGCTGATGTCCAGGCCAGAGCCAAGTGCCTTGAAGTTGACATGAGGCTTTCACAGTCCCCTATTTCTTCTTGCAGGATCCTTTATTTTCTTCTTCCCTTTTAGTAAGTAAATAAATAGAAAGGAATTACTTTAGAGCCAGTTTGGTATAGTGGTTAAGGCAGGGGTGTCAAACTGGCGGCCCACAAGCCAGATGCGTCACATGTAGGCCACGCTCACCCCAGCTCCGTGAAGGGGAAAATGTCACAATACGTAATGTGACAGCAACATGACGCCATGAGTTTGACACCCGTGGCTTAAGGCATCAAGTTTGAAGCCAGGAGGGCCAGTTCTAGTCCTGTTTAGACAAAGCCAGCTGGGTGACCTTGGGCCAGTCACTGTCTGTTAGCCCCAGGAAGCAGGCAAGGGCAAGCCATTTCAGGGGCTTGTCTAGGCAATTATGAAGAGTCAACACTGACTTGAATCTATAAATAAAGCAGGGCAGCAAATTGGCCAGGTGGATGACTACATATACCTCTGAGTTCCTTCGTTTTGTTTTTTGTTTTTACGATGTATCACAGATCTTTGCAGGAAGGAAGGATTAAAAAATGTCACATAGGTTCAACAACTGTGTGATTGAAGCTACGTTCCTTTGTGTGTCTGCAACACATGTAAATACAGGTAGTCTTCAATTTACAATCACAATTGAGCCCAAAATTTCTGTTGCAAAGTGAGACAGTTGCTAAGTGATTTTGCCCTATTTTATGACCTTTTGTGCCACTGTTGTTAAGTGAATCACTGCAGTTGTTAAGTTAGTAATGTGGTTGTTAAGTGAATCTGGCTTTTCCATTGACTTTGCTTGTCAGAAGGTAACAAAAGGGGATCACATGACCCCGGGACACTGCAATCTTCATAAATACTAGTCAGTTGCCAAGCATATGAATTTTGATCACATGACCATGGGGATGCTGCAATGGTTATAAGTGTGAAAAAGGGTCATCAGTTACTTTTTTCAGTGCCATTGTAACTTCGAACAATCACTGAGCAAATCGTTGTAAGTCAAGGACTACTTGTAATGAGTTGGGAGTTTTCACTGCATGGTCAGGTCCATCATCTTGACTTCTCAATTTCCACAGACCTAAACTAGTATTGGGCAACACCTTTATGGCCTGTGGACATCAACTCTCAGAATTCAATACTTAATATGAAATGAATTGTGTAACTATATATTATAACCCACTGTGCTTGTATGCTTCTAGTTTTTTTTGTATAAAATTCATGGCTATACATGTTAAAACTACTTATTTAATAAAAATTCAGAATGGAAAAGCAGTTTTTCCCATCCCCCATGTGCCCTAATCTCTAATGTATATTGATCCCTAATGTATCAATTTAGAAGTACATGAAATGACTATGAAAGAGAAACGTTAGTTTTACATCCAAAGTTATAAAAATTGCTACCTAATACTTCCCTCTTTTCTGGAGCAAAATTATTTAGTGGTAGTGTAATTCAAAGGACTTGAAGTTGACGTGAAGCCTTTCACAGTCCCCTATTTCTTCTTGCAGGATCCTTTCTTTTCTTCTTCCCTTTTAGTAAGTAAATAAATAGAAAGAAATTTGGGGCATACAACAACCTGAAAAATTCTAAATTAGCATTTTTCAAACTTGGCAACTTTAAGATGTATGGATTTCAACTCCCAGCCTCTTGCCTGAGGAATTCTGGGAGTTGGAATCCATATATCTGAAAAACAATACTATAAAATAATGATGGTGTTTCAGATTACATTGCATGCATACCACCACAAGAGGGCACTGTACCGTTCACAAGTAATAGCAACCCCACATCTTTCAGAGCAGTGCTTCCAAGCCTTTTGCTCCCTGGGGAATTCTTGGAGCTGAAGTGTATACATCTTAAAGTTGCTAAGGTTAAGGAGCACCATTCAGAGAATGCTAAATCAAACCAATATAGACAATGGAAAAAAGAGCTATTTGAAGACTGTAATGTCCTTACTACAAAACATCTAGCACTTGTGTGCTGATGGGATGGATGGAAAGAAAAACTAAATTACATTTCTGGCTTGTCTTCTTAGATGTGGTGCATTAAGAAAACCATAATCCTGTTTCTGATCCTTACATATTGCTTGGTTACTATTTATAAGCAAGCCAGTCTCCAGAGTGTTATAATGTGTAATTAAACACGTATACTTTTAATTTTAATTTTGACTACTTAAATAATCAGTTCTTCCTAAATGAACAGCAGGAGATGTTTGGGGGACACAGAGGTACTATATGAGTTGGTTTCTCTTTTATTATGCTTCTCACTTGCAATCTGCTTCACTATCTGAATAAACCCTGAATTGCTTTTCCATGTGTTGACCAGGAAACCAGATTAAATATGATGTAATAAAACAATGGGTATAAAATGGTGTCTCCATATAGGTTATATGGAGTGTGGAAAAATAAGCTGAGCCAGATGAGAGTTGCAGACCAAAAAATCTGCACCAGCATTCCATCTGGAATATTTATACCAACATAAGCATTTTGATTTCCCTCTCTTAGAATGAATATTTTACTAGCCCACTTTCTGGCCTGAAGAGCTTTATAATATTTCAAGGATGACTGGATGCTTGAACTGCAAATATAAGTCTACCTCAAATTCTACAGCATGGGTGTCAAGCTTGTGTCACATGATGTTTTGTGACTTTTTTCCCTTCTCAGAGCTGGGGTAGGTATGGCCTGCATGTAACACATCCAGCCTGTGGGCTGCCAGTTTGACACCCGTGCTGTACAGTATTCTCTCCATGCGATGTTTGATGATACACTAAATCCACACATCTGGTTGAGTGTGGCATCATTTTACTGTCCATCAGGACTTCTTAATCAGACTCCTATGATTATTGTTCCATTTGAAACATTACAAGCCTTGATTAGAAATTCTGTAAATGAAATTGTGGGTCAGTCAAGCCTTTGATTAAAAAGCCCAGTGTGGGTACAATGCAACATACTTGTTAACTCAATTTCAACTTTTGGCTTAATGGATCATGCATGCATAACCTCGGATTGGATTCATGTATTGTGGCTTATTGTATTTTGACTTGAAATGTTGTATGAACTCAGCTGCATCTGGTTGAACTATCAAATCATAGTTAAGTAAATTCATTTGGTACCAATTTTTTTATTTTTATTTCATCTGTATTGTTTTATAAATAACTCAGGGTGGCAAACATATCCAATACCCTTCCTTCTATTTCCCCCAGAACAACCACTCTGTGAGGTGAGTTGGGCTGAGAATTAGAGTAAGTAGCCCAAGGACACCCAGCCAGTTTTCATGGTTAAGGCAGCACTGGATCTCATGAGCTCCTGATTTTTAGCCTGGTACCTTAACCACTAGACCAAACTGGCTCTATGCATCATTTCTGAAATATACTTGGAATTTCAGCACATTTCTGGTTCATTACAAACAACACAATACAACTTCCAATACATTACTTTCCAATTGTATTGGGACTGCAGTTCTCCTCATTACTAGGTATGTTGGCTAGTAACCCTAGCAGCTCAGGGTAATGTACTAAAACAACAACTGGAATTTTCATCTTGGGGGAAATTACCCATAATTCACTGCAGGGTTTGCCTATTAGAATTTCATGGTGATTATCTATCTTCAGTCTTCCTTTAGGATTCAAGTCCTCGACCCTGAAATCAATTAGTTGAAATTATGCTGTGGAACAGGAGAAAGCTGAACTAGCGTCAACTGTTGGGCTGAGTTTATTCACAGCTGCACTTACATTCCCCTTATTATTTAAGTTCACTCGTTAATTGCTTTGCTAAGGAGTGTTGCTACTAAAGGCTGCTGAAAAGAGTGTAACCTAACTTGTGATAAAATGGCACTACAAGGAGAAGGAATAACATTTGGTAAATTGGGTATTTCAAAAAGAGGCTATTCTTTTTTCCCCCTACTCAGCAGAAAAAATTAAGGAATGGGTGGCTTTAATAGGGGTAGTTTCTATTTTTCTGTGTTTTTGGTTAGCCAAAATGTTCTATATTTGTGAAATGGTGCAATTACTGTAATAAAGGAGATTTTAGTTTTATATTCTCTAGAATATAAATGTAATATATATTATATTCCTTACTGTTGTTTTTTCTTATAACAACAATCTGTGAGGTAGGATGGAGAGATTTAATCAGACGGAAATGTTTTAGCAATGCTTTGAAAATGTTTTCTGGCCTGTTATATCAAGTTCAATTTAAAAGTTATTCATTTGACTTGCATTCCTTCTCTGGGGAGTATTCAAAATGGTTAATAAAATTTGAAAAAAAATACTTTTAAACATTACATGTTATACTGAAATTGATTTAATTTGCTGATTAAAACCCCTTGTGGAAAAAGTTAGCTTGCTTTCCCAAACAAACTTGGAAATAAAAACTACATATATGAGATTGAACAACCTTTTTGCAGCAATTAACTTATGTTTGAAATTGTCTGGCACTCAGTAATGTAGGATATATCGGTTGCATCTCTTCTGTCTTTTAGCATCTATATCCAAAGTAGCTAGTCCATTGCCTATGCTTCATTCAAATGTAAGATCGCCAAAATGCAAGGACTCGCCTTTGTCATTTTATATTATTCAAAAAATGCTTGAGAGAACGAAGAGAGGAAAACTAAAAAGAAAAAGACTGACCAAAACTTACATTGGATCTCCAAATAATTTCAAGTAAGCAAGAACAAATGTGTGCGTGTATATTATAAGCATTTTATCTTTGCTATCTTCTTTGGAACAGTTGCATCTTAGAATATGCCTCTATTTGTGCTGGGGGATGGAAAGTAAATTTAAAAATCATAGCTTGTACTATGGGAGCTAATACATATGTCTGTACATTTTCAGATACTGATTAAAATTTTAATATATTTTAGACATCTGTGTCACATTGGATGGAGCTCCCAAACGGATTTTGTTGTAAGTAGTTGCCAAGGTCTATAACTACTCCTTTGGGATCATATCTTTCCCATTTGTATTTATTTTGAAAGTCTTGCTAGTAAAGCAAAAACTGGTTTTGTTTGTTAAATTTACACTTTCACTTAATGTGTCAGAAAAGTGTGGTCTAAATGATTCATGGTGTGCAATGAGATTTTATAGAAGTTTCTTGTAAGCTTGAAGCAAATGGTCATATCTGCAATTGTAAAAAAACTTGTTTTTATTATTTATTACTCTTTGCTCCTTTTATAGTAAATCTTCATGTTTGCTGTGGCAATGTTTACAACTACTCCCCCAAACAGTATTATAATTTATTTAGCAAGGGAAAACTTAAAATAACTCCCAACACTTTGATTCTCATAGCCTGCTAAGCCACAATGAAACAGTTATATTGCATCCTGGAACATCATTTTGGGTGCATTATTTGTATTATTTGATTTTCCCACGTAAATCCCAATGACTGTGGTGAACTGGAAGCAAAGAGGCTGATTACCATTCTTCTGATATAAATTGTTATGGATTTATTTTGCAGACCAATATAGAGCCGGAATTAAAGATGATATTTACTCAAGCTGGTATAACACAAGATCACCTGAAGGACAAGAGAACATCAAAAAACATTTTTGAAACTATTGAGAATCAAGGAGGAATCCAACCTGTTTTAAAAGAGACAAAAGGTATTCTTGGACAATGATGTACATGTAATGTTGTACATACATGTAACGTTACTACACAAATATTGTAGCTTCCAGTTCATGTTTATAACTTAATGGGTAATATCCTTTAAGTTTGTCCAATAACAATTTAAGTTTGTCTAATAACAATTTGTCCACATAACAATTTAAGACCTGTAATTTAAGATCCTGAATATAAAATACATATTGAATAATTCCATTTATTAACACTGTATTCCTCTACCAGGAAACAGTCAGAACTGCTATTTATGTCAAAATGTTAGTTTATAGCAGTGGTTCCCAAACTTTTTCAGTCCACCGCCCCCTTGGTGCTACAAACTCATCCTCAGTGCCCCCTGCCCAGGGGTGGGATTCAAATTTCTTAACAACTGGTTCTGTGGGCGTGGCCTAATTTGCGGGTGTGGCCTGGTGGTCATGTGACTGGGTGGCATGGCTTGCTGGCTGGGCGTGGCTTGGTGGTCACGTGACTAGATGGGCATGGTTTGGTGGTCATGTGACTGGGTAGGCATGGCCAGGTGGCCATGTGACTAGCAAACCAAATATAAGTGGTCCTCGCTTAATGGCCGGTTGTTTAGTAAGTGTTCTAATTTATGACTGATCTGCCCAGAACTACTTGACCTGTTTTGGAGTTTTGACAGCCATGCACATACACACACACACACTTTTAACTCGCTGGAGCAGGGGTTGGACTAGATCTCTCTCATCCTCCCTCCCTTTTTCTGCTTTCT
The DNA here is from genome assembly GCA_009733165.1 of Naja naja. Classification (NCBI taxonomy): domain Eukaryota; kingdom Metazoa; phylum Chordata; class Lepidosauria; order Squamata; family Elapidae; genus Naja; species Naja naja. The sequence continues at coordinate 76,886,358 of CM019149.1, forward strand.
CTTTCTTTCTGTCCCTCCTCCATCAACCCCTTTCTTTGTCATCCTTTTTCTTCCTCCTGTCCTTTGTTCCTTTCTCTTTTTTTCTTTCGGGTCTTTCCTTCTCTGTCCTTCTTTCCCTTCTCTCTCTCTCCCTCCTCCTCCATATCCATTCATTTTTTTCTTTTATTTTTTCTCGGTTTCTTTCTTGCCTCTTTCCTTCTTTCGCCTTCTTCCATTCCTTCTTTGTCTATCGCCCTTTCTTCCTTTTCTCTTTTTATCTCCCGTTCTTTTCTTTCTTATCTGTTCCTTGTCTCTCTCTTTCTCTCTTTCTCTCTTTCTCTCTTTCTCTCTCTCGACCCATCCCCCCCCATCCTGCATTAACCTATCTACCTATTTTCTGCCCAGGCAGGCATGGCCTAATCTGTCAAAGGCCTGGGCTAATCCTGCATCACCCCATTTCCCCTTTCATAGGCCCCGGCCCATAATCTCCCTGTTTCCTCCCCCATGACTGCCTCTTTCATTGTCCCATGGCTGTGACTCTACCTTCATTCTACGGCTGGCTGCCAGGGAAGGCAAGCCACGGCTGAGCCATTGTTATCGCTGGGCTCCCCGTCAGCCCACGTCGCCCTTGTCACAAATGCCTGCAGCCGCCGCATGTTTTTTTTCGGTGCGGCTGGACTGCAACCACTCTGAAAAAAACACATGGTGGCTGGAGATTTTTTGCATCGAAAATTACTGACCTCCAGCTTTGTTCTGCTTCTCCAATGTGCCGCTGCAGCCGCATTCTACGTGCTGGCCCTGCAGGTCCACCCCATTGAGCCCACTGCACTGGAGGGACTTGCCCAAGCAAGTCCGAGCGGAGTGGTGCAGCAGTCAGTGAGGTGAGCCTGCATGGCTGGTGCCTAGAACGCCGTGGCAGTGGCGCGTTGGAGAAGCAGAGCAAAGCTGGAGGTTGGTAATTTTTGCTGCAAAAAGCCTCCAGACACCACGTGCCAGACTCCAGCCACACCAAAAAAAACACCACCTCTGAAGACTTTTTACAACAAAAATTACCAACCTTCAGCTTTGCTTGTTCCACTTCTCCAACGTGCTGCTGTGGCCGTCAGTGATTGTTGTGCATGCGTGCTATGTCGAGCATGCGCAATAAGGACTGACTGGGCAGGGAATGGAGGAGCAGGCGGAGAGGAGCAGGGCCAGCCAGGGGCCCATTTTACTGGTTCTCCAAACTACCAGGAATGGTAATGAACTGGTAGGATCCCACCTCTGAATTGCACCCTGTGAGGGGCCCATCTCCAGCACCCCCCCTGCGCCTCTTAGCACCCGCCTGCCAGCCCCATTGCCTCTTAGTGCCCCTCTAAGGCATCCCACTGCCCCCCGGGGGCGGTACCACCCACTTCGGGAACCAATGGTTTATAGGTTATCCTTGACTTACAACAGTTTGTTTAGTGATCATTCAAAGTTACAACAGCACTAAGTTACTTACAACCAGTTTTCTCAGTTGCCACCTTTGCAGCATCCCCCATGATCATGTGATCAAAATTAATATGCTTGGCAACTGGTTTAATACTTATAATCGTTGCAGCATCCCAGAGCCATGTGATCACTTTTTGTGACCTTTTGACAAGCAAAGTCAATGGGGAGGCCAGATTCATTTAACAATTGTGTTACTTAACTGCAGTGATTCAACTTGACAATGAAAGGCAATGTGGCAATGAAAGGTGGTAAAATGGGTCAAAATTCAGTTAACAGATGTCTCAACAACAGAAATTTTAGGCTCAATTGCGGTCGTACATGAAGGACTACCTGTATTTAACTTGGGGTTTGTATATCTAATGTATTGAAAATGTGGACTGAAGTGGATTGGGTTAAGTTGACTAGCTAACAAATCAAATAGAAATCAAACCATTAAATAAATCAGCCGGGTAGCTGCATTCCATTCTCAGTCACTGAAAGGATTACATTGCCAAATACCATGAATGAACGATATATGCAGTAATACCCTAGCTGTGCTTTCTTCCATTTCAGAATCACGTGGATTAGACTGTAACAAAGACCTTCCTTCCGTAGTCGTAGCTCAATTACCCTGCATGTCTCCTTCCAAAAAGACATCCCACTATAATTTGATCCAAAGCTTGAAGGAGGAGCATCTGAAAAGGGCACACAGTGACTATCACCTAGCTCTGGTCAATCAAGAAGATTTTAAAGGAACACCATTAAAACCAGCAAGTATTTTCTTTTTTATTATTATTTTAGGATTAGTCCCAAAAGTAATTTTGTCATTAAATTTGACAGGAACTTTAGATGTTGAAAGTCCTACAAGAATCTTTCAGGTAGTTGAGGATAACAGAACTGAGTAACTGAATGTTACAGGCTAGAAAATACTGTATAAGCAAAAAAATACGCAGTAAAGAGTTTTAGTAGCCTTAAATGTTATATATTGAGAATAAGATGGGTTGTACATCTCAATGACAAACAGAAAAGTATTGAAAAGATGAACAAAATGGGTATTTAATACTGGCCTAGTAAAGCTCTCTCTCTCCCCTATAAGTAATGGATGGTTTAGGCGGCTGTATTAATAATTAGTTCCATTATAGGCTTGAACACCTAAAAATGTTTCAGTATTTATTTTTTTGTTTCTGAGAAACAGGTAGCCCAAAATCAACTTTCCAAAGATGAAGGAATAGTAGCTGCACTTGAGGATATAATTCAGAAGAGGCACGCAGCAATACCTGCTTCAGGTAGATAAACATTTAATTTGCTCTAACACCCCACCCCCGCAGCAAGAAGTAATGAAAGCCACCATGCACGCTATTTCTTTTAAAGAAGCCCAGACATGTTAACTGGAGGATAGTCAATTGATCCTCAAGAAATAGTCCAATATTGAAATACTGACTGTATGTTTCTTTTTAATACTGGGACCAGTCAGTGAGAAATGTGTGTGGCCTATAATGATTAGTTGGATTTGCTCATTTATTATTGATACAAACTTGGAAAACTTCCTACATTTTGACAAACTTAATACTCACTCTTTTGGATTTTTTAGAGTAAGTAGCTAGGGCAGAAGGCCCAGATTCACTCCCTGGTTCTTTAAGGGCTAAAAAAAATACCTCCATTAGCACCATTGCGTGGCAGTGGCTGAAATTATGCATTATGCCAAGTTAGTATTTGCTTTAATTGCAAAGCATTTAATAACATTGGATGGGTGGATACTATACTAAGCCGTAAACATGATTGAGGAGTGGTTGAATTCTCTTCCCATAGCAAACTTCAGTGTGAACTAGCAAATCGTGATATAAGGCTCTTTTGTAAGGCAGCATTAATTTGTTTGCTTTTCTCAAAATACTTCACCTTAATTAAATGACTTTGTAAGCCTTACTTACTTCCATTACACCTAGTTGGTTGCAGATTGTCTGAATCCTTCATTGTATATACAGCATTGGATTCTGTTTGTGTCCTGATTCTAATTACATTGTATTTTAAATTGTTTAACAGTATATCATTTTTTTTTGCATGGCTCTAGTTTCATTCATTTGGTTTGCAAAAACAATTCATGCAATTTCCACTTCTGTTAGTTTAGATCAGGGCTGTCAAAGTCCTGGCCAATGGGCCAGATGCATCACACACTGGCCATGCCTATGCCCGATTTAGCAAAGGGGGAAAATGCATCATGTGACACCTCCATGATGACGTGAGTTTGACACCCCTAGTTTAGATAGTAAATACTCATCTAACATAAGTATTCCTGTGTAAATTTTATTAATAAGAGAAAAATAGAAACATTCCATTAAAATTGCTAAAGATTTTATGTTTCCATGCATGTAATAGTGATGATATTTAATCTACAGTAATTTTTGGCAATTCACCTATATTTCTTTAGCATGAACAAGTTTATCAAGATTGAGGGAAAATCATGTCTCCAACTCCAAGAATCAAAACATTCCCTTCTATAATTTCAATAAATGATTGAAATTATAAAAGGTGAATAGTTTACTGAATATACGAATGAACTGTTGTTATGGTTTTAAACTGAACAAGGGAAAATAAGTTAATTTCCCTACTTTATCTTGATCTGTTTTTCCCAATTTCATACTCTTTATAGTCTTCTGGTGAAAAGAAGAAAAGTAGAATATACACCCACACCCACAAACACACATTTTTCTTTCCAATAGAAGTCTAAACATTGACCTTGATATTTACATATTTATATTATTTTACAACATACACCGCTTTAAGACCTGATTTCTTTTTTAAAAATTTCAGAAAAAACTATTTTTAAATGTGAATATTTCCTGAGGATATTTTAATTTGATCTATGATATCAATTACAATTCAATTTATTCAAAGACCATTTGCTAACCAAATGTTTGATCTTCTGTTTGTTCTGTATCATTTTTGATCTATTCTATTACAAAGACTTGAGTCTTAGTGTTTTCTGTTGAATGTACAAAGCCTCCATCATCATTCATAAAGACCTCCAGACAAAATGAAGCAGGCAATCTATATTTAATTTTTCTTTCTTGGAAACAAATTTTTGAAAATATCATATGTCTCTGTGTTCAGAATATATCTGGAGGGTCATCTAATATCTCTATTATTGTATCCAAGCTTTACAGGAAGCCATTTATTATTTTTGTTGAATTTACTGTATTTTTAAATTTCAAATTAAGATTATGTTGTAAAATATGCAATTAGATAGATTGTAGTTTGTGATAATAATGTTGTGATACAATGTAGAAAGACCATAATCTCTTAACTCTTGCTGGTCTTCAATCATTTTTGTCAAATCAGCTTTATTGCATCTCTTACTATGTTTTAAAACAAGAAACAGATTTATTCTCAAATGCTTTTTCATGAAACAAGTTAATATAAAAGGATAATATAATGTTAAGAACAAAGTACTAACTGAATATATGAAATTCATCAAATATATGCATTTTAATATAAAAATGTAAATGTTTAGCAATGTACCATATTTAAGTAATTACATCTTAACATAGTAAACAGTCCCTTGGGGCACCATTTTAAGATACCAGTTAAAGGTGAATAGTCTTTCAAAATAATCCAATCAATTAAATGAAAATTTTAAATTCAATAACATCAGTAAAAATGAGATAAACTCAAAAATATAAAATAGGGCTGGGTAAATCTGAGTAGATTCAGTATGAAAATCTGAATAATTTCTCTGTAGAGCAATATTCAACATTTAAAATTATTGAAAGAAATATCTGAATACCATGTACGGGAGCTCCCTCTTCTAGTGCCTAGTATAGATCCAACAACAATAGACTGTAAATTATAGAATAGGATAAGATAGGATGATAGCTCTTGTAAGTAGATTTCCCCCCTTTACTGTGCAGCCTAAAGCTTTCCTGCTTACAAAACATACTTTCAGTTTAAGGCATGTCCTGTGGAACCAGCTACCCCTGGGGCTCCGTCTGGCCCCTGACCTTTGCACCTTCCGTCACGACCTGAAGACTTGGCTATTTGAACAGGCCGCGCTGTGCTGACCTCCTGGGGGGATTTTTAAATTTAAATTTTAATCTCTTAACGTTATAATATATTGGGCTTGAGATTATTTAATTTTCTTTTAAGTAATTTATTGTTGATTGTCTGATTTTAGCTGTGAGCCGCCCCGAGTCTTTGGAGATGGGGTGGCATACAAGTCCAATAAATAAATAAATAAATAAATAAATAAATAAATAAATTTCTAAGTTTTACTATTTAAGTGATCTTGAAATCCTTGAGACTTAGGCTAAATGTTTAGGCTACTTTTTATTTTGGGAGAATGAATTATAACCTAGCACAGGGGTGGGCAAACTTTTTGACTCGAGGGCCACAATGGGTTCTTAAACTGGACCGGAGGGCCAGAACAAAAGCATGGATGGAGTGTTTGTGTGAACTAATATAAATTCAAAGTTAGATTACTTCACGTAGCCTTCTGGGAGAGCAAGAAAACCCTCCTCTCTTTCAGCTTCGTGGACCGGATAGAACAGCCAAATGGGTCAGATCTGGCCCCCGGGCCATAGTTTGCCCATGGCTGACCTAGCATATTGGATTTATATTTTCATTTTAAGACCCAAAGATGTTTGGGACTAATATTGAAAACTGTTTTGCCCATTGATCTTGTAGTAGACAAAACAGTAAACTGAGGCCAGATTTGTATGGCTGGTTTGCACGGGTTAAAACCGCTGATGTTCCCTGGTTGTTATTTTTCTGTTCTGAAGATAAAAAGAAAAGTTAGGTAGTGATAAACGTCAGATTGAGTCTTCTTAATCTATATTTCAAGTAAGTAAACTTTTACAAACTGTAATTAGGATACTCTGCCAATCAGTCCCAGAAATTAAATGACATTAGGTCTAACAACAAACTGGCTGAATACATTGTACAAATACATTTATCACTCCCTAAAAAGATGGGTCACAACATTTTCTGTAGTCAATTTTTTGTCTCTAGTTCTTAAAATTTGGTTTATATCCCATTAATACTGAAATTGGAATGGTAGTGATAGAAGCAAAGATGAAATTGAAGAACAAGATTAGGGAAGTATCAACAACTGGGGAAAGAAGGGTGAAACATTGACATACCCTACAGAACAGTAACTTTGTAAGTATTGAATTTTGAATGTCAGTTGGAGAAAATATATCCCTATGAGAGCATCCTCTATGTGGGAGGTCATGGCCAGCTGTCTAGCTGGAAGTTTATTTGAGAGATTCTGTTAGGAGATGAGGACTGCCAGAGTTTCATTCAGAGACTGCAGCATTGCTGTTTCTAATAATTCCCTACCTGTTGTTTTTGCAGCTCATCTAGTCACTTAAAATTTGTATTCCTTACCTCATAGCCTTTTCACATTTTTGTTTAAGACAAAATTATATACCAAGAATTTACCTTCCAGCCTAAGTATGGATTAGAGTCCTATTCTATTCTATTCTACTCTACTCTTTAAAAAAAACATTTCTAATATTTTAAATAATGGCTTCAGTGAATAAAACTACTTGCATCTTTGATCTTTTCTTGCAGGTAATGAAGAGTTTCAATCTGACTTGGAGTGTGAAGATGATTGGGATGACTAAAATAGTGCTACCTGCCAGAAGAAGCACTACTTGATCTTTCTATGTTGCATTTATAACTTGACTTTTTAATATGCTAATAAAATGTTTTCTTATTTTTCCAGTACCATAACTGAGTTATTTAAAATACTAATTTAAAATGCCAGAGACTAGAAACAATCTTTTAATATTTTGTCACTTGTATATACTCCACTTTGATCCCAGGAATCCATTTTGAGCTGGATCTTGTGTAAAATGGAATTGAGTTTTTTGAATTGTGCTTATTACAATATTTCAAATTGTTAAAATTTATAATTGCTTCCATTCTTTAGATACTATTTTTTAGATTCTTACATCTTTGGATAAGCCTAACCTGTTCTTCCTAGTGCTTTGTTCCTATTTTTCATCTCTCTAGGTAAGAGGATAAGGAAGAACTTTGCAAGAGGCCAAAGGGGCCTCTAAGTCCACGCTCCCCTTTTATAGGTGTTCAGTGATTTTTGGTGGGGATTATAAGAGACATACCCTATTAGGATTGGGATCTCAGGACATCTGGAAGATACCAGATTGGGAAAAAGACAAGCTCAACTTAACTAAATTCTGAAAGAATTTGTTGGTTTCAGGAAGAGAAAAGATCAGCGCAGCAGTAGCTTCTGGAGATGCAGTATAGCAAAGTATGAAATGTAGTGCCACTAATGATATTGTCCATGTGCCCCATAGCTCCATTGCAGCTGCCTAGGCCCATGTCAGCTTCTCCTGCAACTTCTGCTGGCCTTCCAAACTCTCTGCCCCAACCCTCAATCAGTCATGCTTTGGAAGAACATGTCAATGTGACAAGAAGTGGAAATTATGGAAGCTTTAATATGGTGAAGAATAAAATATCATTTCATTATTTCTGCCATTGTATCTAGACTTTGAGAATTGTAGAATACATTAAGATGACTTTGTGGTTTGTCAGACTTGTTAATAAATTTATTTCAATGCTATACATATTTATCCATTATTTTTTGTGTCAAGTCTTCTTTAGATGGTATCTTTTCCTTCTTCCATCCCTGTGCAAAGGCTATTCTCACCGCAGTTATATGTATAATGATGTATCAGATGATCTTGCTCAATTTTCCCTTAATTATTCCTAATAAGAATATTTCTGGTTCGAGTTCTAATTTGTCCTCTGTAATTTCTAATAACCATCTTTATACCCTCATCCAATATTTTTAAACCTCTGGACACTGCCACCACATATGGAAGAACGTCCTTCTTTGTGTTTACACTTCCAACATTCTGCTTTTGTGTTTGGATACATTTTGGCCAGTCTTGCTGGGGCTAGGTGCCACCTACAAAACATTTTATATTGATTTTTTGTTTTATATTGATAGGGAAAGAACATTCCAGTACTTTATTAGAACAGACAAAAAATGATAAAATGTACAAGTTGTAAATGGGTAATTAGAAGCTTTGAATTTGGGCAAATGAGTTTGAAATGTGCTCTGCAGGAACATCCATCCACAATTGTTCTGAGCATATTTGGAAAAATACAAATGAAAGAAATTTGCTCAGAACATAAAACATGCAGGTGCAAGAAGACAAATTGATTTGGATGAAAATAACTTGTCCAGCCCAAATAATAAATCATGTAGTTGCCCCCAACAAATGCCACAAAATAGCTGTTTTGTAAAAGGCAAACCGGGGAAGCTCAACAATGCATAAACAGACAAATCTATACTTTTATTCTCTTCTTTGCCTCTGAAAATACTCTCATTTTCATTCTTACAATGTTCTTTTTCATCCCCCAAGTAGCCATGGGTTTTTTTTCAGAAAAATGGGCACATTTCAGAAAAAAGCATTGTGTTCCCATCATTTTTATTGTCCAAGAATGCATGCATGCCAATTAATAGATATGAAAAACAGCACTTTTGGAGCATCAGGATTATATGAAATTCACAGGAAGTTTTAACACATCCAGAACTTGCATTTTTTAAATTAAAATCATTCTCTCTCCCTCTCCTCTCTCTTACACATGCATATACACTTTGGGGCACAGGGCTGAAAATCGAGAGACTGAATTCTAGTTCCATCTAAGCACAAAGAAATCTGGCTGATTTATGGCCAGTCACTCTCGGTTCTAGAAAAAGGCTCTAGGAAAAAGGCAACGACAAAATGATTTTGAAAATCTTGCAAGAAAAATGAAATGTTGCCAGGAATAGAGATACATGTTTGTGTGCATGCATACACACGACCATATGCAAATGGTAAAGTAAGTCCTCCATCAGTTGTCAACAGGTTAGCAGAAATCTGATCTAAATGGCTTTTTTTGTCATGAACATTAAAACATAATTTGCTGGCAGGCTTAAGAGTTGGGACTGTCTCGTTTTGACTTCTCATTACCTATCTCAACATATAAAAATAATTTTATGAAAATCTTATTCAGTTTAAAATAATTCATAAGTATTACTATAAGAAACCCTTCAAGATAAATATCAACCTTGGAATAATGTTTTTAATTAACATGCATTTCCCCATTAGGTCAGTGCTCAAATGGTTTTTAAGCACATACTTAAGTATGGCTGTATTCCAGATTTCATCTAGCTGGACTTCCACCAAAGAACAACCTGCTCTTGTAATACTTCCTTGCTAATGATTAGGTAAAAACCCATTTTTCTAGTTTGTCTTGTAAACTATTGCCGTGAGACTTCTGTGGTTCAGTGCTGTGCTCCCTACAGTAGGGAAATTTTACCCCCCCCCAAGATATGTCGGTTACTCAGAAGGTAATTGATGGTTTCTTGTAAGGATTAGAGTTTTATATACCTCCTGCAGAGAAGTGTCCCCTTTAAGAATGGTGCCCTTGACAGAAGTGTGGTGGTGTTTTCGTTTCAGCTAGATGTTTTCTTTTAGAAGCCTGAAAAGTCTCCTTATACCGGATCAGATCATTGGTCCATTACCTCAGCATTGTTCACACTGATTGGAGACTCTCCAGAATTCAGATTTATGTTTTTCCACCCCCAGCTTGTCCAAGCATCACTTTGGAATCGCGGTCTTCCTGCATGCAAAGCAGGTTCTTTATCGTCGAAGCACATGCATTTCCAGTTTGGAACATTCTGATCTAATCTTTGCAGATACATAATAAAAACCGAAGCGAGTCTCCGCCGGGGTGTGCTGCGTGCGCACATGCGCATCCCTATCACAGGGGTTGGAAGATGACAAACACCCACGCTTGCTTAGCCCACTGTTGGGTTGTAACTTCTATGCTGCTGCATGTAGAAAAAAAGCCCACATCGATTGCCTTGGCTGGGAGGAATGCGGAAATGCTGGAAACGTCCCTTTTAAAGCATTGAATAACACCGACACGCCGGATAAACCTCTTTGGCGCGTATGAAGGAGAGATTCACGTGTGAATAGGCTTGTGGCTGCCCCCCCCCAACCCCCGAGGGAGGCAAAAGATGAATGAACCCGGAACGCCAGCAGCTCTTCCTCCTAGCTACACCCGAGTCGCTTTGGGACGGAAAAAGCCAGCGAGGATGGCAGCAGTTTTCCCCGCCTGTTTCTCCGCCCCCTTGGCCGCTTCTCGCCAACCCGCTTGCACCAGCGGCTGGAGTGTGCACGCCCCCCTTCTCCGCGGCGAGGAGCGGGAGACCCTCTTGTGGGGCTTTGCGCCCTCAGCAGGAGGCTCCTGCGGCCGCCGCTGATGAGCCTTCCCCGCCAGAGGTCGGCGTTAGCGACCGGGTTTCCTTTTTGGCCGCAGACTTCTATGGGCTCGGGCTAAGCGTGCCTGCGGCGGTCGCCTTTCGCTCTGCCGTCTTTCCTCCGGTGGGGCAACCGAGGCTGCCGGCGCAGCGCCGAGGAGCGGGTGGCAACGGCTCAGCCGCGGCACGGATGTCGGTCTCCGGGTGCTGCAGAGGCGGAGGAGACGGCGGTAAACCTGAGCGCCTTTTGCAAGGCCGAGCTTGGAAAGGTAAGGCGGCGGGACACGGGAATCCGCCGATGACCTGGCTATGAACGTGTAAGGTACAAGCGCCCCGGGGAGGGGTCAAGGCAAGTCTCACGTACACGCAAGCCGCCACCGCGGGGCAAGAGTGGCGGATTCCCGCCTCCTTCAGGCTGCGGCGGAGAGTGCCGCTGGTCGTTGCTATTTTTGATTCGCTTGCTTTCTTGCTCTCTCCGGCTAAAAGGGGTGATTTACAGCCTGCGCTCACTGCTTTTTCTTGCTCGGCCTCGCCCAAAGGAAGCCAGGAGAAGGATGGGGGCTATTTCCCTGTTGTTTTGCTGGTTTGGCTTTCCCGCGGCCGGACTCCGCACAGTAACCGCGTTGGCGTTGCTCCCTTCGATGTGGCCAGCTTCGGCTCTTAACTCCTCCTGGGGTGACCGCTGCTGTCCTTAACTCTTCTGCTTTGTAGCAAACAGATCGGCTGCTACCGCCAAAAATTTTTCGTTCTGGAGCTCCAAGGCTTTATTTAGGCTTTGAGAAGCTTCCGGCCCTCTTTCCCTTTACCCCCTTCTTGCTGCTTTTTATTTACGTTGGCCTCTTCTTCTGTTGTATTTACTACACATACCTGTCCAAGAAACTGCTTGGTGGCTTCTTAAGAATCGCCCCTGACCTCTCAAATACACTGTTATTCAAGAAGTGGTTAATTTTATAATGAACACGCGTAAATCTGATAGGGAGATGTATTGAGAGGCAGACTGCTGTTTTTCCTCTTCCCAGCTTTGTAAGGGCACGTTGCAGATATTGATTGATTACAAAGTGGCACTCTGCACATGTTTACGAGCCCTTTTATCTTTGTGTCACCATGCACAGAGTACTTTCAAAGTAGATTCGTGGGGGGAATGCAGGATGAAAGATTGGGTTATTTGCACCGTTGGCATGGCTTTCACAGAGATGGGTTGGAAAGAGATGGGGCCTTTGTCAGAGAAGAAAGGGTTAACTCTTGCTTACTGCCCTTTTAGATTACAGGAACTGAGTTCTTGCTTATGGGAGCTTTTAACATTAAGGACTTGCCTCACTCTAATACTGTTTTGAGACATGAGGGCTCCCACATTAGGAGAGAATGGGAGAGTTTCTGTATTTACAAAGAAGTGAGACCAATTATGATTAAAGAGGAATGTTTTTCAAGCTTGGCAATTTGAAGATGGGTGGAGGATTGTGGCTGGGGGATTCTGGGAGATGAAGTCCGCCCATCTTCAAGTTGCCAAGCTTGAGAAACACTGCTATAGAGAGTGATAGTGGCTGGTTCCATCCAGGAAATAAATAGCACTCAAGATTGTGAAATTTTGCCTCTGGGGAAAAAAACTGTTCTGTTTTTCAGGTTGATCTTTTACCACTCCAACAATACAATTTGTCAAACTAACCAGATTTTTTTTTGTACTAGTTACTATGAGACTGTCAACTATAGATGAGTCCATGCATGTTGTATTTCGGTGGCAGTAATGGGTTATTACTCTGAATTGCGTGTTACAACTGCATTGTTCACTGATGGGTCAACTGTTGGGGTTAATTTATGCTCTTTTTATACATGAAATATTATAAAGAAAATAGAAGAAGGTACTAGACAAAGATGCTATTACAGTGTAATTGGTATACTCTTTTTATCACTTGTACCAGTATTAAAATGCCTCTGCTTGGCATTACAATCCTTTCATACAACAGCACTCTAATCTCTATGTTAGTTATTTTGGTTTAAGCTAGAAAGCAATTATTAGTTGTGATTTATAGGAGTATACTGAGTGTATAGGAATATAGGAATATTCATGTTCATATGAACACAGTTGTCATATTTTGTAAATTATGCACTACATACTCATAGATATCTTATTCAAACTCAAGGACACAGGTTGAAAATAAAGAGTAAGGCTCACATAGTCAAAAGATGGCACTTGCCTCCGTAAGTTACAGCAGTAGCTGCTAATTTAGCTTCAAAGATAGCATTGCACAATGCTGAGGAGGATAAGCTATTAATTATTAGATGATTCTGTATAGGAATAATATTGGAGCTGGTGTATCTCTAAATATTAGTTACTGGTGAGATTGAGTAAGAAGATGGTATATTCACATATCCTGGTTGCCTGTGGAGGCACGTCATTGATACTTTTAAATTTGTTTATAAAGGGTGTGATGGGATTAAATACTGGAATCATTTTAATATATATAATTACATTCGGAAGGTATTTTGGAAATCAATTGATCTTTCTATGAAGTGGGCTAATCAAGGGCCCCTCAATACAATAAATGAATTTTAAATTAAAGTATATGAAATTATTTGAAATGAGACTTAAGGGAACTCTGGAAATAATATTTTAGAAATTTATACAGGAATAATAGTGATGTGTTGAAAAATGGAATTTAAATGAATTGTCTGAGAAGACAGAATGAAAAAACAAAGCCAGATTTTTGCTCTTTAGTAATCATCTAAAAATGTGTGTGTGTATGTATATGTATGTATGTATGCATATGTATATATAAATATTTATAAACAAAACATGTCTTGATTTAAAGGTAGAAAATGACAAAGTAAATAGGTTTTAATTTTGTTTATTATAAATTATAAATATGCTATTAACATTAAAATGTGTTTGTACTTCTTTAATAATTTGACTCTTAAGTGACTCACAAGTAAAACTATTATCTTGTTAAAATCCAAAAAAAGTTAATCATAACGCAACCACAAACTATTAAATTCTGTCATATTATATTCCTAACAGTAGTAATTCATAGTACTAGTATCCTTATTCATCCCAATTTTATTTAGCTTTAAATTCATCCCAATTTAACTTATTTTATTGACCCTTAGTTCCCTAATGCTATTTCGAAATCAGGAAAATAAAGTTTTCTAAATACCAGGAGCAAAGAGGTAGATATTTATATCTGGTGGTAAAATATTCCACAGAAAAAACTTGCTGCAAATAATGCACACCTCTGACTTACCTCCTTGGCACATACTTTATGTGGATGCTCTGGATAGAATATTCAGACTGATAGACGCCCAGGCCCCAGCCATATAGGACTTCTGAAAGATTATACAGGTAATCCTCAATTTACAATCATTTTAGTGACTCTTCGAAGTTACAACAGCCCTGAAAAAAGTGGCTCGTGACCAGTTTTCACACTTATGATTGTTGCAGCATCCCCATGGTCACGTGATCAAAACTTGGACAGTTGTTATTTATGATAATTCACAGCTGGCTTCCGACAAAAGTCAATGGGGGAAGTCAGATTTGCTTTACAACTGCAATGATTCGCTTAACAACTGTGGCAAAAGTAGTTGAAGCGCAGCTTATTTAACTGCCTTGCTTAACTGAAATTTTGGGCTCAGTTGTGATCATAAGTCGACAACTACCTGTAACCAGCTCTCTGAACTGTACCCAAAAATATATTGGCAGCTAGTGCAGTTCCCCCAGAGCTTGTTTGTAAGTAGCTCAAATCAATCTCTCTCTGAGAGGGAGGAGATGGACAGTTTTAAATTTGACTGGCTAGCTGGCTGTCTGGTTGGCTAGTTAGGCAGGCAGGCAGGCAGGCAGACAACCTACTCTGGCCAGCACACAGCTTCCAAAATGTATTTGAGATTAAAACAAACAGAAATAAAATTTAAAAAAATTCATAATAAAAGAAAACTAGAGGAGTTCATTTGAGGATTGAAACTCATTCATCCTCAGGAGGATAGTTATAGCCAACTGGCTTAATGAAACAACTAGGTTGTCTAAAGACCAGGAAGAAGAGGATATTTGAATATGGTGTGTGTGTAACAATATGTGGGAATGACCTTGAGAGACAGGGAAAAGCCACAGCCAGGCAATGGGAGGATAAGAGGCACTTTAGCCTGAAGAAGGAATGTGGGTGTGGCAAACAATTCTGAATGGACCCTCCCTAGTTTCTTGGACTGTTAAGGCAATGGGGGACAAATGTTGTTTCAGATTTGCAAGATTTGTTCATGTAATCTTACAAATGAATAGAAATCATTCTTCTGAGTATGCTACTTGTCTGGACTACTTTTTAAATTAACTTATTAATTTCAATTGCGACTGATAAATCATGCTTATGTGCATCTGAAGATGGCAGTTTTATATCAAGGGGATACTTAAAGAGCCTGATGTATCTTATTGGGCAGGTAAATATTGCTGGAAAAAAGAACATCCCACAGATACCCAAGCTCTGAGCCTTAAGAGATTTTAAATACAGCAACCAGCATTTTGAATTCTACTTTGAAGCCAATTAGTAACCATTAAAGTTTTTGGAATAGAGAGATCACGTGGGTTTTTCAAGGTACACTCATAATTTTCTTGAACTATTGCAGTCTGGATCAGCTGTAGTTCTAAATACTCTTCAAGGAAATGCCCAAGTAGAATTTGCAGTTGCTGAATTGCCAGGTGAGATTTCCTGCTTCAGAAGAGGAAATTGTACACTAGCCAACATTAAATAAAGACCCCCATAGCCTCAGAATTTACTTGTTATTTAAAGACAAGTATGGTGTCTAGGAGAATCCTTAACTTTACACATATAGAATTGAAGGTTGGATATTGATTGTAATAAGAGTAGTGTGAAAACAAACGGAATGCTTAAAGAGTGGGTAAACATTAATATGAAATAGGTAAAGGATGTGTGAGGTCACTTGGCTGTTTGTTTATAGATAAATGTATAAGAAATATGTATGATAATATTAAAAGTATGTTAGTTAGGATGTAAAGATATGTATTTTTCTATGCAGATGAGAGGCTGTTTTTCTATGCAGATGAGAGGCTTTATTGACAAAGAACGCAAATGAGTCATAGAGAACGTTAGTCTATGTGATGCAAGAAGGAATGTGATTCTGAAAATGAATGTATCAAAGGCCGAAATATGTGAGCTGGCTGTGGAAAATGGAGTGGAATGAATCATTGTTTATAAATGGTGAAATAAGCAGAATACAAGTAGGTGTATTTATATCCCCTAATAGAATGTTTACTACAAGAAGAAAAACAAAGAAATTTTAACTCATACAAAGTCTAGTAAAAAGATGGTAGGGAGTAGATCATCTACTCTATTACATCTTGGTTGTATATATTCAGCAAATGATTTGAAGTTAAGGTGAACAATGGGGGGGGGGAATTTCTGATGGTTTCAGTCCAGGATTTGCAAGGAGTCTGAAAACAGCTAATGATGTTAAATGTAAGAAGTAATGCAAGTAATGCAGTTTGGCATACACCACATACATATACTCCAAACATCATATACACATCAATAAGAAATCAGCTGACAGTGTATCATCTGGAAAAAAGATTTTGGAGTCATAGAATGCTAGAATAATTACGATAGGAAAGAACTAATGATTGACTTTCTTAGGAAGTTTCTTACGCTAGAACTTAAATTATACCCACACCTTTTCCTTAGAAGAGAAATGAAAATTAAAATAAAACAGTCAACCCAGTTTAGGTCCTTATACAAATTATGATTAGAATGTACTTGGAGGACCATGGACAATTCTGGTCATTTGTAAAATATTCTGTCTCCAGAGAAGCAATATTTTAGAGTTTCTGAAACCATGGCAATTCAGCTCTCTAGGAGTGTGTGTTTTCCAGAAATAAATCTGGATGAAGTTCATGGTGTTTCAATCAGCTGGAATTAAATAGAATTAATTCTAAGAAATGGTAAGGTTCAATAGGAAAAAGAAAACATTTTAAAAGAAACAAAATTGTTTCAAAAGAGACCGGAGAAATTTATGAAGGATTGGCCTATTAGTATTTGTCTTAATGTCTCTTTTATTCCCTCTGGAAGCACTGGCAGCCTATCCAAACAGCCAGGTGCTAAGAAGCAGTAATGGAAGAAGGTGGTCATCCTCTGGTCCTGTTTAGAATTTTCTGAATGTATTTGATTAGCCACAGTGGCAGAATTTTGTTTCATTTTGGCTGTGAGGCTGATATGGCTAAGGCCTTCAGTTCTTGGGATTCTCCTGTTTTTTTTTTAATTTACATATAAGCGGTGTCTGTGCAGGAATTTACTTATTATATATAAACACTCACTTCACTTTGTCCTTGGGATAGATAAAATGCAGCCTTTTTATGGAAACAAACCTAATTAAATCAGCTCCATCCTATTTTTTGTAGTGACTCACTAGAGAGAAAGAATTACATAAATCAAGTGAAAAGTATATAATTAATATGATCCATGGCTATTGTTTTTCCATTTTTAATCCACTATTAGTAATGTTTTACTATTTGCAAATATAAATATGGAAGGAATAGGTGGTTTATTTTGCCCTCTCTGATTTGCCAATGCATCTTCTAAAGCATATCTAGTATTATGATACATTTTCCCCAAAGTGTACAATATGATTTTCTTTTTAAATGGTAGACACTCATCATGTCTTAGAAATGTTTTGGAAGGTTAGGAGCTGCACCCCTTACTGAAGGTTTAATTAGCATAAATTACACTTTCAATATTTTCAGTTTAGAGAATAGTATTTCATAGTTAACTTGGATGATAAGAATTTAAAGAAAGCTATCATCTGCAGTTTATGGTTCAAACTTGAAGAAACATGTCCAGTTGTTGAGGAAGAAGTGAGATCCATTAAATTGTTATTGGATCTGAATATGTGTGAGATGTAATGATGGCTTTAATTTTTCATATAATATCACTATATTCCTTTCCTATCTATTCCTTTCTAGCTGCTAAATGCTGCTCGCCTGTTTTTCTTCTGTCTTTTGGCAGTGAAGGTTTACTTTTTTAATTGTTGGAATTTTGATATCGGCATATATGTCAGAGTGAGACATTTAGGTAAACAATTAAAAAACAGTAATAGGTGGTTTCTTTTTCCATTCATCTGGGACATGATCATATAGTCTACATCTGCCTAATAATAAGACTAATCTGCCATTGACAATTCTATCATAGCTGTTATTTTTCCATGAGTTCAATTTCTCAAATTATTTATAGACCTGTTCTGTTGTAAATTATGTAGTACCTTTAGTAATGGAGAAAACTTTATCTGGGAGTGGCTCAGTTTGAGTCAGCATACTGATTGGAAAAAATCCAGAAATATCTAAGATATTCTTAACCATTATCTCTTGCATCTTTTGAAAAGCAATGCTAACATGCTAATATAAGAAGTGTGTTATGTTGAAAACATTTTACTATGGATAATGTAAAGCATAACAGATATAACAAATGTTTTTAAATTGCAGTTTAAAGATCAGGGGTAGGCTGGTGCATCATGCTTTTACTTCCCCAAGAAGTAGTATATGTTTCAATTGTAACTATAGTTGAGGATGTGGTTGTCCTAATATTAAGCATATTTAAAGGCTAACAATAAATTGAAGCCAGGTAAGAAAGATTACAGGTAGTTCTCGACTTACAACAGTTCATTTAGTGACAGTTCAAAGTTAAAAAGGCTCTGAAAAAAATGAGTTATGAATTTTCACACTTTTGACCATTGCAGCATCCCCCGCAGTCATGTAATCAAAATTCAGAAAGTTGGCAACTGACTCATATGCATGAAGGTTGCAGTGTCCTGGGGTCATGTGATCGCCTTTTACAATCTTCCAACAACAAAGTCAGTGGAGAAGCCAGATTCACTTAACAACCATGTTACTAACTTAACAACTGCAGTGATTCACTTAATAACTGTGACAAGAATGGTCATAGAATGGAGCAAAATTCACTTAACTGTTTTGCTTAACAACGGAAATTTCGTGCTCAATTGTGGTCACATGATGAGGACTACCTATACTTACATAAATTGCCTCTATCCATGTATTCCTTACTTTCTAATGAACAGTTTGTGGTTCAGTGAAGGGATGAATGGAGAATCTCTGCATAGGCTGTAGGAAAGTATAAAATATTCCAATTATGAACTGTTTTCACATATGAAGAATCTATTCCAACCTTACCAAAAATAGCCCAATCCTGAAACATCTGTTTCAAATTCAAAACAAGGCTGTTTTGATGTCAAAACACTTCTGGATTATTTGAAAAGTAGATCTAGTTTCTACTAAGATAAACAACTGTTTCAAACTCAAAACAGAATATTTTAAACATTTTGTGCATCTGTAATGGGCAATATATGATCACAAAGATTCACTGGCCTGTTCCCAAGCTTATAACAGTAGTTAAAATTGGCATAAATATCTTATTCAAGATATATTCTCCAGTGAGCTGTTCCGAGCATTCAGGCCAGGGAAATGCTTCTATCTTGCTGTTTGATACGCTGAGCAAAGTTCTGAGGACCCGCCTCCTTGACACTTGTCCCCAGTTTTTGCTCAGTCTGTTGTTCAATCTAGATATGTTCTTTGGCTAGGATTCTTGGAATGCTACTGATTTCACCGTTTAGAGCAGTGGTTCTTAACCTTTTTGAAAGAATCGCCCCCTTGAGCCATTGAGGAAGTTATCGCCCCCCTCTCCCAACATAACCTCAAAATCACAACACAGGGAAATAATTCTTCAATTTATGCAAACACGTTTTTTGTTTTCTTTAAAATTGTCATCAGGACATATAGATGCAAATAATTTATTTCCAGTCTTTTTCCCATATCTCAACTGTGTGAAAAATTTTGATGCCACCCATCACTTTACTCCCAAACTTCATGATACATGTATTTCATTATTATCTTATTTATTCAAGACACTTAAATGCAATGACCACTGAAACAAAATTCAATTGCAAGAAAATGAAATGCCCAAAAAAACCAGTAACATTTAATGATTTAATTACAAGTGAATTTTAAGATGCAACAAGAAATATAAAAAGGGCATAAGAACAAACTGCAATGCAGGAACTAAGAATTTCAAGATGAAAACTCTGAAACTAAATTAAGATTCGAGGAAAATATATATTCATGCACACTGTAAAAAGGGTTAAAAAGAAAGAAAATTTTTACAGAAGGACAGCAACAAAAATCAGAGCAACAAATTTAATGCCTAAACTGAAGAAAAATAAATATATCTACACAAAAAGTTTACACAAGAGCACAACAAAAAAATTGAAACCATAAAACTGAGAAACCAAAATATAATATCGAACTGGAGTGCATGCTAAAAAAGTACAATACAAAGAGACACACAAAATGTTTTACAGAGCACAACAACAATTCGAAAACAAAGCCGAAAACTCAAACTGGAACGTGAAATCCAATGCAAGCAAATACAACAATAAGAGCTGAGACAATTAACGAAGAAAATTATGTATACAAAAAGCAAAAAAAGAACATCAATGGCTGCCTTGTGCTTGGTGAGCTGATGCCAATTTCTTGATGTCTGGAACCATTTTTGTTAATCTCATTCTTAAATCGCCGCGCTCAGTGATCTTCAACATGTTCCTTGACTTAGAAAGGATCTGTTGGACAGCGCTGAAGCCCCTCTCCACTAAGTAAGTGGAAGGAAAGGCTAAAAGAAGCAACTTAACTTCCTCCCACAATATTGGGTAAGTGTTCCTCATTTTCACCCAAAAGCTTCATAGCCGTAACTCTGAAAATGTGATTGGGCTTCACAGTTGTATTTCAGATCTGTCAATGGCTCTTGCAGTTTGGGATGAAGTTGTGCAAAGTCTGCTGTGAAAGGATTTAGCACCCAAGTGGGCACTTCCAGATTTATCAGATCATAGAATCTGGTTTCCATATCTTCTTTTAGTTGCTTCAAGTGGCAGCAAAAAACGTCCAAATCTTCTGCTTGGAGTTGACGTTCATTACCAAGGCTTGGGAACTGATACAGCTCCTGGCAACTCATATTGCTTGCAAGGAGGTCCAATTTGGAAATAAATGAGCAGATTACTCCTTTGGCCTTAAGAAAATTGATTTTATCTCCTTGCAGCTTTATGTTCACTTCATTCAGCTTGTCAAAAACATCAGTGAGATAAGCTACATCCAGACGTCGAAGTTTAAGAGAACTGCTTAGACTTGGATCAATGGATTCAAGAAATTCGACAACTGTGTCAAAAAGTTCATGGAATCGCCGCAAACACTTTCCTTTTGAAAGCCACCTTACTTGTGTGCAAAAGGAGACGTTCAAACTCCTCATCATTTTCTTCACAAAGCTTGTGAAAAAGTCGGTTGTTCAAGGCATTCGACTTAATTTTATTCACAGCGTTAATGACGTAACGTATAGACTCATGCAAACGGCCACTCAAATTTTTGAGACAAGGTGCTGTCTATGAACGATGCAATGGACAGTCATAAGTCCAGGTACAACTGATTTTAGATGAGCTTGAAATCCATGATATCGTCCAACCATGGATGCAGCTCCGTCGGTTGCACATGCCACGACGTTTGTAAAAGGGATGTTTTTCTCATTAAAATACTCTTCAACCTTTATAAATATCGAAGAACCTTTTGTGTCGGTGGCTAAATTTCAAACAAATAACAGTTCTTCCCTGATCTCTTCATTTCTGTTGATGAAACGGACATAAGCCAATAACAAGGCTTCATTTTCATGAATCGTTGACTCATCAGTCTGCATCATGAATTCTGTACTTTTCAAGGTGTCAATAAGCCTTTCTTCCACATCAGCAGCCATTTCATCAATTCTTTTTGATATGGTGTCATTGCTCAAAGGAATTGATTGCGTGATAGTGCTTGCACTGGGCCCCAACATGGTGGCAACAATCTGTTTCACTGCTGGTAAAATCAGCGTATCTCCAATAGTGTGAGGTTTGCCACATTTTGCTATCAACAAAGATACTTCATAGGAACAAATGAGCCCCTTGTCAGCGTTGAGTGACGATTTTCCAAATAACTTCTCAACAGTGCTGCGAACCTCAAACTTGGCCTTTAAGGATTGGAAAAACGATACCGGTTTGTCGGCTTTATCCGAATGAATTCTTACCAAATGGTCTTTTAGTCGGGAAGGCTTCATCGCTTCATTTGAAAATGTTTTCTCACAAAGAAGACAAAACAGGAGCTGTATGTTGGAAGGAGATGGAATGAATCCCAATTTTAGGTATTCCGTCGAATATTGGCGACACTTCCTCTTCTCGGCCATGTTGAGAAGACTTCAAAATGAAAGGCACTAACTGCAAATTAAATTTTTGACTGCACTGGAACACTATAAAACACACGTGGACGTCGATAAACCTAGTTTCAACAGTTATGTTGACATCACAGGGGACAGCCACTCAGCATGCGATGTTTCAAAAGAAGCGCTCACCCCTTCATCACTGCCTATTCTGGCCAATGGTGCACCACTGTATGGGTAGAGCAGTGGTTCCCAAAGTGGACAGTACAACCCCCTGGGGGGCAATGGGATGCCTAGGGGGATGCTAAGAGGCAAGGGGGGCTAAGAGGCAGCAGGGGGACTAAGAGGCAGCAGGGGGCATTCAAGGTGCTGGCACTACAGGTTCACTCATTGCCTAGGGATGCTAAGAGGCAAGGGGCCAGCAGGGGGGCTAAGAGGCAGCAGGGGGCTTTCGAGGTGCTGGCCCTACAGGTTCACTGATTGACTAGCACCACTCGGAGCCCGCTTCAATGCGAAGCAGTGGCACGTTAGCGCGTCACGCCATCGCGTCGATGTGCCGCCTTCGAGTTCTTCTGGGGACGCTAAAAGGCGCAGGGGAAGCCTGGCCGCCCTGCACATTCACCCATTGACTAGTAACGCTCCGAGCCGGCGCCTCCAATGTGGAAGAGGAGGTGCGCGGTGCCCCGCGGCTGTGTTGACACGCCGCCACCCTGTCGCTAGCGCCCCAAAGGCCAAGGGGCCAGCAGAGGGGCACTAAGGGGCAGTGGGGAGCTCGGAGTGTGCCAGCCGCTCTGCTGTTTCATCCATTTTGGCACCGCTCGAGCCGGTGCTACAGTCAACGGGTGAGCCTGCAGGGTCACGCATGAACCCCCTGCTGCCTCTTAGCATCCCCAAGGGGGCCAGCAGAGGGGCTTAAGAGGCTGCAGGAGGGCGGCGTCGAACGCGGGCCATGGCAGCACGCAACGCTGCCACTGCTTCCGCATTGGAGGCGCTGGCTCCAGAGCAGTGCTAGTCAATGGTGAACCAGGCCGGCAAGAGCCCCCTCATCTCTAGCGCCTCTGCCGCCCCCTTGGGGATGCTAAGAGGCGGCAGGGGCGTTCAAGGCACCGCCCTGCAGGCTCACCCCATTGACTGTTGTACCGCACCTGAACTACGCTGAATGCGGCAGCATGTTGGGAAAAGCCGCCACCACCCCAAAGTGTTGCCACTCGCGATTCTGTCTGTCCATCCATCCATCCAAAAGGTCTGTCTGTTTGCCTGCCTGCCTGCCTTCCTGCCTATCTATCTACCTATCTACCAATATAGATCTCTCTCTCTCTCCCTCCCAATATATCTCGCTCCATCGCCCCATATCTCCCCCTTCCGTTCCTTCGCCCCCGCCGCCCTTTTTGTTCCATCGCCCCTGAAAACAAAATCGCCCCTTGGGGGGCGATATCGCCCAGGTTAAGAACCACTGGTTTAGAGCATCTGTGGTGAGAGTGCAGCCCTCAGGGCATATCGCAATATTCCCCGGTTATTTAATTTTTTTAAAAAAATTAACCGATGTTAATTTTACCAGCTGGCCATCGGTTACAGCAGGCCCATTAACAATGGGCCACAGCGGCGCAATGAGCCAGAACTTGATTCCGCCACAAAAGCTTCTTTCAGCTGTCAAGAGGCAAGGCTTAAATAACTACCTCGACAAGAAGCGCGTTGGTGCAATTTCGCTAATTGGTGCTGAATTTTTTTCTTCTGAGCTTCTCTTGATTTTTCTAGCTCGCGCCAAGGCCTCCTTTGACAGCTGGCGCCATTTTGGAATTGGATTTTTTGCGCTGAGGCTTTTGACAGCTGGTGCCATTTTGGTATTGCGCCAATCCGTTTTTGATAGAAAAGCCTTCATTTGGAATCTGACAGCTCGATAGCTAGACTTGAGGCTTTTTGGCAGACAGCGCTCTTTTGAACCTTGGCAGTTCGCACCAAGGCTTTTTGACAGCCAGCATCATCTTGGCAACTTGACAGTTCGCACCCAGGTCTTTGACAACCTGCACTTTTAAAACTGTTTGACAGCTAGGCAACTTATCAGGACGCTCTACTGGCTGAGGGTTAATTTTAAGTCCCTCAGTTGTGGCCAAGACGGCTTCCAGGCCATTTTTCCTTTTTTTGCCCACAGCTGTTATCAGGAGTTTGTTGCCCTCATACAGCAGCCAAGGGCTTGAATAATTATATCAGGAGTCACTGCCCACACTCCGGAGCAGACTCCCCTGCATGCCAACCAGTCTATTAGCCACATCCCACTTGGAAACACAGGTGTGCAATGGAAGGAGAGGGCTCCGTTGGTTCCAGTGAACTAGGATCCAGAGCATCAGCCAGAAGAGCGATGACTAAGACCAAGGCCAAGGCCTCTTCTTCCAGAAAGGCCTCCAAGGCAGAGGAGAAGGATGAGAAATGGTGCCAGAAGGCACTGGAGAAGCAGCTGGAGAAAAGCCTTCGGGAGGCTGAAAAAAACAGACAACCAGTCTCCCCAGCAGCTGCGGTACCTCATTCCCGTACCTTTTCAGCCCCTCCTTTGGACCTGTCAGTCTCTAACAGGGGCAGAAACAACCTGAGAACCCAACTGTGGTCACCAAGGGGAGCACTTGAGGCCCCCTACCTCAGTCCCCTGTTGCAGTTGTTAGCAGCAAAACTGCTCCAAATTTACTATTTCCTCTCATGCTGACCACAGATCAGGTGGAACAACAATCTAAGAGATCAAGGTTAGCGTCTGAGGCTACCTTCACCCCAACTGCAGGGGGCTCCGCCCAGAGGAATTTCTACCTCCTGACATGCCCATTCTTTGGGAGCTGCGATGAGCATCTAGCCCTACCCAGATGACTGTCTGGGTCTGGTCCTGATCAAGAACCAAGAGAGCAATGGTGTGAAGGAAGAACAATAGTGTAACCTACCACTTCGACTTTGCCAAAACTGGGGACAAGTGGCAAGGAGGCGGGTCCTCAGAACTTTGCTCAGCCTATCAAACAGCAAGACGGAAGCATTACCCTGGCCTGGATGCTTGTCACAGCTCCCAGAGAATGGCTCTTTCAGGTAAGAACCAATGTCCCTTCTCAGATTTTTCAGGGGAAGGCGAGACCCAGTTTGGTCTAATAGTTAAGGCACTAAGCTAGAAAACCAGATACCATAGCCATGAAAGTTGGCTAAGTGACTTTGGGCTAGTAACTGTCTGAGCCCACCCCACCTCACAGTGTTGTTGTGGGGAAAATAGGAGGAGGAATATGTTCACTACCTTGAGTTATTTTTAAAAGTAATAAAGGTGGGATATAATAAAAATATAGTCCACTTATTTATACTAGAACCAGTAAATTAGCTACATACACTACAGTCATGCATGTAATTAGATATTGGCCTATTATTTTTATCTCTTTCTTTAAAATAACGAAACAAAGTATGTTATTTTACAGAGATTTGAGCCCTAATGATTTCATGATCCAATATATCAAACTGATGGAAGGAAGCATTGCCCTTAGAAGTTATACAATTTTTCCCTTGAGATAATGTACTGTATAAATTTTAATACTGTAGTTTGATATCTTCGTTGATATCACTATGAAAATTGAAATTCTGCCAATAAATGGACATTTCACATCTATTTTTATATCGTTTGAACTAAAGGTATATACATTTTTCTTTCAGTAGAGCACGGAATCCCAAAATTGTTTGTTTTTCCAGAGTAATATAAAAAAGCAATCTGATCTAATTCAAGGTAAAATTGGAAGCCTACATAAGAAGAAAATAGTTTCCAAAATAACCATTACTAATGGGAGTTGCCCAAGGAGGTGTGTATTAGCCATTTCTTAAATATGTAATTTGAAAATTTAGACTTTAGCATTAAATATAATTTCCTTATAGGACACATAGCTGAGACTCTTTGGAAATTTAAACTTTTGTAGATATGGCATTTATCTCTCTGTTTTTGCCTTTTGCAACTGTTTTATTTTGTTCCTACACTGTTTTTTATTTTATTTATCATATAATTATGAATGACAATTGTATCAATATGAAATTATATATATATATATATGCACACACACACACATAGACATACATATACATACACATATTCTAACAAACAAAAACACTTTGTATGTTAAATTATTGCTAGTATAGCATATGTATTTTGTGCTATATGTGTATCTAAATATGATGGGATAGGAATAGAAAAAAATCCACATATTTGCTTCTGCAAATGTTAAATTCTCTAATTTTCAAAACAGAGGAGTTATAAGCTCCAGAAAGATATAGATGGCAATTGAAAGATATGTTGTCCTCCATGCTGCTGCAAGAGCCCAGGATGGGTATGACTCCTCCTGATGAGTCCATCTAGTATAAAAGTAGCCTGTGAGAGAAACCCCCCCCCCAGCTTTGACTCTGCAGTTTAGTCAGCAGCAAAGCAAAAGCTATCTTCATCATTGGCAATAGTTCCCGGGGAACCGGTGCAGCTGTGCCTTGAGGAGAGTGGGACTCCACTCTCCTGCAACGCCAAGGATTCGATGTTTTCTTTAAGCAAAGGAGACTGTAAGTAGGGAGTAACCCTTGATCCTCCCCCACAGTCTTCCCTTAGTGATTTCGGCCACCACAATCATAAAGGTCGCATCAGCAGTAACCGTGCCTCTCAGTTGATAGTTAAAGCAGCGGTTTTTCCCTTTACTGCTGATTTTGCCATTTGGGGCTATTTAGAGCCTAAGGAGAGATTTAACCCCTGCGTAGCCTGTAGCTCTTGCGAGTGGCCATTTTGGAGGCTTCTTCCTCTAAAGCAAGTGGCAGACCTTCTGACATCAACGAAGTAGTCTCCATAGCCATCAGACAGGGTCTGGCAGAAGGGCTTCAACACATCTTCAGGCCTTCAGACAGACCTCAGCCTTCCTTTCTGGTCTTTCCTCTAGCTCAGATTCCCCAAAGGGGACTACCTCGCAATGCGGAACAAAGGGCCCATCTTACCTATGCAGAAGGAGTGGATCTTACTCAGGGAGATTATGCAGAATCATCTGAGCGCAGCTCTCCCTGATTCTGATCTGGAAGAGGGAGAAATCTGGGACCCCAACCTCTTGGAGAAAGAGGAAGATCTGAGGCCTGATCAACCTCCTTCAGCTTCTGTATTCAAATGTGCTTTATTCAAACCTCTCCTACACAAGGCACTGGTCACAGCCCAGTTGTCAGCGGAGGAAATTCAAGTGGTGCAGTCAGGACATGGGGATTCCCTCTTCTCCAAACCCATTGTGCATTCGGAGGTCCTTCCTTCCCCCATCATCTTTCTTGACTTAGTCAAGGAACAATTTGCCTTCCCCACTGCAGGCCCCTGTCCATCATCCCAAGATAGGTGGTTCTACAACGTGGGTCCTTCCTTAGCTATGGCTTTGGCAGTTCCCCCAGTAGACGCCCCAGTTGTGGCCTCCTTCTCCTCAAGCACTCCAACTGAGCCTGAGGATGTACTAAAGGCAGAGGACAAACGCTCCAAACAAACATTGAAGCGTAACCATCAATCCTCGGCTTGGGCCATTTGGGCCTCAACTGCTGCATCATTTTTTACAAGGTCTTCCATCCGCTGGCTATGCCAACTTCAAGGCCGCATACCTCCATCAGACTGTAGGTCACATCAAGACCTCAATAAGATCATAGTAGCAGTAGAGTTCTCGGCGGACGCCACCCTCAATGCCGCCAAGTTCTCCAGGGCCATGGCTTCTTCAGTGGCAGCCAGGAGACTGTTATGGCTACAAAATTGACAAGCGGAGCCTCGACGAAAATGGAAACTAGCTTCTGCCCCATGTACCAGTGAGAAGCTGTTTGGCGATGCTCTTGACCCATTTGTTGTTGAAACAAAAGACAAAAGGAAAGTCCTTTCATCAACAGAAAAGAGGGCAGACTTCCACCCTATTCCATACCAGCCTCCCTCATTCAGGCCCGAAAACACTTTTTGCTTCTCCAGACCTCAGAGAGCATATTCTCAGCATCAAGATCAACGCCATGAGGCAACAGGCAGACAACAAGCTGCGAGTAAATGGCCCTTTCGTGGGGGAGGGGGTGACTCCTTCCGTCGCTCTAAATAATCTCTTGTTCTCCCCTCCCATCGGAGGTCGTTTGGCCTCCTTCGCTTCTAGATGGGAGGAGTCAACGACAGATGCCTGGGTACTCAATACAGTAAGGTCGGGGTTACAATTAGAATTTCTATCACCACCCCCAGAAAATTTTTTGTTGTGCCCCATTTCCCGGGACAGTTCACGGAGGGCCCTTATGGAATCGGCCATTAGTCACCTGGTCGACATAAGGGCCATTCAACCAGTCCCCAAATTACAACGTGGACGTGGGTTTTATTCTCGGCTTTTTGTGGTCCCTAAGGCCTCGGGGAGGTGGAGAGCCATTTTCAACCTAAAATTTCTGAATGAGTTTATCCCATATAGGCGCTTCAAAATGCAGACTCTGCGTTCTATTCTAGAGAGCATTCGGAAGGGCGATCTCCTCTCTTCCATTGATCTCACCTCCACATTCCCATCTGGCCTCATCATTGCCAGTTTCTCTGTTTCTGTCACCAGAATTCCCACTTCCAGTATCGAGCCCTTCCTTTCGGGCTCTCGTCTGCTCCAAGAGTCTTCACAAAGATACTGGCGGCATTGGTGGCTTCACTCCGGTCTGTTCCAGTGAGGATCCAATGCTACTTGGAGGACATCTTGATCCTGTCATCCTCCACCTACTCTGCCCATCAAGATCTTCAAACCATGCTCCATTGCCTCCAGTATTACGGTTTTTCCATCAACTCCAAGAAAAGCCATCTCTTCCCAACAACCAGATTGCTCCATCTGGGAGCCTTCATTGACACAACTCTGCCAAGTTTTTCTGTCTCCAGCTCGAGGACAGAGCCTTATTGAGATCATTCAACAGGTCCAATGTCAACACACTGTCTCCCTATCGCTGTTGTCCAAACTTTTGGGCAAAATGATATCATGCATAGGCATCATTCCCTGGGCACAGCTATAGTCACGGGCTCTACAGTGGTTCCTGCTCCCCTTTCAACCAGCAGGAACCAGTCACACATTGCCAAGGTCCTGCTCTCTCCAGAGGTCCGCCATTCCTTCAAGTGGTGGCTTTCCCCATCCCTTTTGAAGGGTCTCCCATTCAAGGAACTGGACAGACTGATCATCACCACCAATGCAAGTCTCCTGGGTTGGGGAGCCCGCATGGAGGGACTCATGGCTCAAGGGATCTGGTCCCGTTAGACAGGACCGGGCCCATAAACTGGCTAGAACTCAGAGCCATTTATCTAGCCCTGAAACATTTCAGGGACAGGATAGTGGGGTCCCATGTGCTAGTGTTGACAGACAACATGGCTGCAAAGGCACACGTCAACCGGCAGGGGGGCACAAGGTCCAGTGCCCTCATGAAAGAAGCCGAAACGTTGGGGAGGTGGGCAGAGAGGCATCTGCTGTCTGTCACAGCAGACCACATCTTGGGAGCCGACAACTCCCAGGCTGATTGGCTCAGCAGGAGCCTAGTCGACCAGGCAGAATGGTCCCTTCCCCAGTCCATTTTCAGAGATCTCTCCCTCAGGTTCGGGACCCCGGAGATAGACCTCTTCACCTCTCCCCAAAACACTCAAGTCAAAAGGTTTTTCACCAGGTTTCCTTGTCAGGGAGCGGAGGGGACCAATGCACTTGGAGCAGATGGCCCATCGGTCTCCTCTACGCCTTTCCCCCTCTTCCCATCATTCCAGCGGTCATTCAGAAGATGTTGGAGGAATGGGCAGAGCTGATTTCTCCTAGCCCCCCATTGGCCCAGGAGACCCTGGTTTGCAGATCTGGTGAACCTGTCTGCAGCCACTCCCTGGAGGATTCTAGACCACATGAACTCCCTACATCAGGGGACCCTGCTCCACCCGGATCCCCAGTGATTCAAATTGACCATGTGGCACTTGAGTGGTAACTGTTAAGGGAAGCCAATCTCCCAGACAGGGTCATCCTTACTATCCAGGTGTCTTGTATATCATCTGTGACGCAGATGTACGATGCCACCTGGAGGGTTTTTTGTCATTGGTGTCACAGGGAAGGTCTTTCTCCTACATTAGCGAGGGTACCACAAGTCCTCCGTTTCCTCCAGGATGGCCTAGACAAAGGTCTGGCTCCTAACACTTTACGCCATCAAGTAACGGCTCTTGCTTCAGTCATCTCCTGGAATTCCTTTCCTTCCTTGTCCCATCACCCTTCAGTTCAGAGATTCTTAAAAGGGGCTTCCAATCTCCGCCCCCCGGTTGTCCACAGGTTCCCATCCTGGGACCTTCACAAGGTCCTCCAGGCCCTAACAGAACCCCTTCGAACCCCTCAGAAAGGTGTCCCTTCAATTCTTGACCCTGAAGGTGGTTTTTGTAATAGCTATCATTTCAGCTAGGAGGGTGTCAGAGTTGGCTGCTCTATCTTTAAGACAGGACCTCTGCACCTTTCATGACAATAGAGTTGTTCTTGGTTTAGACCCTACCTTTGTACCCAAAATAAATTCTGTATTCCAGAGATCCCAAGACATAGTAGTTCCTGATTTTTGTTCCCGTCCACATCACGTCCTAGAGCAAGTTAGATGTTAGAAGGGCTCTTAGAATTTATATCAAACACACTTCAATGTTTAGGAAGACAGAGGCTATGTTTGTATCTTTTCCCCCTTCCCACTGGGGGAACAAGCCCTCTCCTGCCACCTTAAGCAGGTGGATCAGGGCTTGCATCGCTCAGGCCTACAAAGCCAAAGCTCTGCCAGTACCACACAGCTTGACAGCATACTCAACTAGAAGCCCTTGGTGGCTCAGGCTGTTAAATGCCTGCACTTAAGTTCCAGCTGCCTACAATTACTGTAGGCTCGAATCCCACCAGGCTCAAGGTTGACTCAGCCTTCCATCCTCTCGGGGTAGGTAAATTGAGCACCCAAGATTGTTGGGGGCAATAAGCTGACTTTGTAAAAATGCTGCTTAGTTAATAAGCAGGCATATACAATGGAATGAAGGCTATTGCTGAGCACACTGGGTTGTATCCCAAAAATTGTAAGCAGCCCTGAGTCTTGGAGAAGGGCAGCATATAAATGTAATTAAAAAAAAAAGTGCTGCAACTTTGGCTGCCTGGGCCACCCAGGCTCCCCTAGAAGAGATTTGCAGAGCGGCTACATGGACATCCCTGTCTCCGTTCATCAGACACTACCGCCTGGATTCCTACGCCTCCACAAGTGCAGCTTTTGGCAGATGGTTCTTCAGCGAGTGGTGCCTACTTTGGAGTGAGAGACCGAACGAGGACCCTCCCAAGGACATGAAGGCTTTGGTATGTCCCATCCTGGGCTCTCGCAGCAGCATGGAGGAGAATGGGCGTTGGTAAATTTACCTGAGAACGCCCTTTCTATCTATGCTGCTAGAGAGCCCAGCCCCTCCCTTGTTGCGTCCGGATTGTGGTAGGGTCTGTTATGGTTCACGTTTCTGTTTGGCTTTCAGAGAGACTCACTAAAGTCTGTCAAGTATCTTCGCCAAAGCTGGGGGGTTTCTCCCACAGGCTACTACTTTTATACTAGACGGACTCAGCTTGATGATGTCATCAGGAGGAGTCATACCCATCCTGGGCTCTCTAGCAGGATAGATAGGGCGTTCTCAGGTAGATTTACCAACTCCCATTTTAGCTGCATAAAATAGAGACGTGGGTGATCATTAAAAAGATATGGATGAAGAGTACAGAACTTTCCACATTTTTTTCAGTTGTACTCTTGATATTTAGAATGATTCTAAAATTGTGTTAAAAAGTTTTGAGGGTTCTTTATGTTTCTAAATTCAGCAGACTTCTTTCAAAGTAATTGTTTGATATTTTTGGAGGGAATTTTCATCAGGTTCAATCTGGCTGTCAAATAACTACTGGAAAAAAACAATGAATAATCGTTAATCAGTGTAAAACTATTGAGTAAAGAACTAGTTATTTCATGTTTTCTAAACATTGAAAAACAATTGGAGAATGCTTCTTTGTAAACCCTAACCCTAACTGAAAAGTTAAAAATTTGCATATATATATTAGTGATTACAAACCTGCTTAATTAGCACAATCTTGCAATGTATTTGTCGTGATCATTTTGTATCTTGATTATTACAAAGTACAGTCACTTAAGACTCATACATACATTTAAGCTTTCTGTGCCTGATGTATGTGAAATAAGATGAATCAGTATAATTTCTGTGGAGATTTATGCATCACATGCCATTGTTTTGGTAAAGTATGATTTGTATTAACCCAGGGCAATTATTTCTTGATATTTTTGAGTTAGGTAATGTGTTTTAAGGCTATTTTATTTTTAAATCTCAGGAATTTGGTAAAAGTATATTCATTTTGTTGACATTAAAAATTTACCTTGATTATATTGATTTCCAGAATGCTGACTTTAATAACTTCACTGCTTTAATTAATGACTATTCAGCATTGCATATTATTGTCTAAAAAGAAAGAAGAAAATAAAATCTCTTATTTATTCTTGCTTTTCAGTTTTTCATACCGATACATATTTATTGTTCCTTACATCAAGGTAGTTCCAGTTCACCATGGATAATTTGCGTATTGATCAATTACCATTAAATTGGCTTTTACATACTTTGTGAGTCCATTGGTGTGTCATTTTAGAAGATTACATTCCTGTTTGCTGTAAGAATTATAGGAATCACTTCAGCTTCCCCAATATCATATAAACTATTATACAGGTGAGAATAACAGTTGGAAGAACATTGAATTTATTGAATTCTTGAATTCCTAAAATGCCTTTAATTGTATAGATTCAGATTCATTTTTTAACAAAACGCAAGTAAAATAGTTTGGCCAGACTGTTAACATATTCCATCTGCTTAGAGCTGTGTAATTGATTTTTAAATAAATTGTAATCGTAATTTTGTCATCCTCTTGCTGCATGCATAGTTTAGAACAATGGGAGTTTTAGGATAATTGAAAATTTTCTTTAGTATATTGAATTCTTTCAACTATGTGCCTAATACCCAATATGGCAGGTGAATTTATATTACAAATCATTTGAGAATTATTTTGAACACTTCATTGGAAAGAGTCTTTAGTCATTAATTTATAAGTCAGTATGTATTTTGAGAACTCACTTCCTTATTCCAGCCTCGCTTATAGTATAATAATTGATATTGTTACTAACATAACAACATGTATTGCATTACACAATCATTGCTTAGACAGTAGATGCTACTGTTTGCAAACGTTCAGTCTTGATGCCCTTGAAATGGCAGTATAGCATATTGAGCATATCTTCAATTG
Source organism: Naja naja (assembly GCA_009733165.1). Taxonomy (NCBI): domain Eukaryota; kingdom Metazoa; phylum Chordata; class Lepidosauria; order Squamata; family Elapidae; genus Naja; species Naja naja. The sequence continues at coordinate 76,919,579 of CM019149.1, forward strand.
TCAGTTGAATAAATTGCAATGTACTGATTTGCATAAGAATATGAAGTTTGATATTTCAAACATTTTGAAAGTGAAATGATGAAATAACCCTTACGTTTATTGCTGTTACCATATATTATGCCTTGAATCTCAAGAAGTAAGTGTGTTAGGACAGCAGAGAGATACTTCTTTCTCACCTTCCCTGAATTCTAGTTTCCTCATTCGTTTGCAACACCTCATCTTATCTGACTCAAGAGGCCTTTCATTGATAGGAGCATAAACAGCTGCACTGAGGAGAAAGGGCCAGAAAGTGGCTACGTATACAGAAGCATACAGAAATAGCAAAGAGTAGCTTCTGAGGCAGCCCATCTATAGCAAAATAATAATTAGCCTTTACGACTTCATGAGAATTAGCAGATATTATTAGGTTTTTTAGGCCTCTTTAGAATCTGTCTTAACTTTTTCCAATACAGTGAGATAGGAGAGAACCAAACTGCATCAGCTTACTCAGCTCCTTGGCATTTTTGTATACAGCACCAAACATCTGTAGGGAGGGAAACTTAGTACAAATTGCTGATAAGTTGTGATTACTTAGTGTAGGCATTTTGGAAGGATTGGTTCGTCCCTTCCCTATTGCCTTCTAACATGTTGGGACACTGCATAAGGCAAAGTTAAAGTTGGCTTTCTAGATTGCAAATAAAACTTGTGCATCTACTATTTTAGGCTTCTGAGGTAAATTAAATTGATTTTTACTCATTATAGCTAGCAATACATTTTCTAAGAGTGAACTTGACAGATATCTGCTGCATAGATCTCTCTCTCTCTTTCTCCCTCCAAATAATTTTTCCCATGCCCCTTCCTATTTTCTTTATTTACACTGAAAAAAATAAACCAGATTCTTCTAAGATATCCTTTCTTTGAGGAATATTTAAATAATTCTGTTTTATGTTTCTTTCTTCTTAAAGTATGACTAACATAAACGGGCTATAAAAATCAAATGACCATGAGATGGAAGAAAAGACGTAAGAGAAAATGCTAACTCTTTCCTGTCATGAGTGGTCATTGAGATTTTTGTAATTTTACTGTCATAATTAATATTGTGGAATATTTTTCTTCAAGTCAGATTGAAAAAAGTTTCTACTTAAATGAAACAAGAAGAAGCCTGTGACTTAAAGCAAGAAATTGATTTTGTAAAAATTAAGAACTTTAAAAATTGGGATCAATTTTATTAATTTTCTGTGTTTTTAAGATTTAAATACCAGCTTTCAGGCAAATGATTCTCAAGGCATTTCACAAGGAGCAAGTGTTGTAACCCATGGAGACCTTTCCTCCCTTTCTTTTTGATGGATGGATCCAGAGTGTAGTTCTCTCTGGACATCATCCCAGGACAGATGGATGCAATTTTCTTTTTTTCCCTTTTGGTAGAAGGGTTCATGTAGTTGCTGCTGCCCCTTCAGCCAATGAATCAGGCCAAACAGGTTCCAATTTCCCCCCTGGAAACAGACTACAGAACATACAGAATTGAAAGGGAATTTGAAGAGTTGGAAGTCCTTCAAAGTCTTTTAGTCTATCCCCCTACCCAAATAAGAAACCCTATAGTATTCCAGACAAATGGATGACCAATCTCTTCTTAAAAAGCTCCAGTGATCCATAACTTCTGAAGGCAAGCCATTTCACTGATTAATTGTTCTCGCTGTAAATAAATTTCTTCTTAGTTCTAAGTTGAATCTCTCTGATAAATTTATATAAGCTATATAGACTGCTTCTAGCCCTTGGACTGTTTGTCAGAATGTGCTTCACTTCTACAGTAAAGCCTCAGGAAGGAGGTCATGATTTTTTTAACACATTGTGGTTTGGAGTTACGAAAACACAACTGTCAGTTGCCAGGTATAAGGAGCAACTACTTCCTTCTTTGAATACTTGGATTTACCTTAGGTTTCCCAACATGATTTTGAAACAGTTAACACCCCCAGTCTCAAGCATTATGCAAGCTATTTTATTGCAAAACAGTAAACTTATTCTTAAATTATTTGTCATAAAAATATTAAGATTGTTTTCTTTTAAATGAAACTAATGTTTGTCAGTATAAAAATAAAACCAGTCTCGAAGACTGACCATTGTGCAGTATAATACTGGCATAGATTTGAGGACTAAAATAATATCAGCATGCATTTTGACCTTATTAACTTGGTGGAATCTAGTTACACCCAGTTTGACCTTGAGACAAAGTTTTATAAATTGGTCACAAAAACATGATGACTGAAACTCATCATATTACATATGTTTTCTCTTCAGTAAGAAGATATGTTAATCTATTTTGAAATGTATCATTACAGATTGCTTTCTACAAAATAGGGTACATTAGACAAGCTACATTAATGGCAGGTGAATTAATTGTTAGGTGAACAAATTAAGATGTTATTTTTATAATTTTCAATCTGGCCTACTTCAAAATACACAGGTTTGGTTTTAGTTTAAGACTAAATTTAAAGTCTTAATTTTGCTTTGGAGCTACTCTATTGGGAGCCACCCAGAGTTGGCTGAAAAATGGACAACTTTATGAGGCAGTGGTTCCCAAACTTTTTCAGTCCACCACCCGCTTGATGCTACAAACTCATCCTCAGTGCCCCCCACCCAGGGATGGGATTCAAATATCTTAACAACCAGTTCTGTGGGTGTGGCTTGATGGTCACGTGACCGGGTGGTTGTGGTTTGGTGATCATGTGACTGGGTGGGCGTGGCCATGTGACTGACAAACCAAATACAAGTGGTCCTCGCTTAATGGCCGGTTGCTTAGCAAGTGTTCTAATTTATGACTGATCTTCCCAGAGCTACTTGACCTGTTTTTGGAGTTTTAGCAGCCATGCACACACATATTCTCTTCTAACCCTGCTGGAGCAGGTGGTTGGACTAGATATCTCATTCACTTTCTCCTCCCTCCCTCCCTCCCTTTCTTTATTTTTTCTTTCTTTCTCTTTCTTTCTGTCCCTTCCTTACATCCCACCTCTTTCTTTTTCTATCCCTTTTCTTCCTTTCTCTTCCTTTATCTCTCCCTTTTTCTTTCTTTCACTTTTCTTTCTTTGTTGTCTCTTTCTCTCTCTCTTTCTCTTTCTTTCTCTCTTTCCCTGTCTCTCGATCCCTTCCCTTCCTCCTTTGCTCTCTCCTCCTAAGCTAGGAGACCCACTTGAAACACACACACACACACACACACACACACACTCTTCCAACAAGGTAGTCACCTGGCAGCGTTGCTCGTGGCAAGTCTCCCAGAGTCCCAGGAACAATTGGCCACGATTGTTCACGCCCGGTCCCGCGTTGCTTCCGGGTCCAACAAAGGGGCTACGGGCAGGACTTCCACCCCTCCCTCTTTTGGGGAAAGGGCTGAGAACTTCAAGTGAGGCTGCAGCCTCACCCACTGCAGGAGCTGTGGGAGAAGTGAACCAGCCAGGGCAGACCCATCGCTATTCGTCAGCTGCTGGGGCTCACAGGTCGCGGCTGCAGAGGGGGCGTGTGGAGGCAACCAGAAAGCACAAGGCTTATGCTGCCTGCATCACCCCTCTGCCAGCTGCCCCTCCAAGCATTTTAGCCGAGTGCGGGCTGCTGCTATACAAGCTCCATGGGTGGAAGATTCACTCTTGTGAGGCTTGACTAGCATCATTCTCACAGCGGTGGCCCGCATCAGCCAAAGCACGCAGGCTGGCGGGCGGCAGATGGAAGGGGAGGCAGGCAAGGGGTGATGCGGAAGGCATAGCATCATGCTGCCTGGTCACCCCTCCGCCCCTAGCAGGCAAGGCCCAGCAACTGTGGAGAATCCAGGCGGGACCCAAGCGGCAATGGGTGAGCCCTGGCTCACCTTCCTCAGCCACCAGCAAGCCAGGCAAGTGGGGTGAGGGAAGCTGAATTGCGCCCTGCAAGGGGTCCACCTCCAGCACTCCTCTGCTACCCCCCTTGCCTCTTAGCGCTCCCCTGCTGCCCCCTTGCCTCTTATCGCCCACCTAAGTCATCCCACCACTCCCAAGGGGTGGTATCGCCCACTTTGGGAACCACTAATATAAGGGTTACAAACAAAGAAACGGACAAACACTCTCACTGAGTAAAGGAATTAATTATTTGACAAAATTTTCTAAGCATTTATGGAAGAGCACAAAGGAATTCCTATGTGGATACCTGGCCAAATGAATAAATTATACAAGCCTATTTTTTTTATTACATTGGAGTTCTGATGTCATAAAAGGATTTTTGCAGCACAATAATTCTGTCAATAAGATTATTTTGAAAGTAGCAGTTTATCCCAACCAGTGAACTTTGGATTTCAGTACACTATACCCTGAGTATTTATTCTCTGTTGTACAGGTGATTTTTTAAAATATTTTTTTCTCAATCTTGGAGCATATGAAGTAAATTCATTCACTTTATCAAGTATCTAATTTTCTGGCTGAATATAGAGACAGGTAGCTAAACGCTACAAAGGCTTCCATATAAAGTTCTTTATTGGATTATATTAGGCATCCTCAAGGTATAACTCACAGTTATGCTGAGATTCATCTAATGTCCAATCTTTGCATTGTCGTCTTCATAGTGTGAAAAGATAGTTATCTTCATCCCATAACAATACAGCAAAGGAAGACTGCAGCACAATGCTGGATCCAGGCAAGAATTATGAAAACTCCCCGCCCAACCAGAGGTCAATTCAGTGACCAATCAGGATTACAGATGTGACCACATGACATGAACTACATCTCCCATGAGGCATTAACTACATTTCCCATGAGGCATTCCCTTAAGGGGACAGCTCTCATTCCCAAACTAACTATATACTGTTTAACCAGCACACTCCCTGTCTGGAATTGTAAATTCCAGTACCAACTAACTATCAACTAAAGTAAACATTAGATAGTGGCATTGCATCAAACAATGTAATGAGGTAGATACAAAGCATGCAAAGCTTGAGGTTCAATCTTCGAGTTCAGCTTTTCTCCGCAGCAACACCAGGTCGATGACTGGTCTGGTGTAGAGTTTCTTGGTGAAAGTCTGTGGGTCACAGGAAGAGTCTTGCGACCTCACTATCTGGACTTCGACTTGGCGGACTAATCCGTCAGAGTAGGACTTGATGCACAAGTCGCATAGGCCATGAGTTCCGATGCACATCCTTGTCTTTTAGCAAGACAAGGTCCCCTCCTTCGAGGTTCGGTTCTTTGGTCTTCCATTTACAGCGGTCTTGTAGGGTAGACAGGTACTCTTGCTTCCAATGGTTCCAAAAGGTATTAGCAAGCTGTTAAACTTGTCTCCATTATTGTTTGTACAAGTCCTTAGAATCAAAGTTCCCTAACGGTGTGGGCCAGTCACCCATCTTCTGAGTTAGCAAGGTGGCTGGAGTGAGAATAGTTGGATTCTCAGGATCTGAGGAAATCGGAACTACAGGTCGGCCGTTGATGGTGGCTGCTACTTCTGCCATCAGGGTGGTTAGGTCTCATGCATCAGTGTAGGTGTCTTCATCAACATGGAATCCAGGATTTTGCAAGCTATTCCGATCATATGTTCCCATGCTCCTCCCATGTGGGTTGCATGGGGAGGATTAAATATCCATACACAATTATGAGCTTTAAGGTATCCATCAATTGCGAATGCCTTCATCAATCTGTAATTCTTTACAAGCTCCTACAAAGTTCGTTCCACGGTCAGATCTGAATACCTTGACTGGGCCTCTATAGGCTTGAAACCTTCTTAGGGTGTTGATAAAGCAAGAGGAGTCCATGGATTCAATGACTTCAATATGGACAGCTTGGATGCTGAGACATGTGAAGAGAAGAGCCCAGTGTTTGCTGTTAGCTTGACCGCCTCTGGTCTGGTGGGCAGACACTGACCAGGGGCCAAATACATCTAGGCCTACATTGGTGAACGGTGGTTCGGGACTCAGATGCTCGGGTGGCAGGTCAGCCATCATCTGGTGTAGAGTTGCACCCTGTTGTTTGCGACAATGTAGGCACCTGTGCAGAACAGTCACAATGCATCTCTTAATGCCCACGATCCAGAGTCCATTAGCTCTGATGGCACCTTCTGTGAAGTGGTGGCTTTGACGATGGACGGCTTCGTGGTGGTATTGGACCAACAGGTTCATTACATGTGGAAGCAGGAAGGATGATGGGGTGTTTGCTGTCTAAGGCCATATCAGCCTTGTCTAGGCATCCCCCTATTCGAAGTAACTCTTGGCTGTTGAGGTATGGGTTCAATCCCAGAAGTGGGTTAGATTCTGGGATAGGCTTCCTTGCTTTCAGGCATTCAAATTCTAATGGATATGAGTCTTGTTGCACACTTCATAGAATTCTTTTCTCTGCTTAGATGTAGCTGTCCAGGAAGCCCATCTGGAAACTCTTCCGGCAACTTTGGAGATGAACGATTGCATGGATGATCATGGTCACACCCAGTACGAGAGGTTTCCATCAGGAGAAGCGCTCAAAGTGAGCTGGTTCTAGAAGGCATACCTCCTTTTCTTTGACCATTGTTGCCATGCAGACAGCCTGTTCATTCGCCTTCTTGTCTAGAGGTCGAATGTCGGCATCTTGGTCTGGATCTAGAAGCTCATGGTGTTCTGATTCCCCAGGCTTCAGGGTGTCTGCATGACAAGAACTCAAGGCCTTTTAACCAGGTCGATTCTGTTAACTGGAATGCAGGAATAGACCTTGTAGCATGGTCTGCTGGGTTCTGGTCTGTTGGTATATACCACCACTACTCGGGTTTAGAAGATCTTCTGATCCGCTCCACTCTGTTGCTCACATAGACATAGAAGCATCTGCTGTCGTTGTGGATGTAGCCCAGCACCACCTTGCTGTCTGTATAGAGCGTAGTGGGTTCTAGCTTGAAGTCTATCATCTTCATTATCAGATCCATTAGTTCCATGGCTAGCACAGCCCCACAGTGTTCCATCCTTGGCACGGTATGACCTTGTTGTGGTGCTAGTTTTGCCTTTCCCATGACAAACCCGACATAAACATTGCTCTCAACCCTAAGGTATGCCATGGCTGCTACTGCCTTTGTTGATGCATCTAAAAAAACATGCAGTTCTTTTCTCTGTGCTGTGGCAGGTGAGATAGGAACATATGTGTGCTGCAAGTGAACATCTTGGGACAACTTAGAGAGTTGCACCATGTCTCCCATTCTTGCTTCTGTTCTGGCGGAAGCGGCTCATCCCAATCTTTGGTGTTTTGGGAGAGCGTGCGCAGAAGGAGTCTACCTTGGATTGTCACAGGTCCTGCAAACCTTAGAGGATTGAACAGGCTGTTCACCGTCAACAGTATTCCTCTCCTTACTTCCTTAGTGTTATTTTTTTAAAGAATAGGGTCAATCTCTTTAAATTGTTCATTGTTTAACAGTGGTTTACCCCTTGCAGGGGAGATTAACTCTGCCAGTTATGAAACTGAGAATGTTTCAGCATGAATTTAGGGATAGGATTTAATCAGTATGTTGATAACATTCAGTTCTGTTTTTCTGTTAACATCTGAGTTGTTAACATTTGAGTTAGGAGAGACAAGTGATGTCTGCTTCCCAGATGCAGCGATGGATTAGATAAAGACCAAGAAATGTAAATTGGGTCCTGAAATTATAGTTGGAAGGTTTTTTGATACAGTATTTGGGAATCTGTTTATGTGTTCACTAAGAGTCACTTGAATGGTATAGATTGAAATGGTCTGGAAGAGGAATGGAGTGTTCTAAATTTGTTCATAATATTTTCTTAATATTTACTTGGAGTGCCTCTTCTTTCTTACACCGTTCCTCCCACAGTTTATATCTTGAATACAAGTCTTGGCAACAGAAAAAAATTACATTGAAATGCTAGTATAATAGGAGGGAAGCTGGAAACAAAAGAGAGAATCACAAAGGCTTCTGGATATATTAGCAGACCAGAGTCATAGGACAAAAATGTCACATCTATATTTATCAGGTAATTGCAAAAAGAGGAATCAGTAGTAAGTGAGCTTGTGACTGGCGTATTGGAAGTCATCAGTGACCACAGAATAATTTCTTCTGGAGTCTTATTTCATTTAACAGGACATGCTATGCATGTTTACTCAAAAGGAAATAAATTATGGCATGACTCTTAAATAAGGATGCATAGAATTGCAATTTAATTAATTTAATTGAATCATGTTATTATCTTGCATTATATTGTTTTAAAAGAGAATTAAATGTAAAAAATGGAATAAATAACATACACTATGAAATAACTTTTTTCCAGATTGGTTTATAAGTTAATTTATGCAAGAAACCAAGATATTTTAATTATTCATTTCAATAGCATTTATTTTTCAATATTTACTTCGTTTCCTTCTTCGCATGTAAGAGAAAAATGCAGTGGATAAATAAAATTTCACTTATAACATGTGAGTATTCTTGCCAGCTAAGAATCTTTTCCTTCAATTTGAATACATGTTTCTTTTTAAATAATTCAAATGCTGCCTCCAGTAAAATAGACAAGTTTTTCTTCATTGCACAGGGTTGCATGTAGATGACTAGAAGAATGATTACATGAATGAGACATCAACTAATAGAAGAATAAATTAGTCTTGGGTGGGAGAAACATCTTTTAAAATATTTAAAATTATTATATTTTTCTACCATATTTGTTCTTTTTAAGAAAGCTATGATAATATGCAGCTAGTACTTTCTATGCGGTGAATCTTATTATGCTAGTGTTCAGAATAGGAGAAACTATTTGTTTTCACCATTAAATAAATCCCTCTCCAGTAAATGCTAGAGGTATAGATCCAGTATTGTAACGTGATACAATAGTAATTAAGAAGAGCAAATAAAGCAGGAAATAATAAAGTAATGCATGGCAAGATTAATATTCATAAAATATCTAGGTGGCTCATATGTTGTGTAAAAGGTCTTTTTTAAAGTTTCTGAATACAAGGCTGAAAGAAAGCTTATATGATCTGTGGAATACCATTTGTCATGTGTGACATTTCTGCCCTGTCTTTCGAAGTGCAATTGCCAAATTCTTGAAAAGCAATTCAGCAAGGTTAAAACTAGTGATTATTTGATAAAACTCAATGTTTTTCCCCACAACAGAACTGCCTTCTATTTCACTTTTTATACTTAGAGTAAAAGTTTCCTATTCTTATTGCCTGGGACATGAAAGAAAATATTTCTACAGCGGGAGTTGAGGTTTGGCCTTTATAAAAAGATTCTGTCAGGTTAAGGAGATTTATCAGTCTCCAACTTTTTTTTCTGGATAAGATAAAAATAAGCTTAAAGTTTGGTATACACCTACTATATCTGTGGTTTCAATCAGGTCAGGTGAATTAGTGACACATGGATTTTTATAATGATAACTTGTAGGAATTTTATAAGAAAGTGAACAAAAGAAGAATGAATTACTCTAGAATTAGGCCACTGTCAGGTTGTGTTTTGTCTCTAGTTTTTGATACATGAAATGAACAGACAGTATAGCAGAGATGCCATCTACTGGCAGTGAATAAATGTGGTTCATCATGTCCATCATATGTTTTGCTGCTTATGGACTGTGACCATCTGTGCAATTAAAATATGTTTTGCATTCTTGCTAATTATTTCATGTGCTGTTTTTCTTAGGAGTGTGTCTCCAGGGTTTTATTAATGGCTTTGAACATAGTTCAAGTATGTTTTAATTAACCTAAGAGGATTTGGAGATATTCCTATTGTAGTGATCTTGGGTATGGTAGATATGCCATTATTTCAGTAATAGGTAAGAAGTTAGACATTTAAGTTAGACATTTTAGACATCTTCTGAATCATTCCTCAGATGAAAGATTTGATTGTGGTTAAGGAAGGTGAGCTGATACATAGGGCTATAATCTAGGTCAGGGATCCCAACCCCCATCCATGGACTTGGACCGGACTGCGGCATGACAGCAACTGGGCCGTGCAAACAAGCGGGTCCATCCACAGAATAAAGGCAGTATGCAAAAGCACGTCCCCTCCAATCTGCGGAAAAAACTGTATCCATGGAATTGTCCCTGGTGCCCAAAAGATTGAGGACTGCTGATCTAGCTAGTGTTACAAAATGGAACTATGCTTTCTTGTTAATTGCCCAATTAGTATTCTTTTTTCTGAGTACATAAAGCATTTCTGACATAAAACTTGAGAGTTAGGTGAAAAGTCCTTATTTTCTATTAGAATTTCATCTTTTTCTTGAAGTTTCTTATTTTAGAATGCAGTACTGCAGGCTACTTCTGCTGATTGCTGGCTGCCTGCAGTTTGGCAGTTCAGATCTCATCGGTTCAAGGTTGATTCAGTCTTCCATCCTTCCGAGGTGGGTAAAATGAGGAGCCAGATTGTTGGGGCAATATGCTGACTCTGTAACCACTTAGAAAGGGCTGTAAAGCATTGTGAAGGTGGTATATAAATCTAAGTACTATTGCTATTTTATTATTATCTCATTACATTAGTGTTCAGAATAGTAGAAGCTCTTTGTTTATACCATCAAATAAGACTCTTCCCAGTAAAGCTTCTTGTTCATCTCAGTTGCTATCTTTGAGTCTTGACCATACCAGCTTTTTGTTCATGTGCTCCCATAAACTATTGGATTGTGCTTGAAATGTCTAATTTGATATTGAATTTAATATTCAGGACTCTCAAAATTATTTTTCAGTTAGACTTCAAACTCCTGCCAGAACTATGAACCTGAATTAACTTTGGATTTCCGGATTGCCTCTCAGAAAACAGTTTTTATTTTCAAGTAAAATGATGTTTTGCTTTGTATAATTATTTGTTTACTATTTACTTAGTTGGATTATGGCACTGCCTAACTCCAAAACAACTGAATGACATTATCATATCATTAGACCTCAATCCCTTTTCTGTTGTTAAATACTTATTAAAATTTTTTCCTGGCACCAAAAACATAGTGAATTACTGCAATATGATTGTTGATCCACCTACCTGACTACGAAGAAATCACAGATGATTCACAGGATTGCATCTCCTTTTTGTAAACCACTGAAGTATTTGACATTTATTTGATCATATGGCTCCTTCCTATTTCTACTGCGCCTTCATGTGTTGCCCAGCAGATGGAACCTAAGAATGGTTCTCAAGTTTCCAAAGTCTTTTACTTTAAAATCTTGGTAAAAGTGAAGTGGTGATTAACAACACTAACTCATTTAATATGAAGACACAAAAGCTCCCCATACAGCATGTGATTAGGGATCTTAAAGGAATGTGATACTATATTGTAGAGAATTTCCTGCTAGGGTGTTACGTTTTTATACAGATTTATGCTTTATATTCTTCTGTGCATTTACATACTGTTTAAAATCTGCAACACTGTCAGCCTAATTTTACACATCACAATTGTTGAAATTAATGCTGAATGATTTTGATATGAGCTGGGCATGTTTAATTTCTTTTCAGCTTATCTTCTGTTTTTAATTTATTTTGCTTATAGTCTTGCAATTTGGTCATGAGGGAAAAGAAATTCTACCATAACAAGAGCAATCTTGACAGTTTTTAAGATATGTGGTTCATATTTATCTAGAGATATGAAAACTAAACCCCTCACCCCGAATAATTAAGACAAATATTTTTCCTTAGGTTCTTTTTTCCCCCCTTTTCTAAAAAATTAGAAAAAATAGAAGCATAAATTTAAAAAACAATTGAAATAGTTTATTCTGGAATAATAAATGTAGCAACAGGTAGTGCTCTTGTGATGCTATCTTTATACACTAATATTTTTAATTAACTTTGAAGACCTTTGTATAGGCTATCTTCTATACAGAGCAGAAGCCATGCAGTGCAATTCTAAAATGCAGGAACATGATGTAATTCTGTTCCTGAGGGCAGCATCTATTTTCACTAAAGAAAGGAACATGATTTGCTTGTGGGATTTTTGTTGCTGACTTTTTATGTACAGGTCAGTGAATTTGCTCCTGAGTAGTTCTCAAAAGACATAAATATTTTATTATGATATTGATGTTTTTTTCTTCCTTTTTCAGTTATTTTTTCCAAGTTGTCAAATTGACAAAACTGAGTGAGCTGAGAACCTATAGTTCTCCGGCTTATATTTCAGTTTCAATTTCAAGAAATTAAAATAATTTCAAAGCAATTCCGTTAATAAATATCATTATTGTCTAAATTAAACTTTTACATTTAATAAATACAGAAGTATATTATTTTCTAACAATCTGAACAGTCCTATAATTGATCTTTATTACTGCAAGTTTGCATTTTGGGTATTTAAAATTTCACAATATTTTTATATTTTAAAATTTAGACTTTGTTTACTATTGATAAGATTGGCTTGGGCCCAGGAAATAAAGAGCTGAAATTTTTAATCACATTCCTTTAAATTATAGATTCAGCAGGTTGCAGTATAGAAATTACAAATTTGGGAGCCCTATTAGATTATTGGGTCATCTTTTCAGAAATACTTCTTTACTTAAACAGAGAAACAGAATGACCGTGGGTGGGCAAAAAGCTTCCCCATTGAGCTTCTTGTAGGAATCTGGCAGGGAGCATCTGAAAACTCCTTCCCTTCTCCTCCCGTTCCATGAGAATTAGGGAAAGTGCTGTCTGAGATGCTTTTCTTAAATTACATTTCTACCTCAGATTTCTTTTATCTGACTATCTGCAGTTCTTCCATTATTTCTCCCCTGAGCTGTTCAGAGCATCCAGTAGCGGGAAGTGCTTCCGTCTCTCGTGCGATAGGCTGAGCTTAATTCTGAGGACACTCCTCCTCCTCCATGGGACTCCTCCCTAGCATCCCCAGTTTTTGCTCAGCCTTTGTACGAATAGGCAGCTTTTCCTTCATTTGGCCGAATTAGGAGCAAATAGCTCAAAAAAGCTGGAAAAACAGATTTGAGCTCAGCCTTTAGGCTGTTCACAGGCTCATGTTTCTCCAGGAGCCCCAGGGGGCTTCCGACAGCAATTAACTCCAGCTGGCTGTCGGACCTTGTTAAACCTTGCTGTGGCTAGGAATGCCACTCTGAGGGTGACTCGAGGCAGCGTGATTGCAATCAGCGATCCCTCAACCTCAGGAGAACTTTCCTTGCCATTCCAACACTTTTGGTCAGAACTTGCAGCAGAGCCGTTGCGAGCTCGTGTTCGCAGGATTAAAACGGCCAGAGGCTTTCCCCTTTAGAGAACACTGACAAGGGGGGAGGCTTCATTGCTTCCACCCCTCCCCACCTGGATTAGAGTCGTTTTAATTGTTTACAATTAAACAATTAATTAATTAATGGAATTCAACCGCCTGGTCTGCAGATCACCGGTTTTGAATAACTGCTGCTGAGAGGCATTATATCTAAAGGGGCTCAGGACATTTCAGCATTGATTTTACCCTTGGGGGTTTGCTGAAGATTGTTGGCTACACCCTCACAGCACATTGTCAGCCAGCAGCACAACAGCTGCACCAAAGCCAAAGTCCGCCAGTGCACTGAGGCTGTTGCAGGCCTAGTACAGACTCAGAAAAATTTTGGCCTGTTTAGTTTCTCCATTTGGTTTAATTTGATTTAATCTGGTATCAATTAGTATTACTTGATTGAAGTGTATAGATTTCATTTAATACAAATAATAATAAATACTATGTATTAATAATAATAATAATAAATATATATAAAAATAATAAATAAGGAGGATTAAAATAATTTATAGGGGTCCCCTGCACCTTTCTGGAGCAGGTCCCTGGGTGTGCCAACCATCCTATATTAAAGCCTCATTAACAACTCTTATAGTGGAAATGGCAAGTGGCAATGACTCAAGGGTTTCTACCTCCAGAGCAATGACTAGGGCCCTGGGCAAGTCCAAAGCTTCCAAGAGGCCTTCAAAGGCCAAGGAAAAGGACGCCCATGGATGCCATCAGGCTATAGAGAAACAAATGAGGAAGAATATGCAGGAGACAGAGCAGTCTTTGCCAGCCCCATCTCCCCCTCGAGTCGCCCAGGCCCAAACTCCCCCTCCTCCTCCCCTAGATCTACCTCTCCCATCCAGGCGTAGCTCTGCCAGGCAACTTCCTCCTGGTATCTCAATGACTGCAGCCGCACCACGGCGGACCCCTGAGGCCACATTTACTCCAACTGTGGCTGGGCTCCGCCAAGAGGATCCCCTCCCCGAGGATGTCCCCCCCAGGATGTGGGCATGGATGGAGCAGGTGATCCAATAGGGGATTGCAGCTGGTGTTCAGTCTGTATGGGCCAGAAGACAGTCCACTCTCTTGGAATGCGAATCTCACTCAGGGCGGTCACTAACTGAGATGGACCAGCAAATTCCTCAGGTACCTCCCCAAGGGAATTTTCTGTCTTCCCAGACATGCCTCCCAGGGGTTTTAGGAAGAGGGGGATCAAGAAGAACAAATGGATCAACTAGAGGCAGGGTCAGCTCATAACATTGATCCAGCCCTGTCAGAGGTGGAACCACTGGAGAGGGGCATGTCCAATGACGAGGGCCTCACCCCTGACCAACCAACTTTCATGGGACTATTTCACCCTCAGTTATTCAAATCACTTTTACTCAAGGCCAAGACAACCATGTGACTTGATAAAGCGACTACATCTTCTCAACAACCAATTTCACAGGAGGAGGCAGATGATTTAATTTTCTCTCAGCCCGTCAATGAAGCTGATGTAATACCAGTCCTGCAGATGTTTTCCGACTTAGTATAGAAACAGTGGGCTTCCGCAGCAAGGTTTCCTGCCCCTACAGGATATGACAAGAATTTTATAACCTCGCTCCTGAGCTTTCCAATTTCTTAAACACACCCTCAGTTGATGACCCAATAGTGGCCTTGGCATCCCCCTCCGCTATTCCCAGTGAATCGGAGGAGGCTCTTAAGCCTGAAGATAAGAGGGCAGAACTAGCTCTTCGTAGGGCTCATCTATCTGAACGTGGGCTGTAAGAGCAACCACGACAGCATCTTTTTTCACGTGGTCTTCCCTCAGATGGCTTCGCCACTTGCGGGAAACCATCCCATCCTCCAATATACGGACATACCAGGACATTGCCAAACTGATCGCTGCGGCAGAATTTTCGGCGGATGCAACTTTTAATGCGGTAAAATTTTCCTTGCATCACAAGTAACAGCAAGGTGGCTACTTTGGCTCAGGCACTGGCAAGCTGACACCAAACACAAGTGGAAGCTTGCCTCAGCACCTATATCAGGGGTAAAGTTGTTTGGCAGTGCCCTGGATCTGCTCCTCATTGAAACGAGAAACAAAAAAATGATTTTTCCTTCTCTTTTTTGGAAGTCAGACACCAGGAACCCCCAGCCCTTTTGGAGAGGTTCCTTTCATCCCTTCTATCAGGGACCCTATTCCCCAAGATTCCAAAGATCTTCCGGATACTGGCAGGGACAACAATCAGAGAGGTCTGATTTCAGGGACAGGAATAGACGGGAGGACAATCCAAGAGGCAATTCAGGGGAGCAGGAACCAGAGGCTTCCACCGCCCCAAATAGTTCTTGCCAAGATGCCCCCATTGGTGGGAGGCTAAGGTTTTCACTGACCAGTGGGCTTCCTCGACATCAGATGCCTGAGTCAGGGACACGATTAAATTTGGGTTGGCTCTGGAGTTCCAATCCACCACCCCCGAACTTTTTCATGAGATGTCCAAGGTCTAGGGACCCTGAGAAATGATCTCTTATGCAAGCAGCTATCAACCACCTATTGGAGATCCGGCCATTTGACCAGTAGCACCAGACCAACAGGGCAAAGGCACCTTTTTGTGGTGCTGAAAAGTTCGGGGGGATGGAGGGCAATTTTAGACCTGAAATGTCTCAACCGCTCCCTGGTGTACAGAAAATTTAAAATGACCACCCTACAATCCATTTTAATTAGCATTAGACAGGGTGATGTCCTAATGTCAATTGACCTCACAGAGCATATTTACACATTCCAATTAGGCCTCCCCACAGCAAATTCCTCAGATTCTGCTATGAGAATCTACACTTTGAGTATGTTGTCCTCCCTTTTGGCCTAGCTTCCGCCCCCAGGACCTTTACTAAGGTGCTGACAGCCCTGGCCGCTCAGCTCAGAAATGTTCCTGTCAGGTTACAGTGTTATCTTGATGACATTTTAATTTTGTCATCTTCCTGTCAACAAGCCAAATCAGATACTATTATTACTTTGCAGTCCCTTCAACAACATGGTTTCTGTATAAATTGGGTTAAGAGTCACCTAACTTCCTCTACCAGATTAATTCACCTGGGAGCCATTATTGATATGGTGGAGGGTGAAGTCTTCCTCTCACCAGACAGGCAGGAGAGCATTAGACAACTATCTCAGGAGGTCAGAACCATCAAGCGAATGCCTCTAGCTCTTTTATCTAAATTATTGGGGAAAATGATCTCCTGCATCTCTATTGTTCCCTGGGCCCAGCTCCATGCCAGAACCCTGCAATAGTACCTGCTGCTGTACCAGCGGTCAGGAAGAGACAATACCAACGTCTGAGTCACACCTCCACCAAGGGTGCTGAGGTCACTTCATTGGTGGACTGTACCATCTGTCAACAAGGTCTGCCATTTCAAAGACCCCCCACAGAGCTACCATCACGACGGATGCCAGTCTCTTTGGATGGGGGACTCATTATCAGTCTCACACGGCACAAGGGCATTGGACCATACAGAGCAATCATACAGCATAAATTGGTTGGAGCTCAGAGCAGTCCACCTGGCTCTTTGCAGCTTCCTTTCTCAGCTTCGGTCCAAGCACATCCTCATCCTGACAGACAACGTTACGACAAAGGCCCACATCAACAAGCAGGGGGGGTACCCATTCGAGGCAGCTGATGAGGGAAGTGGAGAGATTGTGCCTTTGGGCCGAGAGCAACTTACTTTCCATCAAAGCAGAGCACATCTCGGGTCTGTCAAACACCCAGGCAGACTGGCTGAGCAGGGCCACAGTAGATCAGGTGGAATGGTGCCTACAGCCGGATCTTTTTCAGGAAGCAACTGAGAGGTTTGGCCTACCAGTCATTGACCTGTTTGCATCCCCCAGCAACACAAAACTTCCCAGGTTCATCTCAAGGGGCGGAGAACATCAATGCTCTCCACTGCAATTGGCCACCGGGGCTGTTGTACGTGTTTCTCCACTTCCGATAATCCCCAAAGTGGTCCGGAAACTTCTAGAGAAGGTGGAGTTGTTGCTAGTGGCATCATACTGGCCCAGGCGGACTTGGTTTGCAGACCTCAGGGATCTGTCGTCTGCGGAACCATGGAGAGTACCGCCAGACAGAGTCTCGCTCTCCCAAAGCCCAGTTCAGCATCTGGACCCTCAATGGCTTCACCTAGCCATATGAGATTGAGCGGAGACGTCTGAGGAGCGAGAAAATTTCCACCAAGGTTATTTCCACCATTCAAGCGCCAGGCCCTTCCTGCTACTTGGTCATCTTCTGTCATTGGTGCGCAAAATCTCACATTGATCCTACTTCTCCATCCGTGGCACAAGTGTTAGAGTTCCTACAAGATGGTCTGGACAAGGGCTTATCCCCAAACACCTTGCAGACAAGTGGCAGCTCTAGCATCGGTCATCTCCTGGGGTGATCTCCACTCCATTTCTCATCACCCGCACATTCGCAGTTTCCTTAGGGGGACCACAAACTTGTGACCTCCAGTGGTACAAAGATACCCAACCTGAGACCTGGACAAGGTCTTAATTGCACTCACAAAGGGTCCCTTTGAGCCTCTAAGGACAGCATGTCTCCGCTTCCTAACATTCAAGGTAGTCTTCTTGGTCGCAATAACTTCAGCATGAAGAATTTCCGAACTGGCAGCTTTATCGGCAAGACAGGACCTCTGCATTTTTCATACTGACAGAGTGATCCTTCAACCAGACCCAACATTCATACCAAAAGTTAACTTGGCTTTCCACAGGACACAAGAGTTGGTCCTTCCTAACTTTTGCCTGGGGCCAGCTCATAGACTCGAATGTCAGTGGCATTGACTTGATGTAAAACGAGCTTTACACATTTATACAGACCGCACCGCAAATTTTAGAAAATCAGAGGCCCTCTTTATTTCATTTCAACCTACAACTCAAGGACGTAAGGTTTCCTCTTCAACAATCGGCAGGTGGTTGAGGACCACGATTGCTAAAACATATGAGATGCAATCACTGCCAGTTCCCAGGGGTATAACAGCCCACTCTACTAGAAGTGCGGCAACCTCAGCAGCATGGGCCACACAGGCACCAATACAGGAGATCTGTAGGGCAGCAACTTTGGCCTCTCCATCGCCCTTCATTAGACACTATAAAATTGAAGTTTTTGCCTCCGCCGAGGTTGCATTTGGTAGGAGAGTTTTACAAAGTGTCCACAGGGACCAAGGGAGGACTTCTAGCCAGACGGAGGCCCTCCCATAGGACAGTCCAAGCTTTGATATGTCCTACTACTGGATGCTCTGAACAGCTCAGGGGAGAATGGGCATTGATACTTAATATGCCCGTTCTCCGTGAGCTGTGAAGAGCATCCAGCCCCACCCATATTCTGTCTGGTGGGGCACTATTCTGGCCAAACGTTAGATAGGGTGAAGTATAGAAAGTTTCAACACTTCAACTTCGCTAAAAACTGGGGACGCTAGGGAGGAGTCCCATGGAGGAGGAGGAGTGTCCTTAGAATTAAGCCCAGCCTATCGCACGAGAGACAGAAGCACTTCCCACTACTGGATGCTCTTCACAGCTCATGGAGAACGGGCGTATCAGGTAAGTACCCATTCTCAGAGTTCTTCCTTCTGCTCATTACAATATGATTTAATGTTGCCAGAGCTTTCTGCTCCACATGTGGTCAAACTTGCCCATCTGCCAAAACTGGACAAAGACCAGTTTTGGCATCCACCTCCAAATATAACAGTAGGACCTGGATGATTCCCAAATCATAAACTTACTGCTTTAGGGAAAGTGTCACTCTATTCACAGTTAAAACTAGATCCAAAATCTGTTGGTTCCTGGATTAACAGCGGTTTCCTTAAGAGTTCACTTTCAGTTGTTTTGTCCTATCCAAACCTCCAGAGACTAGATCAAGATTTTTACAGCATCTCTGGTTCTTTCTGGACTACAGATGTGCAGCTGGGTATCATCAGTTATTGATCACCTTTCCCAGAATTCTCATGTATATGTTAAAGAGTAGGGAAAAGAACTGATATTTCATGGAAGGGAACATTTGCTGGGTTGACTGCTCATTTCCCCATATGCTGTTTGCTTAGAAAGGAATGGAACCATAGTAAAACAATACCCTCAGCCTCCAACTCTCATAGAACTTAACAAAAGAGATCCACCAGAATGACCATTCTTATTCCTATGGTATTGCTTCAGTATGAGATCTTACCAATGCTTGGTCAAAATAACATTTTGTATTTCTCCTTTGCGGACCGATGGGAGGAGATGGTTCTGCCCATGCCTGCCTGCCACTTTCACTGCCCAGTTCCGAAAAGCTCAAGGTCTGATAGTAGGCCATGGCCCTAGAGATTGGGGACCTCTGCTCTAGATGTTGCTACCATTATTTTTATCTCCTCAATCTCCTTAGTAAATCAAGGAGTAAATTTATATAATTTATACAAAACACGAATTTTTTAAAATTCGTTGTATTATATAAGGTAGTATATAGTGGAACATGAAAGTACAGTTTAAAAATAATAATTTTATGTATTATTGCTCAACCACTTCTTGTATTACGTTTCCCTGTAAGTCACCTTTGTTTAGCCTCAGCAGTTTTGCCTTCTGGCAAAGAGATGCTTTCTACTAGTCATTCCCACAATTATAGCCATTGTGTAAGAACATCCATAACACTTCCTTACCATGTTCAAAAGAGCGGTAGTTTTAAATACTGTATTAATAAACATCAAAAGAATCCATGAAAGGATTCTGTTATAATTTCAGTTTATTTAATTTTATTAAAATGTTAGCACATTACAACTTTATATCCATTTATATTATTTATAGTGCCTTTCAAAGCTCTATAATATACATGCGCTGGTGAAACCCTTTATATGTTAGACAGTTTAGTAGTTTGCTGTAGATAATTACAGAAATTAGAAGGGCTGTGCACACTTTCCTAATCAAAGTACTGATGATGATAATATTATCCATTCAGTCCTATCTGAATCCTCTTGGCCGATTCTAAGGGCCAGTTCTCTCCACATCTTCTAATCTTGCACTACTTCGAGTTGTTTTGTGCCTTGGCTGGTATCAGCTTTGGTGCCCAGTCAGCCACCATGTCCTTTGGTAGCCTGGTTTCCTTTTACTGCTAACTCTTCCAAACATAATTGCTTTCTCCAGTAAATTCTCCTGCATGACATGGCCAAGTAAATGAGATGCAGGCTCATCTTTTTATGTAACACGTAAGAGTCAATAAGAGGAATCTGTTTGTATAGTTTTATATTAAAAAATGAAGAAACATTTTGCTACCTTGGTTAACTGTTTGCAGCTGATTAAATTAAAATAGTAATGAAACATTCATTGTAGTGATTAAATAATGAGATAAGACTGTGGCAGCACTTGTTCAGACACTTTGCATTTATTTTACATTAATTTCTGAAATAATTCCAAATGGACTCTTTCCTATTTGGGAACTGGCAGAGGACTAGATATATAAATCCTGCTCCTCCAGCAGTAATTTGTCTTCCTATTTTAACAAATTAATAAATTCAGCAGATACCAGGACTGGTTCAGTTTCTAGGGAAGGTAAGAGCAGCTGATAAGGAAGAGGTCATTAATACCAGATACAAGAAAAATTATTTATTGTATCCAGACTTCTGATTTCCGACATTAATCACAAAATGATGTTTAGCATGTTTCATTTAAAAAGTTCACTTAAAATTACATTATGATAGAATATGATTGATAGAATAAAACAGTGAATGTACACAAAATTATTCATTTTAAACATTTAATAATATTTGACAATATATTTGCTTTAACAAGTTACTGTGCAAATTTGTTATAGCTTCTTAATTTTTTTTCATTCTGTAAATGCTTTAAATAGGAAGATATACTTCTAAGTAAGCAAGTGATTTTATCACTTAGCCACTGTAGGTAATATAAATCCTGTTTTTATCTGTTCATCTTTTGAATGTTTGGTATTGTTTTTTGGAAAATTGTGAATTAGTCATCACAACACTAAATGTACCTTTTATTTAAAACAGTAAAAATTGTTTAAATGGTCCCCGCTCCAGCTCTCAAATTTATTATGAATGGAAAAGTAAAATGATGATAACTCAGGATATATGAATGTAATAAATCCATTATTTTTATGAGATGATGAGATGATAAGATTAATGTGTTTGTAGTAAGATTTAATCACTTTGCTTAGTCATTTATTCATATTGTTTATTGTGGGTTTGCATAGGCAATTGGTCTTGATGGCCCCTTCCAACTCTGTGATGCTACCAGAAAACATTATTTATTGTATTTCATTGAGTTTTGCAGTATTTGTATCCTGGGCACTAACTCTGGGCAGTTCAGAGCAGTTATTTTACACAGTTCTTCCCTAGGAGAAAGAGGAGGCAGGAAAGAATTAAAAACGCATCCCAAACACTTGTTTAATACCTTTGTTCCTCACCTTATAGACCTAAGAAGCCATACTTCTAAACATGCTAGAGCCGGGAATAATAATTTAACAAATATTAAATTGCCTGGAATATAAGTTATTGCATTTATTGATCCCCATCTGGATATATTAACTATTTTGTCACACAAAAACATGTGTTGTATGTTTGCATGTGTCTATGTATCCCATTAGAAGAAAAAGAAAATGAACAAATAATACAAAAACTAGGATGGGGATGGGTAAGGAATACTATCCGGGGAAGTACGGAATAAGGAAAGATGTTATAAAGGAAAGTAAATAGAGGGAGAGAAACTCCATTTTGGTATTATAAAATGATTACCATAAGTTGAACCATTCAAGCAGCAGAGATGTCTTCCCAAATTGGATGGTGACAACTAAAATTATATTCAAAGCTCTCAATACTATCAATGTTAGCAGATATAGCTTCCTGTCCATTTGCTCATTTTCAACATTAAATCCTCCTCTCATTTTCCTGCTTGGGGAAGAATCTGTCTTCCTACTAGCATGGCAAAATACTAGGTTTTGTTTATAAAAATGTTATATTTTAAACTTACTTCATTTCAATTATATTAATGCAGAGGTGGGAGTGGATAGGGTTAGTATACATTATGGCATAGAAAGAGCTAGTTTGATCTAGTAATTAAGGCACCAGGCTAGAAAGCTTGATACTGTGAGTTCAAGCCTGCCTTAGCCATGAAAGCCACCTGGGTGACTTTGGGCCAGTTACTCTTGCTCAGCCCAACCCAACCCACTTCATGGGTTGTTGTTGAAAAAATATGAGGAGGAAGATGTGTTATATATGTTTACCACCATGAGTTACTTGTAAAAATAATAATAGCAGGATACAATAAATAAAGTAAAAAAATAAAATAAAATAAAATAATAAAATAAATAAATGGTGTACCACTGTAGTTTCTAGCATGTATTTGCCCTTTGCTGATCCTGAAAATTATTTGCATGGGAATCTACCAAGAATCCTACGACTCTGGGCTAGCCTGGGAAGTTTAAGAAGAAACTCTGAAAGAAGGCAACTCTATACTATTTCCATGTTGCTGCTAAAATTTACAAGTTTAGCTCAACTTGAGGGATTCTTTACTGAGAATGTGGATGTGCAATCCTTCCTTGTCTAAATCAGGATCAGAGCAAACAGCTGGGTTAAAATCCCTGTATCCTGGTATCTCAATCTATCTTGAGAAGAAAAACAAAAGATGTATAGTTTTCACCCAACCCTTTTCTTCCTGAAATCTTTGCATGTTTTTGCTAGTCATGCTGAAAAATTTCAATAGGGTGAATTCTGCCTTGATAGAGATGAAAGAAGGATCATCATATGAGAAAAGGGAGAGTTTTGAAAAAAGCCAAATAGGAATTAAAATGGTCTTATCAGAGTTGTTGAATTACATCAGTATCATGGATTTTTCTTCTTCCAATATAGTATACATTCTGAACATGAAAAATGTAATTACTTGGTCTGTGGTTACTGATCTCATGAACTCTGGTTCCATAATTTCTGTATCTCAGAAGAAAAGCTTGATATATCTTTAAAATGTTATTTTATATTAGAATCTGGTGTTTGGAGCATTAATACAAAGGTTTTGTATTAATCTTTATACAATTTTATGCATAAATTCTTTATGCAATTGTATTAATCTTTATGCAATCTTTAACATTATAATGTCATTGAATAATGTGTTATTGGTAGTTTGTGGTTCATTGTGTTGTGCATTATGCATTATGTGTTATGTATGTTGGCAAGTGGTTTCAGCAAACCATGGAAGAGCTAATCTTGGGTTGGCAAATTGTGCTAACAGTCTACTCTAATAAAAATACGGTATAAGAAACCAACATGAAAGTATCTCTTGCAAGATAAGCTTATAACCTTGGGGACTTTCTGATCATCTGTCACCTAAGTACTAATGAGGACTGATCCTGCTTAGCTTTTTCGAAATCTACATGATGCTGCCTCTTGCTGTGATTATGTATATATTGCATTTTAATGGAATGTCTTGGATTTGAAGTGGTATAATAATGCTAATGGGTGTGTGCTTTTGGTTTGTTGCTAAACCTATCAAATACATTTCTAGGCTTCTCTCAGAACTACAGCTCACAGAGTTCTTGGGTTAATAAGGTGAATTTCTCCATGTTTCATTTTGAATCAGAAATAAACAACTGCATATTGCACTAAATGCATCCAGAAACTATGAAAATCTTGTCTTAGAGAATGAAAAAGAAACAACAGGGACATAATCCATTAGGGCTGCAATCTTAGGCATCTAAAAGGTTTTTCAGATGAATCATCAAGGCTGATATTTTCCCTTGTTTTTTATGGAAAAAATATTGGAATCCCTTTTTTAAAAATCTAAGGGACACTTAGATAGTCTGTAGTTTAGGAAACCGCATGACATATTGTTAGTTTTTAAGATGAGAGGTTACTCCTTTTGATCCGCTCTTACCTGCACAATTGAGTTAAAACACCTGGACTTCAGAGTAAGTCCGCAAAGGTAGCGGATGGCATCTTTGCTTTCATAAAACAGAAACCTGCATCTGAAGCACTTCATTTGGCTACTCCAGCTGGCAGGGCAAACGAAGCCCGTTTCCCCTGCCTGTCCCGCTCACGCCACTTTCGCGGCTCTTCTTTGTCTCGGCGAAGCGCGCAGAGGGCGGGGCGGGGCGGGCCGAGTCCGCGTCAGCTTCGAGCTCCGCAACCTGTTCTCCGCGTTGGCCTGAGGAGGCGGCGTTTGGCTGCAGACCCCGCCCCCGCGGTGGCCTCGCCAGTTCCTGCCCGTGGCCGAGGGACACCGGGCACAAGCCAGCTGGTTGGTCAAGGCGCGCCTTCTTGGACGTTCGCGCTTTGCTGTCGTAGCAGACGGGGCTGCAGCAGAGCTCCGGCCCCGTAGGCGAGAATGGCGTCTTCGCCGGCTCGAGAGCTCACGCAAAACCCCCTGCAGAAGATCTGGGTGCCCTACAGCAACGGGCTTCCGGCGAAACATAGCGCGCAACGCGGCGGTGAGTGGCGGGTCGAAGCCCGATGGGCTGAGATGGAGAGGGGGCGGATAGGAGAGTCAGGGCGCTGGAGTTGCAGCACCCCGGTGCGGGTGTTGGGTGAAGTATGTGGAAGCAGGACTTGGAAGCGGAGGCCTGGTGGTCTTTTCCCTCCACCCCACCCTCCCAAGAAAGACATGCCGGTTTAGCGTTGGATGCCCCTATTGATTGCGGGAGTTGCTTTCCTCCTTGCTGTCAAAGCCTCTTTGTAAGACACGGAGAGTTCCGATTGGATTCGGAAAGGAGACAGCTTCAGAGGAGTGGAGTGCCCGTTTTGCTTGGCCTAATGATTTTGCAGCACCTGCTAGTTAGGAGAATAGCTCAGGTATGGCATGGTATGCGTGGCACCTTCAAAATGCCATTGCGCAGTACCAGAGAGTTGCAAAAGCCAATTTGAAAAGAACTACAGGTGGTTTCTTGGCATCACAACCATCGATTGCAATGAAGTTCATGAATTTCCAGCTCTTTCCTTTTGTACTTAGCCACTGCTGCAATACAGTACATGCTCGTTTTCTCTCACACACATTATATCTTCCCAGTGAAATAATAATGATAATAAAAAACCCACGTGGGTAACAAAATGTATGTTGATATGTCAATAATTTCTAACAGTGGATTCATGTCAAAATTACCAGTATAACCATTCATTTAGTGATTTATTTGATAATGCACACAGTTTCTTGGATGACAAATGTATTATTAATATTAAATAATAGTGAAACCTTGACCTAACTAAATTTATGAGAGCTCAAGTAAAGATTTTGGGAAACTTACAAAATGAGCTAGTGTGATTCCTGAGGTTGAGAACAATTTTCCTGGATTTGTATTTAATACTGCTAACCTTTGCATATTGATCAGGTTTGTAGGTCAGACAGAACTAAGTAGGATGTAGTTTTGAATGTGCATGGAATAGGATAACATTGGTAAAGGTGCTTCAATAAAATATTGGGCAGAAAGGGAGAAACAGTGCATTTTTAATTATATAAGGTGAAAGGTAGAAGAGAAACAAAGTTGTAAAGAGAGCTGCTTGTTTGTTCAAATAGACGATGAGAACCATTCACTTAAAAACAGGAAAAGATGGACATCTGAAACATCATCTGAAGATGTGACACTCATTGGATAACCATAATCAACACCTCCATTGGGAAGCCAGAGATTGAATGTGTTTCAGACTGTCTTTTTACAGGTGTGATTTGTATTAGCAGAGATAAAGGTGTGATTTGTATTAGCAGAGATAAATCATCTTTTTGATGGCAGAATGAAGGTTCTGCATGCCTAAGAAAGATCATAGAGAAGATATGGGGACCTTATATGGACTGTAATCCCAAAGAAGGGAAAGGTTGGCTTTGGGTCTACTGTTCTATGTCCATGCAGTAGGAAGAGCTGGAAGAAATATACAGAGTTTAGTGGGAACAGTGTCTCAGTTAAGAGCTTTAGCAGCTGAATATGTACACTATAATATGTAGGGAATATGCCTTTGAGTGTTGTATAAAAAGTAGTGTTTCCATTTGCATCTAAGTTGTCAATATAGGATGGAGCTGGTTGAATCAATACCTGAAGGCGTATTTCAATGTGTTGTGTGCTGATAAAAATATGTCACCATGTGTCAAAAATAAATGTGGTTGTTTTGTGCAGAGTGAGTTTACATGTGAATGGCTATGCATGCAGCTGCTAGGGTTTTTGAGTTTTGGCTTGGTAGTTCTTTGTAAAAAGAATAAATCTATGAGCAGCTTTCTGCTTTGAATTTTGTACTGTATCAGACTCTGAATATTGAAATATACCTTAAAAAAATTAGTATTTTTCCGTAGAATTGTTTACCAGTAGTAAGATGCCTGTGTTGCCCCATAGTTACCTCATTCAGGATATAAAAGCTATGTGGCATCCAAAGGTGAAGTATTATGCATACTGTGTTTGTGTAGCCATGGGAATCTGTAGCATTGAATTGCCCTCCATTTAGATAATGTTCTGTCAAATAGCAATTATAGAGAACATCTTTAGTTTCACAATGCCATTCCCCAAAAAATCACAAATAGAAATTAACATTAATTATTTTTTTCATGGTTTTTTTTACTGTGCATTGAGTTAGGAGCAGTGATACTTCTAAATGATTTGAATTAATATTGCCTGGTACTTAGCTATAACTCTGAATTTTATTTGGACTTTAAACTATAGTTTCGTGAAACAGGAACAAACTAGAGTTTATCATTAGAGCAGAGGTTCCTAACCTTTTTTATACCCCACACCCTTAGAACGCTTCTGATATATTCTTGTACCCCTTACAAAAGTAAATAATTATATGCATATAATTATGCATATACACTATAATTTTGAAACTTCTAAACCCAAGTTTTTGCACCCCCTGGAATATCATCTTGCACCCCCAGGGGTGCGACCACCCCCGATTGGGAACCCCTGCATTAGACAAATAACCAATGTAGGCATGAAGTGTAGATAGATGAATAGTAAGTCGATCACATATTTTTGATAGACCTTAACTTAATATTTTATTTGTACAGAATATTTAATCATGATTAAATTTATAATGCTTTATTTGATGTTGGATTGCTTTGAACAAATCATAATGCTAACTTTCCAATGTGGGACAAAATGATCCAGAATTTATTAATCTGTAAAAATTTTTTTAAAAATCAATCACTTGACATCCCAAAGGCCATTCAGTTTTGGTTGAATGATGGGGAAAGTTAAGTTGCCTTTTGAAAAGCACCTTTGGGACAACCATGATCTGGATGATTGAGAATCTCCATAGACATTCAATCATTTGGCAGTTGTTAAAAATTAAGAGAGGAATAAAAGTTGAAATTTCCTTTTAGTTGCTCTGGAGGAAGAAGGAGTTTAGATAGATGAGCTGAATGTAGTATCTTGTATGACGACTTGACCTATTTATGTATGCTGCTGTGGTATCTGTTTTACATGCAATAAATGTATATACAGTATAAGCGACATAGATGCATATTAATCTTTAAAAATAATTGAAATTATTATTTTTTAAAAAACCCTTAAAACATCAAATACAAAATACAATACAACTCATTAAAACAAAAACATTTCTATAAAACGTCTATGTCTGTAACCTTTAACTGGGTAAAATGGTGCATCATACAGCAATTTTTTTTCAACCAAGGTTAAGGGTTAACTTATAGAATACATTCAAAATCCAGGATCCATGGTACTGAAAATTGGCAATTTTTATAAAACATTTTATCACATAAAATTACCATAAAGCATTTTATGACATTATAAAATATCATAAAATGTTTCCTGTAGTTAATTCCTGATGTTTGACTGTGCTATACTGTTCAACATGGGCTACTTTTGCCTGCTGATTGTTCTAACATGTCAAGGTATAAATTCAAAAAGAACCTAAGGCATAACATAAATAAAAATAAACAATATTTATTATAAACAGAGGTACAGATTTTTACAAGAGACACTAGGCACAACAAATCTGAATGGCAGGATAGAAATCCAGATCTTGGCTCAGTTCTAAAAGCTAGGCCTTGAGGAAAAAAGGGTGTTTCCAAGGCTGGGGTGACCATGGCCGCCTGCAAGCATATCTCTCAACCTTCATTGCTAAGGAGATCCTGCATGCAGATCTTGATGTTGAGGAAAATAAATATTAGGAAAGAAGCTCCTTTGAGTCTTAAACATGGCATGGAGGTTAGAATGCAATATTCCGGGATAGTTCTGCTGACTGCCAGGGGTTTGATCCTCATTGGCTCAAGGTGTATTTCTCCAGTGTGCTGACTAGAGAATCCAAGAATGGGCTGACATTTGCCTTTCTGCCCAGAGACTGAGTCTGTCGAAGTTCAGGCCACGCCTCCTTCGCCTATCTGAGTCCCAGTTTTTGACTCAGTCTTGCCCCTAGAATGGATTTCTTTAGGATTCGTTTCGTGGGTGCAAAATATGTTTGAGACAGCCTTCTGCAGCAGCCTCAAATGCTGAATCATTCAAGAGTCTGCCCATATAAGATAAAATGCACTGCAGTAGTCAAGCCTGGTAGTTACCAAAGTACAGTGTCTAGGTTATTCCTGTCCAAGGAAAAACACTTGATATTTGCAGAGAACATAAGAGAAGCTACAATTACAGATAACAAAAATCACTGGAAACATTTACTAGACACAAAAAAGGTATCTGTTGAATAGAGCAGATCAGCTCCCCTCTTAAAACAGATCTACAACCCTGCTTTCCACAGATCAAGAGAACCACTGTCTGCTTTTCTGAACTGTTTCCTCTGTTCACTTTGCGAAGGCTTCCAAATTGGCACTCCCTTTCTTGCCCCATATTCCTATTATCGCTCTTTCTCACCACTTAAAAGCAAGACTTTGTTAACAGAAAAGGTGGGGCTAGGGAAGAACCTGTTGGGCTATAAGCCTTGGTCCCTCTTCTTCTTGAGTGAAGGATTCTAAAGCAAACTTTGTTCTCTCTAGTCAGGAGGAATGGGTATGGATCATGCATTATCTCACATCTTTTGCTTGGAAACACAGATGTTGATCCTCAGTCTGGAAGATTTTGGTATTGGGTATGTCTAAATATATATGTGTTGGATATGTGTTAAGGCAGGAAGCCATGCCTATCTGACTTACGGAAAGCAGATTTCAGAGGGAACAGAACATTACAAAATTTGTATGAAATAAATTTTGGAACACTTTGGAATACTTGCAAGCATTTTTTAAAAAGGTAATTCCTTTGTTTTTATTCACCGAATATTAATTTGTCTTAAGTATCATGGTGCTATCATAACTTAGAAACTGAATGATAAGAAGAACCATTCAATTGAGCTGAGGTACAAAGGCTACATATGGTATAAAAAATAAGAAGTTTGGAAAAGCTGTGTCCTCTTTATTTTAAGCACATTGTCAGTGTACAAAACAGGAGGACAAAAAAGCCTTGGCTGGATTAGGCTATAGTCCCATCTGGCCTCTCATTCTTTGTTACCCACTGACCAGCTATGTGTTTGAGATGCTCACAACCCTAGATAGAGAGCAATAACTGCTCTAGCTTCCCAGCAGCCAGTGTTTAAGCATGCTGCCTATGATTCATGAGAGAGTATCGAAGTCATCAATCAGACAGTGATGGCTTCATGTTTCATGCAGATGTCTCTTTGAAGCTGCCCAAATTATACCTGTATTGCCACAACCAAAGAAGAAATATTTCCTTTGGCCAAATTTCACTCTCCCTCTATGTAGATTTAGTGGATGACATCAAGTTTTAATATTGTACTATAGAAAACAGTAATTTTTATGCATGATTTTATATATCATATCTACCTTTAAGTTAGGTTTCAGGTTAAAGTGCCCTAATTGCTTTAATCTCGTTTCATAGAGTTGCTCTCCTGATGAATCATAGAAAGCATGCCTTATATACTGGCTGCCTGGAAGCTATAGCAATCATTGCTCTCTATCCAGGCTTCTGAGACTGCTAATAATTTGTGTTCCTTTGTTTTGTACCTCTTTCAGCAATAAAATATTCTTGTGCAGTTGTAGTTCTCTGAGCATGGTAAACAATACAATATCCTGGGTTAAGAACGCCTAACTTAAGGACAATTTGTAGATATGAATGGATTGCCGTAAAGCCAATTATATTAAAATTTTGAGTTAAGTACAGTGGTTTGCAATAATGAACACACACATTTTGTGACACTCATGAAAACATAGTGTGGCTTCAGCAGTTTGCCAGATCAAAGAAGAACATCACCATTTTAAGTTGGATCACATATTTGTTTTCCTCTTATTTACCTTTTACATATGTACTTGTTCTAAATGATCTACAGATTCAACTTAAAGACAGACTTAGGGATGGATCTCATTTGTAACCCTGGGACTGCCTGTACTTACACTAGAACATTATTGTATCAGCAGTTCTATTTTCAATTTCCTGCTTAATTCCGTGCATGGACCTTGCCTTTTTTTTACAGCAGCTGCAGTTGGCTTAACTTTTTCATTAATACTCTACTTGATGCCAAGATCATGTTGATATGTAAATGAGGTTTGGATTCTCTCTATATGTTCTACACAGAACAGCATTTTGAAATTCATTTACATAGCCCTTTTTTGCATTTATCAACTTGAATTCTTTGTGTCATTAGCAAACACAACTACTACGTAACCCCAACTCCAGATCATTTATTACAAATTTAAAAAACACTAGTCCAAATGCCAGTCCCTAATTCACATCACTTTATACATATTGTGAACATGAGAATAAATTCAGACATGTATTCCTCCTTCCTATTTTTCTTTATTAACTATCTCTCACTCTTATGAGCGCATCTTTTAACATACTTTACTCAGAACCCATGTATTAGAATTTGTAAATTAGGATTAAGTGTTTTTTCTAACAGAGCAAAGACATTGCAGTTGTGACGCTCTGACATTCCACTTCTCTGAAACAATGAATATTATTTATTAAAAAAAATTGAGGAATTTTTAGACTCAATCAAGTTGAGCTAATGTTAATACCGACATATTATCTTCAGAGAGTTTTTTGTTCAGCTCAATAGAAATGTATGCTTTCCTCAAATGTTCTCAGAAGATCTACTGAATAAAAACCTGCAAAATAAAGGCTGAAGTTGTCAGTAGTTCTCAACTTTCATCAGCTAAATTCAGAAGCTATTCAATATTACAGACTAAATTATTGTAACAAATACATTTAAGAACAGATATTTTGGAGGAGAGGAAAAGGAGAGACATAGAACACCAGAAAATAGAAGCAATTCTTTTTGACACACTTATTTGTGGACAGATTTGTGCAAAAATAATTGTGGGACATTATGGTTTTTATTTCATAAGGTAATGGAGAACATATAGCTTTACTTGCTTTAAAAAAATCATTTAACTTCTGTAATAGTATTCTGGCAATAGATTTCCCATAGTTTGTGAGTGTTATGTAATGTTTAATTTCGAGTTGCTCAGAATTTCATTTTGCATACTTGTTTCTAATTACGGATTGTCCATATTCTGTCTTAATATCAACAACTTAGGAACACTTGGTTCTGGTTGGCAGTCAAAAATGAGAACTATGATTCAAAGCAATGGATGCATACCCTTAAGTTATTGTTACTGCATTGTGATGTCCACAAATGGAAGTATATTTTAAAAATGAATATTAACTTGTAACAGGTGCCATTCTTAGTTAATCATTTGAACATGGAATTCCCAGTTATGCTGTATATAAGTGGGATCATATGTGTGTTTTATTTACCTATAAGAAAAAACTTCATAAGCAGCAAACATAAAATATTGCAATGTTTGCTTTTATCAAGTACAGTTAGAATCACATCTTATTAAGGGAAATGCCTAAATCCTACTTAACTTGAGAAAATTCAGAGAAAAATTCTGGGGTATCTGATATTTTCATTAAAATATGCATCAAAATCAAGCCACAGTACTTCCTCCTGTGTCTAATGAAATTGATTATAAATGCATTAAAAGTAGATGGGAAAGGATTAAACTTCAGTTTGCAACTTTTGGATAATGGCGTCTTGCAGACTTCAAATATAAATCTTCAGTAGCTGAACTGTAAAAGAGCTGTAACAGCTTGAATATTAAATATTAGGTATAATAGATGCTTACAGTTTCAAACAGTTATTTAAACAATTAACTATTGTGTTTTATGCAGTGAACCCTAATTCAAGTTAAGGTTTGCTCATGCACATATATAATTAGAATTGGCTTGTAGCCATAATTTATAAATAAGTAAAGGCATAAATAGGTTTCAAAAAGTAAGTGATTGGTACATGCATTAATTCACTTTTGGTAGCCTAGAAAGTTTGCAGTCACAATTCTTTGATGCAGTTGACAGTTTGTTATATTGTCTTGGAATTGTTATAATCTGTTTTCTTTTGCAACATTTAGCTTATTTTTCCTGTCATCTCCTTATGTATATTGGTTATCTGCATCTCAAAATTAGTGCATTTATCAGTGTCTTTCTTGCAATTGTTCTTATTAGTTTTGGTTTTTCTAAATGCATGATTTTATTTCTACTGGGAAATTACTCAAAACACAGTGTCACCTAATGATTATCAGTAGATCCTTTCTTAACTAAGTGGTTAAATACGGCTACCACATGTGTGATGCAAAAATTAAAAAATACAGTTACTAAATACCAGAAATGTGATAAATCTTTTTGCTGATACCTGCTGTCTACCCGGATTTTTAGTTCTAAGTTGAAACCATTGAAATAAAGAACACAAAATGTGGTTGGTAATTTTATATTTCATTATAAGTGGAAAGGATTAATTCCTTCTGCTGGTAGACCGGCCACTGGAATCAGGAGGAAGAACTGATTTTCTCAAAATCTGCTTCAGAGGTTTGGTGCATCATTTTGAAGAGGATCTGAAGAGAAAGGAGAAAGAAGGAAATCCACTACATAAAATTTTCATAGTAAAGTTAGATTCATTTGTAAAGAGTTTGATAAAATATTGATCAGCATTAGTTTGCTGGGAAGGGGAAAAAGTTCTGAATTGTTATGTAAAATGAGTTTATATAAATGTAAAGAATTGTGTGGTATTCTAATATGTGTTTTAGTGTTTGCAATACATATTTTTCTTGCTTTAGATTAAATAGAAACTTAATTTTTGTCTTTTGGATACTCTTTGGAGGCATCATAATAGTAGGGGGATCTAAGCCAAAAACACATAGGTCACCTTTTGAGGGTGCATTTATCTGCTCCATCTTTTTTTGAGAACTTTTTTTACTTTGTTCCAGGTAGTTGTTTGTCAGGGAACATATTTTGATAGAGTCTAAATTGTTGATTAGATCAGGGGCTAAATGTAGCCTCATGGTCATAAGTTGCTGGTCCATATTCTATAGAAATATTACTACTTATTTTTATAGTGTTTATATATTTGAATGCTTTTCTGAAAAATGCAATAGAAGTGTCATAGCTTCATTAAAGACAAACCATCTAAGTCTAGGGCTCTAATGGAGGAGCTGTATCTGTTTCAGATATGCATTAGAAAAACAAAACAGTTCCTTCTATTCCAATGTCATTAATAGACTATTGGTGAATCATGATAGAAAATTTATTTTTATTTTTCCATTCTACCCCTTTCATTTCCCTGTCCATAAGCCATCCTAGAAATGGTGAAAATTAAACTGAATTCACCAATGAAGTACAAGCAAACTTGTACAAACCAGATAATTCCTGGTTGTAATATGCCCCCAGATTCCTTAACAAAGCAGATATTCTAAAGTTTGGACTAATAAAACTAATGTTTTCCAATTACTTGTTATGAACATCAGCAAACAGGCAGCACTGTCTGATTTTCAGTGTTCTTAAATTTTTACATTAGTTTTTGAGGAATAGCTGACTATAGGGGTAATATAAACAAGAGTAGTATTTACTATGGTAACAAATGTAGAATATTGATTACATAAGCATATTATTTTTTTATTTATTGAAAAGATTTATATATTTATATACCTATCTTAAGCAACCCTTGAGTGAGTTTTAGTAATTTTTGTTGTTGTTCAGTCGCTAAGTCATGTCTGACTTTTCGTGACAGCATGCCAGGCCTCCCTGTCCTCCACTTCCATCCAGTTCTCTCAAACTCATGTTCACTTCTATCATTACCTCCGCTCTATTGTCTCTGCACTAGCATAGTTTTCTTTTGTTACATTGATGCCTGTAGTTGTTTTATGAGATGACAGTTATTGAGTTCTATTTTTTTATTTTAAAAACAATTTTAAAATTGTAAATAACATGACTGATGCTTTGTGAGATTTTTCTGGCCTTGCACAACAACTTGAGTATTTTTGACCATTTTAACAATTGCTTGGATATATGGCATATCTTGTCATAGCCCAGGACTGAATTACAACATGAAAAAGTTGCTCATTACTGGTCTATATTTTGAAAAAAAA
Source organism: Naja naja (assembly GCA_009733165.1). Lineage (NCBI taxonomy): Eukaryota > Metazoa > Chordata > Lepidosauria > Squamata > Elapidae > Naja > Naja naja. Next base: position 76,954,009 of record CM019149.1, read on the forward strand.
TTAGGTATTGTCTTCCAAAGATTTTTTTTGCAGGTTCAATGCATAAGAGTAATTGGTGGAGATAAGTAGTGGTAGGTAGGAAGCAGATTATATACCGCAGCTGGCTTGAGTAATTAAAAAAAATGAAGGTGAATATACGTGTCCCAGCATAATGTTGCAGGATGCAATCTGGCTTGGTCACTGGGACCTTCTGAGCTTTCAGACTCATGCTGGACCCATCTTCAGGGAGTTTCTTGGATTCTGAAAAAAAAAATTCAAGGGGATGCATTACTTCAGGAACAGATGAAACGTATGAAAGTTGATTTCAGAATAACTATGTAAAATTTATAGCATGTATTTGTGGAACTAGTGGCTTTGAGGGCACTTCTAGTAAAAACAGTACCCTCTTTTGAATGCTTCATCAAAATGACAAGGCTCTCCCTTGAGTGCTATTATTCTCACAAAAAGATGCAGCTATTTCCTAATTTAGTCTTCAGAACTATGACTGATACTCTTGTTTTTCATGAACACTAATTCTACCATTTTTTAATAGTATGCATGACAAACTGTCCTACTCTGATTGTAATGGTTGGCCTTCCAGCAAGAGGAAAACGCATATATCAAAAAAAATTGACACGCTACTTAAATTGGATTGGAGTGCCTACAAAAGGTGAGTGCTGTCACCACAGAGGTTTAACCAAAATTTAGGTAAAAATAGTTCCCATAGATACAATGTATGCATGTATCCCATACATACAAACACAGCATGGCAAATATTGGCTTTTAAAGGGGCCCAAAAGGATTGTTCTGACACAGCTCCACAAACACGACAAACCCTCTGATGTGAACTCAAAAGATTCCTTTATTAGGGATCCTGGCAGCCCTGGCAAAAGTTTATCTCACAGGCTAACAAGTCTGTCGGCGAAGATGAATAGTTGTTTGCCACACCTATTCATCTCCCCACTGCCTATTATCCCCAGAGCTAGGGTGGGGCCTCGTTAGCAGCAGTGAATCTTCCTTCCCAGGATCAGCCCATGGCTTTCCACTGCTCTCCCCTTCTCTGCCTTCTGCACAGCCGCACTGGACCCAGCTGTTCCTTTTCTTCTTCATTAACCACCTCCAAACCTGGGGCTATTGACTCTTCATCTGCAGGCTGATGGATGGCCCAGGCACGCCTTCTCTCTCCCTCCTCTCTCTCTCTCTCCCTCTCCTCTCCCCCTCTCTCCCTCTCTTTAACAACGCAGTGGATAGTATTAAGTAATCAGTTCAAACAGAAATTTATTTTACACCAAATACTTTGATTATTAAAGTTATATTCAGTTTTGGATGTAAAAGCTAAATAACCTTACTTATTTATTTATGTATTTTTATTTATTACATTTATATGCAGCCCACCTTTCCAATTAAGCAACTCTAATGCTTATTAAATTGGTATTTTAAATGAGTTAATATTGATATAGTATCTTTTCTTTCTTTAAAGGTCTAAGTTATCTAAACTTTAGAATGCTGATAATCTCTAGTCCACATTATTGAAATAATAAATGTAATATGTTTTATAATAATATAATAAAACAAAGAAAAAATGTAACAATAAGATTTTTATTGGTTCATCACATAGCCAGCCAGATGTTTAGACTGAATTTGGCATTTTTATCAATCTATCAAGTCCTTTCTAAGGACTCAGGTTAGGTAGATGTTGATGTTTGGTTAACCAGGATAAATATATATTATTAGTTAAAGGTATTATTACTGTTATTTTTCATGTAAAAATGTCACTATTGTGCATAGTGCTTAACCAGTGTTTAAAAAGTTAGTTCAATATGCTGAACTGCTTTCAGTTAAAAGTAAGGAAAGGAAAATGGAAGCAAATAGAAAAGGAAGTTAAGATGTTTTATTTTCAGTTCGACTTAATCACAGATTTAAGTTATAAGGCATTGTAAGAGTCAGCTAAAAGCTTCACAGGAAAAATTGGATCTAACTGGAAAAGAAAAGCAGTGCCCTTCATAGCTTCCTGTAAACAATATTTAGGATATAATTTAAAGTGATGGGGTTAGGGTTGTTGTTGTTTTAAGATGTTTTGTTTCTCCTCCAAGAGAAACAAAACATCTTATAACAACAGCTCTTCGCTCTTGAAAAAGCATCTTTGGGACAACTATGACCTGGATGACTGAGAATCTTCATAGACTTTTAAGATGATAACGATATAATAAATTTTTGGCTACTCGAGATAACTTACACCTTATTTAATGGCAGAAATAAGGCGTCTTGGTACACCCTATCCTATAAATGTAAATTATAGGAGAAAATACAATGGAATGAAGGCTATTGCTGAGCACACTGGGTTGTATCCCAAAAATTGTAAGCCCCTGAGTCTTCGGAGAAGGGCATATAAATATAATTTAAAAAAAACCTTAATTTTCCTCCTTGACTTTTCTACACAGAGTTTAATGTTGGTCAGTACCGTCGAGATTTGGTAAAAACATACAAGTCCTTTGAATTCTTCTTGCCAGACAATAAAGAAGCCCTGAAAATCCGAAAGTAAGTTTGTCATGTGCCACCTTCTGTTGTCATCATGTTGCTGTTTTGATATAAAGCAATGTTGATGTTAGCGAATTAGAAAACAGCTGATGCTGTTGGTTGTTTCTACCAAGTTGGGAAAGTAGGACAGCTGTCTTGAGAGATGCATGGCTCAATTTTCTTCCTGTAATCATTATTTTAGTGTCCACGTTCTGTGAACTGGAGGAAGACACTTAAGTTGCTCCAGCATTTCTGAACTGTGCCTTTTAAGTGCTTTTGTATGTTAAGTCTGAGTCCTGTTTTGTGCACAGTCTTTTAATAATGCTAGAAATAGCCCTGTGTATTTGTAACTAAGAAGTCTTGTCAGGGGTATAACCAGAGTGTTGTCTCTTCTTTTTAAGAAAGTGTGCCTTAGCAGCACTCAATGATGTTCGGCGATATCTTTGTGAAGAAAATGGGCATGTGGCAGTAAGTGCATTTGGTGCATTGCTAAACAAATGAGTACTAGAACCGTTTTTCCCAGGCTTTTGAGGTGGTGGCTCTCAAATTCCATAAGCTGCTACCTAAATATTATGAGATTGGAAATTAGATCCAGTTTAACCCCTGTTTCATAGTTGGTTCTGGTCACTCAATTTATTGTTGAAGAAAATTACGATATATGCTACATAATACTATCCTTCTGCCTCGTCAGTGGATAATTTTCATATCTGTATCTGCTGACATCAATTTTATAATACAGAGGTAATTTTAAATCGTTGCATTGCTAAATGTTTTGTAAGTCACATTTGGAAAATTAACACCTTAAAAATGTTAGCCCGTGAAATAGCTTGAATAATATGTTATTTTATTTCTGACATGTTTCTTAGCCGGGTAGTGTGAAAATCAAATAAATAGACAAACAACATTAGGTATAGGTTAGTATGATATGTGTATTAATTATAGTGGAAAGAAAGGTGAATGAAACAAATATTTGGACAGGCATTTTGCTTTTGAAAGTCTTAGAAATATATGGGAACAACATGACATAAAATAGGCAGAACGTCCTATATATTTTATTTGTAGTTTTTGTGCATAATCTTCCAATGTTAGTTTGAGATGGGGCATTTCATGAATCGTAAGAGTATATGAGTTAACAATTCTGGAAAATATTTATTCTTCTGTATTTGTATCTTATAGCACATTCATAGTAAAATTGTGTTACGTAGAATAATAATATAGTTATACAGTTATATTATAATAATATATAGTTATATAGGATATAGTCCTATTGAGTAGATTCATTCTGTCATTTTATTCATGATAACATTTCAAAATATTTGTGTTAGCCATGTTTGGGAGAATTAACATCTCAGCAAATACATATTTAATTGCACTATTTGTTCTGCTTGCCATTAGTATGCGTATATGTGGAAGATATATGTACCTATATACTATGAAAAAACATATAGTAGTTGCTAAAATATTTATGATGAAGCTATTACATTTTATTAATGATACATGAAATATTATGGATATATATATATATATATATATATATATATATATATATATATGTATATTTCCAGTGATATACCATTGATTCCTGTATTGTCTCATCTAGGTTTTTGATGCTACAAATACTACAAGGGAACGAGAGACACCATATATAAGTTTGGTGAAGAAAATGGATTTAAGGTCAGTTGAGTAAAGATGCTAAAATAATTTAGTCCTGGATAAAATGTTTGTTCTAAATATTAGACTGACTACAAAGAAACATACTATAACCGCATATGAAAAATATTGGCTGTAAGTAGTTCTGTAAAAAAAACCTCTCAATTTTCTAGTAAATTATACTTATAATAATTTATTCTGTAATTTTAGTTCTACTGTTGACAGTAATGATTAGCAATAGTTTCTGCTGCTAGTTAATATGAAAGAAGATTTTGTTATGATTAGAAATGCTCACTTTTAAGACAGCTGGCAATTTTAATATTGCATGTACCATTAATTGCCTTGTTTATTGTAACTCACACATATTTTTGTGAGGGAATAAGGAAGAGAGATAGCTATGTTTCCTTGATTTACTCCTCTAGAAAAGTACAGTGTATGGAATTTTCTTTAAAATATTTTCTATTACATGACAATTAAAATACCCTTTACACTATTTTAATATTACTCCAGGGTCAGGAGTAGAAAGAACAGAGTAGTAGAAAAAGACATTCCCTTTCTATGTGGCATGAACTCTAAATCCAGAATGCTTAGATTTCAAAGGACTTCATTAAAGCCATACTATCTGAATTAGTTGAGAAAAAGATCAAATGAATGTTTAACATACTACAATTGCATTATAGTAATTATATAAGGAAAAAAGTTTGTATGATTAGGTTTGAACTATTGCAGGTAGTAGTCTTCATTTAGTGATTGCCTTGTTTAGCAATTGTTCATAGTTATGGCAGTGATGAAAAGTAACTTTAAATCAATCCTTGCATTTATGACCATAGGTCTGTTAAGCAATGGAAAGTTGGTCAGATCATAAGCAGAGTTGTGGTTTTATTTAGTGACTACTTTACTTAACAATCAACTAGCTGGTTCCAATTGTGGTTACTAAACAAGAACTACTATTTGTTTTAGTGTACAGCACTATGTTTTGCTTTTGAATAAGTTGAAGCCTGCTTTGCATTTTTTTAAAAAGTGAAAAATATTATGTAAAGGTGCAACATCAATGTTCTTCCTGTTTGGCTTATAGACTTTTTTTGTGGAGTCAGTATGCGTTGATCCTGAGGTTATTGCTGCAAATATTGTGGTGAGTCATAACTTCCATTTACGTTAAAATGTTTGTGCTCAGTTTACTTCCCAGAACCACTCAATCTGGTCTAGTTGCTTCACTCCCTGCCATACTCAAGTAAAAAAAAACTTTTAAATGTTACGTATACATGCATGCATGCAGGTAACATATTTCTGTACTGATTTCCCATTAAGGTTTGTTTTTAAACTGTAGATTACATCACAACCTTTTACTTAATTATAAAAGTTTGTAATCTACAAACCTTGTCCTAACTGACTTGAGCTTTCCAGGTTTTCTGCCCAAGCATTCTTCCAGTCACTAGGGATTGAATTTTCAGAAACTGGTTTGCAAAATACATTTTTTACTGGTTGAACTCTGCTTCCTTTCAAGAAAGTCAGGAAACAAACTAATCATAAAATTGCAGAACAAGCCTAGGAGAAGTATGGGAATATTATTTCTCAATCATCAAACTATATAAATTTATTTTATTTAGTGTATGGCATCTACAGAGGTCATGCAGTCACTGATATACAAATTTAGTTTAAATAAAAGGTCATCAAATGTGTGTGTGTGTGTGTGTTTGTATACACACACACATACCTATACATATGATATGTGGACAATACACTATAGGGCATAATATATTAAATTAAGGCTATAGAAATGAAAATAATGGAAAACAAAAGTGTCAGTCTTATGATAACAATTTACTATCCACATTATCTACTGATATATAATTTGTACATTTTCCCTAAATTGTTGTAGTATAAGTTAGGTTTCTCTTTTAAATTCAGTTTTTTTCTAACAAAATGCAGAATATAGGAAAGCATCATACAACTAATTGACTTCTTTTATAATATTTAGAGATTTCTTTGTTCTATGGTTTCTTAGCAAGTGAAATTAGGCAGTCCTGATTATGTTGACTGTGCTAGTGATGAAGCTACAGAGGACTTTATGAAAAGAATTGAGTGTTACAAGAATTCATATGAGACGTTGGATGAAAATCTAGACAAGTAAGTGACCATTTCAATTTTAATTAAAAAAACAATATGGTACCTTAAAGTTTAATCAATTTAACTATAACATAAGTTTTAGGGCAACACATCCTCTCAGATGACTGATATAAATTAATGTGTGAGAGATTATATAAATACTTTTAATAAGAAAGGGAAAAATGGGATAGTGATGAGAATAAAGCAGAAATGCTTTTAGTATTAGAAGATAGAACCGTGAGATAAAGCAGGTCATAAATAAAGCACAGGGATGTGTGCTTGTCAGTCATCAAAATCAACAAAAAACACTGTGGTCCTTTACTGTGAGAATTTGTACTCCTGACAGATTTTATTACTCAATTGTTGATGTTTACACCTTGCTTGTGATCTGGAGTGAGGAAAAATGGGAAATGAAAAAGGTTAAAGAAAAAGTGAAATTCCATGATTGCCTAAAAAAATGACCTAATGTGAATAGTCACAGAATTTAACATAGGTATTTTGGACTTTCCAACAATATACCATAATGTAAAAAAAATGTAAATAAAATAAATACATTGCATATTAACAAACTTCCTGTTACTTAAACTTATTTTTTTGGGCTCTGGAACTACAGGTAGTCCTCAGGTTCTGATGTCAGTCAGGACTGGAATGTCCATCACTAAATGATGGGGCTGTGAAACACAACATCACATGACTGAATCTGTTAGCAGTGGTAATCCTGGTTGCTCTCATAACCCCAGGACCACTCAGGTCATTAAGTGGAAATAGGCAAGATCTCAGGCAAACAGGTTAGCAGTTGAGGGAGAAAATGGGCTGGGTGAGTGCCCCAGATCAGTGCTGTAGAGTACAGGCTGTTGCTGCAGGCAGGAGAGTGGGTAATACAGATAGGCAATAGGGAATGTGGGGAAATGCCCGGGGAAGGACTGAGTGGTTATAAATGCAGGCTGGGCCATATTTTGATCATTTGACTGGGGAAGGGGCAGATGTGGTGGCCAGAACTTCAAGGACTGTATGTAAGTCCATTTTTTCAGCCATTGTAGAATAGTCACTTGGACATAATCTGAGGACTACCTGAACAAATGGACATAATCTGAGGACTACCTGCACCCTTCCTCAGATGAAGGTGAATAAAATGTATTCCTGGTCTCTGTGGCTGATAATGATAAATAAAACATGAGGCTAAATAGGACAATAATTAATTATGTCTCCTATTGTTACAGGGATCTTTCTTACATTAAAATCATGGATGTTGGAAGGAGTTACCTTGTAAACCATGTAATGGATCATATTCAGAGTCGGATTGTTTACTACCTCATGAATATCCATGTAACTCCTCGTTCCATCTACCTCTGTCGACATGGTGAAAGTGAACTAAATCTAAAGGGAAGAATAGGAGGAGACACAGGCTTGTCCCATAGAGGGAAAGAGGTAGTTATGTTCTATCTATTGTAGCTCTGTATTTTATTACATTTAAAATGTATTTTAAAATTTAAGTATTTTTTTTAAAATGTGCATTATCTTGCATTTGTTTGTGTTCTGGGATTTAAGGAGAGATTTGGATCCAGACAGCCAAGGATATGGAACATTCTGAATTTTGCTTTTGAACAATAAACCACATTACAAAGAAATGAGTAGGGTCAGAACAGAAACTACATTGGATTAATTTAAATAAAATTGTTCTGACCCAACCAGGTTCCCAGAGAGCAAACACAGACAAAGGCAGCAGCTACCACCTTTCAAGGTTTAATCATGAATGCTGTTCCTTTACAGATAAAAGGCTGCTTTCCAACAATTATCTCCGACAAGAAAGAGCCTTGCCTAGTTGTTTGTCAAGGCTGCCAAAAACCCAGAGATACGAACTAATTTACAAGATTCATGAACTAAGATGTCCACCAGTTGAGCTAAGAGCTTCTTTGCTGTCTGCAAAGAATGCTTTTTCAAACCTGGCTGTTATCCTCTTGAGGGAGGGGCCATTACCTTGCAGCCTTACTCCCGAGTTGCCTGTGCTGCTGTAACTGCTCTCTCCTACGATCAATCCTGCATGAACGCGCACTTGGCACAGGCTCCTCAGGAACCTCCTCATCACTGCTGCCAGCCCCCACAATCTCTGAAGGCAACAGTCCACTTCCTGATGGTCCTGGCCCCTCATCAGAGTCATCGCTCTCCTCAGTCATCTGCACCTGCTTCCGGCTAACCACAACAAAAATGTTAAATTAACTACAAACATACGTGACATGTTTATTAATTTTCCCCCAGGGACATGTTAAAAATTGCAAGTCTATGGCAACTTTTGTGGGGCTGTGGGGTGATCACCAGGTGTTCAGGCTTACAATGTGGCTTGCTGGGTAGGAAATGTTGGGAATTGAAGTTTATACATCTTAAAAGTTGCTAAGATCGAGAGAGAGAGTGATATCAGAAGATTCTTAAAAACAGTGGGAAACATTTCAAGAAAGACTGCAGTCAGATACAGGAATGTGGAGATATCACAGGCCTCCATTTATTTTTACTATTTAAAAACATAAATCTTTCAGCCTGAAGCAGAAATGTTCAGGAGGTTATACTTCTACAAGTGGAAGTTCCTTACACTCATGCAACTTTTTATTACATCAAAATTAGAGTGCCTCTCATTTTAGTAAATGAATATTGTGATTCTTAAGTGTAAGTCAAATTTCTTTTTTGAGGACTACATGAGCTTTTGAAAGATCGCATTCAAGATTTATTATCTTTTGACATTGAATCTGAGTAGCTGTGACATTATAATGTATTTTTAATGACTTTTTCCAGTTTGCCAAGAGCTTGGGCCAGTTCATTAATGATCAAAACATCAAAGATCTGAAAGTCTGGACAAGTCAGATGAAGAGGACCATTCAGACTGCTGAGGCTCTGAAAGTGCCTTATGAGCAGTGGAAAGTTTTAAATGAAATTGATGCGGTAGGATGCTTTTCTGTTACATGCATAACCATCAGTGCTTGGTTTTTTTTTGATGATGATGAGCTCCTGCAGCGTTCTGAAGTTTTGTACCTATCAGACAAGTCTTCAGGGCTTATTTCAAATGTATTATTATTGCTTCTCTTGCCATAAAACTGTAACGTTAATTATCATATTATGCTTTAAAAAGATAAATGTTAATTGGTTTCGCAATTTTAGAAAGTATTTGTGGAACTTGCCCCATCTTGCTACAGAATTACTTCTGTTGTTCCCAAACTAATGTCAGGCAATAAACCATTTTTATTTTTGACAACTATCCCTAATTTGAAGAGATGTTTTAAAGTTAAGTTGCAAATCAAGGTTTGTTTTAATCATTGTGTGAAAATAAAATGCTGTTGTTCTGCCCTGATGTCTTATTGATTGATAGGTAGATAAATAGACTTTTCAACCTGACAGTCACATAAGTTTTTTTTAAATTATCATTTCAAATAATTCATTGAAATTGGCAGAAATGTGAGTTGAAATTCAGTACATTAATTGAAATAAATTCATTAAGAATTTAATTAATTGAATTTTGAAAAACAGTGCTAAATCCCCTGATAATTACTGATTTTTCTGATATATTTGAAAAAATAATCTGAGAAAGTAGATTTGATTAATTAGATCAAACTGGGAGAAGTCATTGTGTTGTGGAGGTTTGTTGAGGGGGAGTAAACCATTTGTTACCCTCAAGGTTTGCTTAGCTCCAACAAGAAGCTAAAGACAGATATTTTTGTACCAGAAGGTATTTGGAGTGTTCGCTCTTAAGTGGGGTTTTGTGTAGTTTCTTATTGTTATTATTATATATTTTGTTTTAATTTTATTGTAAACTGCTAAGACTTTAGTTTAGATTATGGCAAGGTATAAATTTGATTAGACAGATAAATATTTCCATGAATTGAATTTCCATTTGTGCAGCTTAACTTCATAATTCATAATGAGGATGAGGATGACACAGCCTGACCAAGTCAGTTTATATAGGTTATCTCTCAGTAAACATTACAACATAAGATATAATTAGAAGCTGAAAGAATAGCCTTCCAGTGAATTCATGACAAAAGTGGCATTTTAGTTCAGAATCTTTGTGAGTTTCTTGTCATGCTTCATGTAGTCTCTTATTTTCTTTGTTTCTATAGGAGTCTGTGAAGAAATGACATACTGAAGAAATTCAGGAAAACTATCCCTTAGAATTTGCTCTGAGAGACCAGGACAAATACAGATACAGATATCCGAAGGGCGAGGTTTGTTAAATTTTACTTCTTGCAAGCTTAGAGATGCAGAAGTCTTTTGTAAGTGTTTCAAAAGAGAAATGTTTTGAAATAAAGGTGGTTTATTGCCTCTTTCTCATGGGGAAGCTGTTTTGCAACTTCTTTGTGTTGTTGCTAAAGTAGAAACCATTTTCTCATTTGTGTAGGAAATGTTAATTAACAGCAACAGTGCTCTATTGTTTGTAACTTAAAAGCTATCCTACACAGTGTTCAAATTTTAAGCAGGGCTGAAAGGCTTCTTAAAACTGTTTTGGAAAAGGAGGAAATAAATCTGTTTCCATTTCAGACTTTTGGTTCAGTAGTTTTGATGAGGGGTATTGCTGGCCATCCTGCAGCCACACACTCAGGGCCCCCTGATAGAACATGCATCAGCATTTTCATGTGCTTTCTCTAAGTAGAGCAACAAATTTTAAAACCACATATTTGAGGCTCAGTTAATTGCTTGTTAGCTTGCCCTTTTACAGGCTGCTACTAAAAGTCAAGCATTAATCAAAAGCACCAATAAAAGCATCTGCTAACAGTATTTGTTAAAAGTGCAACATGCCTTAAATCCATGTATCATGTGTTGGCTGAGTGATCATAATGTTCAAAACACTGCAGGAGTACAGATGGTGTAGAGGCAGTCAGGTTATAATGGATGTTATGTAAGATGGAAACATTTTTGGAGCTGTTTGCTAATTGTACAGAGAAAGGATGTGTTTTTCAGTCAATAGCTGTACATCTTCTTAATGACTACAGCTGGGTTAACTTTGACTGTATATTTTCACGTGTTCTTTAGCAAAGCAAAAATGTATGTTTTGGTAAAGCATCAGGTGGCTGCTGCCTTCCACTTTATCAGCTGATCTACTTACAGTACTTTTCCAAAACTTCTTTTGTTCCATGTTTGAGTGCACAAAAGATACAGTTTCTTAAAAATTAATTTCTGTAGCAGAATTCCTGTTTTTGAAAACTGTCAGCAACATCATGTTTCATTACTTTTACATAAAAACAAGAGAAATCTCGCTGTATCCATTACTCAGCTATTTACAAAGTTTCTTACATAGGGAAAAATAAACATTAATGTTATAAACATTGAAATAGACAAGTGACAGAATCAGTCTGTAATCTGCAATTCAAATTCTGTGGTATGGAAAGCATCAGATATAGAAAAACAGGCACAGATTGCTTAGAAAAGAATGGACGCAGAGAGGAAGGATGGATGTTGAAATCATTTCATGTAAGTCAGTAATTACTTGATAGTTGCCATTAATCTACCACTTGGATTTTAAAGCACAAGTGATGATTCAACATTACAAAGAAGAAACACCTCTGTATAATTAGATCCAGACAGAGCATAAACCTCTCTAATATGCATCGGTGCAGCCTAAAGTAACAATGCAGCTGCTTTAAGAGTTGCATTGATTTTAATGAATTGTTTCCTAAAAGCATCTGCATTTTTTAATTTCAGTTTCACATGTAAGTTTAAAAAAAGATAAGCATCCAGTCTTATGCAAGGTCAAAAGCATTTGTACCATTACACAGGTGATACTATTTAACCCATCTTAGAACAAATCAATCTCTCTATAAAAGTGAAATACCACTCACGCATCATCACCAAATCTCCAGAACCGTAAAGCCCACAAACTTAAATTTGGCACATATGTTCCTCATGGTTTCTAGGTGCTCACTAAGAAAGGATTTTTTGAAATGACCATCAGAGTATTAGTATTTTGTATATTATTATTAACATGGTCTGATGCTAAGGAGTTCTACTCCCCCTCCCCACCTGAAAAGAAATCTGTTCCAAATGCAAAACACAAGCAGAGGAGTTTCAGTTTCAATTTCAGTTTCACAGCAGCAATCAGCTTTAGGAACAGAACAGTTGAGCTAAGCCACGCCCAGGCTCCTTGCTGTCTCCTTGCTCACACAGCAAACACTGCTTCAGTTTCCAAACATCCCTCAACACTCTCACACATCGATAGGATGCTAGCCAGATGAATACCGATGGATGCTGTTAGGCAGAGGCAGAATTTTTCCCTCTTATTTTCCTCCCAAAAACTAAACCTGATCACATAGTTCCATAGCGAAGCACAGGTATCCAGCTGGTTTTATTATAAAACTATGGTCATTTATACATATATCCATATTACAATGATTTTTTGCTATGTTTTTCCAGTCCTATGAAGATCTTGTTCAAAGGTTAGAGCCAGTAATTATGGAGCTGGAAAGGCAGGAAAACGTGCTTGTAATCTGTCACCAAGCTGTTATGCGTTGTTTGCTTGCTTACTTTTTGGATAAGCCTGCAGGTAGGTACCTTACAAATACCCACAGAAAAAGCTGAAGTTAGTCAGCAATAACTTTCATTTTGACACCAGATAATTGCAGACAAGTGGTACGTATTTAGGATACCACTGTGTTAGTAGTTCTCAACCTGTGGTCTGCATGCAGAGCCATCGCAGGGGTCTGTGAAGGCTTGAAGAAATGTTATGATTTAAATCTTAAATCCTGGTGATCTGTGGTCATGGTCTGTGGCCACAAAAGGTATTTAAAGGGGGTCCATGGCGACGAAAAGGTTGAGAACCACTGTTGGTGGGTAGGTTAAAATATTTTTATTTGTTCAGTGATTTCAATTTACCATTTCTTTATTCTTTTGTTTTGTCTCGCTAAGTCTTAGAATCTTATCTGTCTGTTGGTAGCATTGCTTGTGTGCTCTGGTTTCTACAAAGGGAAGCTGTTCTGAAGATTTATTTAATGAAGTGAGATACAAATATTAACTAACTTTATAGTCAACTTTATAGTCAATAGTCAGAAGTTATTCTTTTTTATTATATTTTTCTTTATTTATGTATTTCAGAACAACTGCCTTATCTCAAGTGCCCCCTGCATACTGTTTTAAAGCTAACTCCAGTGGCTTACGGTAAGATATTCAAATTTAAGCTAAGCAAGTTAATCAACTTTATTATGAAAAACATTTCATTAGGTTACATCTATCAGAGGTAGACTATTAGTTCCTAATTCTAACAAATCATCAAAATATCAAAACAAATTACTTGTACTTAGTTACAGTTTGCATTAAACTGTTCAGTTCATCATTAAACCAAAATGGTTTAAAATAGACATTGTTTTTATTCTTGAGATAAAGCTGGAGATTTGAATAACTAGGTCCTGCCACACAGTGGTGTGGTGTGAATATCTTCAGAAGTATGACTACTCAAAATGCTTCACATAGCCTCCTTGATTAGTGTTGATTTTTCTTCAGAAATATTTTTAGCATTCTTGTAGATACTTGGATTTTAGTAAGCCTGTGCATTTGTCTGTTGTGTGTATTCCATGCCTTCTTGTTTCAAAAGGTGGGATTAAATTTTTTTACTGCCGGTTCTGTGGGCGTGGCTTGGTGGGCATGGCAGGGGAAGGATACTGTAAAATCTCCAGTCAGAGGTGGTATTTGCCGGTTCTCTGAATTACTCAAAATTTCCGCTACCGGTTCTCCAGAACTGGTCAGAACCTGCTGAATACCACCTCTGGGTAGAATCCAAAAAACAACAACTAATTGTTGACAGTGTTGGTAAAGCCTTGGGGTGCTTCCAGAGTCTAAGAGTTGTAGCTGAAACTTTTAATATGATAGAATGGAACATTATTAATTATAAGAAGGAATATGCTACCACAGAGCCTGAATGATGATGAGTCATGGATTTGCCCTTATTGTTTTATTGGTAACTGTATATAAGAGGATGACTACTGCCTTCTTTTCTATTTTTTTTTCAACTTTTTCATCTGGCTTGCAGTTGTCATGGAATATGTTGGAGTGCCTTTCAGATGCTAACTGGGCCCGACTCTCCTTAAGTTACTTATTAAACCTAATTTTTACTTTGACATATTATTTCAACCAGTGTGAAACAAAGTTGTAATTAAAATAATTTTAAAATGCCACCTAGTCTAAATAAAAAGCACCATTATTACTTCTTGTTAAAAGAAGAGGAGAGGGGAGTGTGAACATTAAAATTTGGGATAAGAAAACATTTTAAAACAATAGAGATAACTCCTGTAACTTAGTTACGCTTCAAATAAAAAGAAGCCTGTAGTGACCTCTACTGTCCAAAATCCTGAAGTTACTGCAGATAAATGTATTACTACTGTATGTTAAAGGCAGGCTTCTGTTTTTAGAATGTCAAGATCTCCAGCTGGAGTAGGGTGCAAAAATGAAGCCAAGGGCAAGCCCTAGTATATAAAATGAGAGCAAACCGCATTCCCTACTAGCATTGATGATGTTACCTAGTTTGGTTAATGAAATATCTGCAACAAAGCTCAGCTAACAATCAAGGAATCTCTGGGCAGAAAGCCACCCAATAAAATTGAAGGACATATACATTTCAGCACATGGCTTAGAACAAGAACATATTTTCAATATCAGAATTGAACTTGTTCTTACATCCAAAAAGCCACTCCCAATTTCCTTTCTCCAATTCAACAACCTGACTTAAAGGCATGCATACTCTCAACATACAATCAAATGTTTTATAATACTTAACAACCCTCCCAAATGGCTGTCAATATCAATGTTGCTACAGCTGCTCAAAACTGCTATCCATGATTCTTAGGAGAAAGCTGGAAACTGCATTGGAAGGACTACTATGTCTGCCACTCATGTGCCAGAGTGTCATAGGAGGAAACTTTATAAAGCAACCTCAAGAGATGCTACAAGTATTAACAAATCTTAACCAGAACTATTTTAACCAGAACTATTTTAACCAGTATTTGTTTGTGTCAGATTCCATTATATAAAAGGAAGAAGTTATTGTTATGGTGTTAATATTGTTCTTTTTTTAGTGAATAAAATATATTAAATATGAAAATGTTGATTTCGCCTACAGGTTGCAAAGTGGAATCTATTTTTCTAAATGTTGAGGCTGTAAACACACATAGGGATAAACCACAGGTAGGTCTTCTTACCGAATATGAATTCAAAACTTTGCAAGAAGCGTGGAAGAAGTATTAAAGTAGAAAACCTGCCAGTAACAGAAGAATTAAGCACACCCTGCCCCTTTCTTGGCTACATCTTCCAGATTGTTTCTTCCCAAAGTTGATTTTTTAAAATGTACTTTTAAAAAAATCAGGTAGCTGAAGGGAATTGTAAAAAAAAACCTGAGCTTAATACCTTCTTTGATTCCTGGAGTGGGGATTCACAACCATTCAGAGTTTCATATTTGGGAACACTGATAAAACAATTTATCTGATTAGTGTGTATGTTCTCTTTAATGTACTTCAATAATTTTTTAAAATAATTCTGCATTAAACTCATGAAAACGTTAAAGATATACAGGATTTCAGGGGTGAATGGCTTCCATACATGCCTATATCCCTCAGTACAGTGTAGACAACACCTGTAGTATTCAGATACTGTATATTACCATTCAATTAGAGATCCCATTCTTTTAATGTAAGGGAAAAAATGTTTTCAGATTTGTAGGTACTTTAGTACTTTCTCTGCAAGCATCTTATCCTGGTCCTAATTTCAACAGACTCTGTTTTGCCTTGTGCTCTACTATAGTAACCCTGACTATGTCATGTCAAATATCATTGCACTAGTTCAGTTTCTGGTACCTGTATGTTTTATGTGAAATGTACTATATTATTTTGGAAAAAAAATCGCTATTTAGATTTTGAAAGCCATCTCTTGCTCATTCTAGAACAACAGCAAAGATTTTTGTGTCCAGCTAGTTTGGAAGCTTATTTTTAATATTAAAATTCTGGAATAACCATAAATTCATAGGTACTGTTTTTAATGCAAAATTATGGTTATTCTGTCTTTCTCATACACATAGACACATCATTGTTTAGTGATTGACTTCCGTTTGTGACTGTTGGATTTATATGAGAAGTCTCATCTATTTTACTCATACTTCCTAACATGAGGATGAAAGACTCTGCTAACAAAATCACAAATACAATTATGACTGAGTTAAAATGTCATATAAATGTTTCTGTGTGCAGCATTCTTTTCATGTTTTGATTCTGAGCCATTTGTATGTCTATGCTACCAGTATTATGATTTACTACTAGGTCCATATAGTCATACTATGGTTTGTTTCATTTCGGTTTAGTTATTGTGTGAGCAAACATTTGTAGTTTGTATCCCTAGTTCGTGGTTGTTATCTGGTGGTTTGTTCATTAAATCAAAATATAGTTTAATAGCATATATGAACCAAGTCAGTAAGACAGGAGACCATGATTGTACTGTTGTCCCATTGGCCTTAGTGGGAATCAGGCATATCAGGATAAGTTAATAACAGGACAGTAGAGAATGAGAATAAATAAATGTATCCATAATAATGTGTTCAGTATGTATTTTCATGTGTGTTAATTCATAGCTGCTTTAAAGTTTAAGAAAAAAGAATGTTCAGAAGCAGTACATTGATGATCATAACTGCTTTGGTTCAAATGGCTTGCTGATTGAAAGTTAGTTTAGCTGTTTCAGTCAGTTAAAAACAGTTGTTTGTAAAGGAAATTTGTAAGTGATTTTTTCAGGATAGGTAATAGAGTTGCAAGTTGCATGGGAAGGGGTAGGTGGTAGTTAACTCCTCCTTGAAAGAGGGAGTGGTCCCACCAGCTCTTAAAGAGGCGGTGGTGCATTCCCTCCTCAAAGGACCATCACTGTCCAACCTTCCCTTAGGGAAGGCAGTGAAGAGAGTGGGCTCAGGGCATCTGCAGAAGACCTTGGATCAAGCAAATTATCTAGATGCCTTTCAGTCAAGATTCAGGCCAGAGTTTGGGACTGAGATTGCATTGATTGTACTCATGGATGACCTCTGGCAGAAGTGAGATGGAAGTAATGCATCGATCCTGACTCTTCTTGACTTCTTGGCGGCATTTAATACGATCAATCATGCTGGCTTGGGAGTTGGGGTGAGTGGCACTGTGTTGTACTGGTTCTCCTCCTTACTCTGGGCTCAGTTTCAGTTGGTGTTGATAGGCGGGGAGAGAATCAGACTGCAGCCCCTACTTTTTGAGATGCCTCAGGGCTTGGTTTCTCTGCTCTCCTTTTTAACATCTACATGGGTGAGGTGATCCATCAATTTGGGGTGAGAGATCATCAATATACAGACACCCAGCTTTATATCTTCCACTCGAGTCCACTCTTGACTGATGCTATGGACATCCTATCCCAGTGTCCGTAGGTTGTCCAGGTCTGGATGAAGCAAAACAGGCTCTGATTCAACCATTGCAAGATGGAGAGGCTGTGGGTATTTGGAACTTCTTGAGACAAGGTTGTTCCATCTCTAATTCTGGATGGGATAACACTACCTCAGGCAGACCTGGTGCATAATCTGTGGGTGCTCCTAGACTCAGAGTTCTGGCTTGAAGAGCAGGTGGCTAGGAGAGCTTGTGCACATCTTTGAATGGTGTGCTGCATCTCTATAGGACCAAGGAACTATTCACATGCATATCACCATGATTCATATTATTGATCCTTATCCAGTCTGTGATCAAGATAATTTTCAGCAGCTCTGGGGTCCTTTTGGCCTGTCAGAGAGAGATTTAAGGGTGTGCTTTGAAGCCTGGAAGAGCCAGAGTGATGGAGGCAGCACTGAGTTCTGCTTTATCATTCTCTTCACTGTGCTCTGAGCACTTGCCTATTGGACCTTTCTTCTGGACTCAGCCTGGGTTTTCTATTAACTGGAGAGCTATTTGTCATCTTACTACTTATCTGGACAGGAAGGGAGTATGTATGTGATCTGAAGTATACAGAGAGCTTTTCACAGAAACTACGTGTCATTCCAACTCCAAGAGCCTGATGATAGGAACAGCCAGGGGTGGGGGAGTCTGATGTTTGCTATGAGGGCTGAGGTGGTTGGTGGTTGTCTGGATATGTATGGTATAGGTGGATATAAGGGTGCCTTTGAAAGGAGAGCTAGGGAAGCGGAGAACTTCAAGATTGTGACAGGTAGGGATAGGTATGGTCAGAATCTGAGGGACTGCTGGGGTTGCTACTTGGGAGCTTGACCAGAACCCAGTACTCAACCCATAAACCAAGTTATTGTGTGTCCTCATGCCTTGGGCTCTGACTGTTTTGAATGCCAAGTTGGTCTATATAAAATCTGTTCTCATTGATGATTTAATGATGGATGAGGTGATTTATGTGGCATATATAATCATGGGTTTGGAGGTAGGAGTTCCCTGTTGGAGATGTACTTGCCTAGGTTTTAAGTTTGACATAACTTCAGTCGAAAAAAGTCAGTGATATTAGTAGAATGAGAGACAATAATGCTAAAGTAACAGACTAATGCAGGCAGTCCTTGGGTTAAGAATGTTTCACTTTTAAACAACTTGTACTTTTACTAAAAATGTTGGGTAGAGTTCTCCTTCCTTGAGTCAATGAACCACTGAAGCTGCACATTTTTAATGTAGGGCCTGTTTTCAGCAGTTCAACAGCTTGAGAAAAAAATAACACCATCCACCATTTTTAGTAACAGGCAGCCCTGGTGTAAGTATGAGTTAAAATGTGAATTACAAATTCAAGACAAGAATTAGGAACTGAACTCATTCTTAATCTGGGGACTTCCTGGGGCCAAAGGAAGACATGACTAAATTACCCTGTAATACTGCATGGCTTTCTGTATACAGACAGGTAGCCCATAAGGACATTGTGATTTAGTGAGCAGAAGTAACAACTAGTAATATAGTTCTGTACTGCAGAGATCCCAGACTTGCACACGACAAGCCATTGGCCAGATAAATGACAGCACTGGTAGAAAAGGGCTGATCTTGTAGTAGCCAATTTAATAGCAACATGTTAAAGATGGGCGGAAACAGAAGTTGTTCATCCAGAACAGGGATCTTCTTGTTGTGAGCCGCCCAGAGTCCTTTGGGAGTTGGGCAGCATATAAGTTAAATTAAAGTTAAAGTTAAGTTGCTAAGCCTCATTGCCACCCACTGCCCTCACTAACCTGGACAATGTAAGAGAACAAGATTTGCAGGCATTTAGATACAGCTATATGAATGAAATTGAAGTATTTTTAAATTGTAATCTCCGTGTATGGGAGGAAGGTTGCCGGTGCTAAGCTGGAACCGCAGAATTATTGTTGTTCTGTAAATCAATAGTCTATGTTTATAAGAAAAGCAGGCACAAATTTTTCTTGGTGAATTGCAATCATCCATTGATTTAAATTCAGGAGATTACTTGTGGAAACACTGATTGGCAGTCCTGCACGATAAATATTTACTGTATTTTTATTATTATACAGAATGTAGACATTGTCAGACCTCCTGAGGATGCCCTTGTAACTGTCCCTGCTCACCTGTGAATCCTGTTTCCTGATCAGCTATGAAAGATGTGGTGCTGTTTTTTATCATACTTTTATTAATTTTCAATCAATTATTCCAATCATTTTGGAATCAAATGCCAATATAACAGTTTTTGTGTATTGCATGACTTGGAGATCAAATTGTTTTAGACTGTCTGAATTGTTGAAACATTAATAAGTTAATGTTCACTTCTGCTGAAATGTGATTAGTTCCTTTTGCAACATCACTTAATTATTGCTGATTTTTAATTTGATGTTTTATGTCCAGTAAAGCTCAGTTCAGTACTTTGAACGCCTAAGTTATTAATAGTTACAATACATCCGATAGTTGCAATAAATACAATAGAATCTATGAGAAGGTAACTGGATATTTTTCAGGTGATAGTGTGTTTATTCCAATGTCATTGACCAATGTAATTCTATCATTAGAAATTATAATTCTAATCGATTTTAATGTATCTAAAAAGTTGTTTCCTATTAAGTGGGCAGTATTTTTAAAATGTTGTTGGCCCATCGCCAACCGCCTGTCTTTACTTCCTAGACTTCAGTGCTTTTTCTAAACCAGCTGAAGAGCATTGACTTGGTTCCAAATGCTAGTTCACACAAGAGCATTAGTGACTATTGCTCCTTTCTCAGCCGTGTTATGGTTCTGCATCAGCTCCGGCTCTTGATCCGGTGTTGTCCCTGCTGCAGTGGATTTTGGAAATGTTCAGGGAAGTCATGATCAGGATGTAGAATTGCATGTTCCCATGACTTCCACATTTG
This sequence comes from Naja naja, assembly GCA_009733165.1. NCBI lineage: Eukaryota > Metazoa > Chordata > Lepidosauria > Squamata > Elapidae > Naja > Naja naja. The sequence continues at coordinate 76,974,542 of CM019149.1, forward strand.
CTCTGTTGAATCCTATCTCTTATCCCCTTAGGTCTCATGGCTCATATTCATCTTTGTGGCTTTTCACTAGGTCTACCATGTCTGAGATGCAAAAGATGGCAGTAAAAACACAGTGTTTTAGGCATCTCTTTGCTGCCTTCTTGTGGATGTCCAAAATTTTGCATGCAGCATCTCTTTTGTGTACAGCACCATAATACATATCCCAGCAATATCTTTTTGACATAATGTGTCATACTTGACCTTATGTTTAAGATTCATTAGTCATTGAATGAAAAAGTTGGTTCAAGAGGGAGTCTCATGGGCACTAAAGAAAGACCCATTTTGTAACCTTTCACTACATCACTGCTCTGCTCTAGCCTGTTTGAAAGTAGGCGTTTTGGGAAAAGGTTGTGCTGTTTAATAATTTGCTTGATTCAGGGTTGTATTTAATGCAAGATAATAAAAATCAAACCATATGTCATGTATCCATTTAGTAGGTACCAACCAATCTGCAGTGTTCGGCAGGATGTAGTCAGGTGGTGGTACCTGAAAACAGGGCTATGTGCAGGAAAACCAACATTTATTACAAGCCTTCTCTAGTGAAGGAAAAATTTGGGCAGTATTACTGATAAAACTGCCGTGTGATTTGCTAACATGGGGAGTTATAGTGCTTCATAGATTGTGGCCTAGAAAAACAGATTTGATTGAAAGAGGAATAGAGGTGGGTTGATTTAGATGAATGACTCTCATAAACTCTGTGATTCTCCTGTGCTTGTGCATGTATATTGAACATAAAAACTTTGCTGTCTGTTTGGATTATTTGAAGAACTGAAAACGTTATGCTGTGCATGATCTTAAATTCATGTTAGTTAATGGTGAAAACAGTCTTCTGCTATACCTAATGAAGCCAATATCTGGTCGCCAGGAGTTCATATTGAATAAGACTCATCATCTCTTGAATTGGCAGTAATTTGAGCTTGTGAAAAAAATTATTAACTATATCAACCAGTGGGCAGTTGCTATTATTCAGTGCATAATCTTGAACTGGACATTTTAATAAATTCTCCTGCTCCTCAATTCTAGTGTTGCAGGAGAATAAAAATTGTTGACTCTTTTGATATATTATGTGTGATTTTATGTATCTATAACTTCTGGTAAAGTCCCAAACCCCCACGTTGTCATCTTTTCTCATGGCTTCTTGGTCTGAATATTTTATTCCATATCTGAAGGTAGCTGCTTTGGGGGCATGTATCTCTAGAATACAATGTGGGTCTGCAACAGTAGATCACCTTCAGAAATGTAAGGAATTTATTAGATCTGAAGATCTCTAAAGGCAACTTATCTTCGGATGCAGTTAGGCCAAATTACTCATTTATTACTGCTTAAGAGGGCATTTTTCTAAGAGGTCAATCTCAGTGCAGGGTTACTGTCTTAATTCCCTAAACTTATCAAGGGAATTTTCTTGGTCAGGCCAGCATTACCTATGCACTTCTCTGGACTGTGAACCACTTAAAGCTTGCTAACCAATTCTTCTTATTTTATTTTCAGAATGTGTGTGTGAGCCGCTCTCGAGAAGAAGCCTTGAGGACTGTACCTAATAATTTGTAGCTCTCTGGTCTCCCAGGCTGCTATCCAATGTCAACATTAAGGACACTTCTCAGGGACACGATGATTGAAAGCCTTCAAAGGAGGCAGCCAGCAAGGCAGAAAAAAATGCCTGCTCTCTTCTTTTAAAATGAATTTCAAGACTAACTGAGCGTTAAAGTAAAAAAAATGTACCAAGTATTTATGGAACACAGGATGACATTAGTTTTAATTTAATGTATTTTGTCTTCAGCCTGTCATTTTTGATCTTGAATGTTATATGTATAAATCATCAGGTGTTACTTTGAGATTCTTCTAGAGTTAGAATATTTTCTTAAGCTGGTCGTTCTGTTAAAAACAATCCTGCTCTGCTTATTTTATTCAAATTTTATGCACCCAAAAGTATTTTAAAGGATATTACAGGATATTTATCATTTCTATCAAACTTCATTCAAGTTATTTTTTAATTTCATAATTGCATTGTTTTGGTTGATAACACAAAAAGCTACATGCCTATAATCTATTCAATGTTATAAAGTAGACTATTAAAATTTCCAGTTTTAGGGACCAACTTTCTAAATCATTTTATTAAAGGTTCTATTTCCATTTTAGCATCTAAAATATTTTCTCTTTTATGCTCCTATTATAAAGTGCTCCTCCTAGATAATTTAATCAAATGATTTTTTTATCAAAAGTAATAGCAGATTTCTTTCTACTTCATATACAAAATAATACCATTTTCGAAGTCCTTTTTAAAAAAAAGTCTAATTCTGTTTAAGAATACTAATGGATACTCTAATTAGCCAAAGTTGGCCTGCATATTATTCATAATTTCCAAAAGCACTATTTTATACAGGTGTCCCAATCCCTGATACTGGGCCAGGCACCATTTGGAACTGAGCTGCAGAGGTGGTGGGCGAGCGTGCATAGCTCCACTTGTGCCAACTGCAGTCTCGCATACTCATGCACAAAAGTGCGCCACCCACTGCACCATCTATTCTCGCCCCCAGCCGCCAACCCATGAAGCCAGAAAGGTTGGGGACCACTGACTTTATATATTCTTCTTCAAGGAAATTCTGTAAAGCCTATGAAAATTAAAATAATCTTACCTGGACAAGAATAAGACAATAAAGTAAGAATGTGGAACATAGTGGTTAGAGGTCCAAAAATCTTAGTGCAATGTGCACCACCAGTTTTGAGAAACACATCTGACTTAAGAAGTTCTAGTGAGTTCATAGTATTGATTCACTTCTTCCTTTTTCTTAAACCAAAGATAAAGTATTAACTTGTTTTGAGTGTTCTTTTGGGGTGGGGGTGGGGGTGGGAAGAGACAGTCCTATTGAGTCCCTCCATTTTTCATTTAAAATGTAGGCATAATTAAGATGAAATATATATTTTTTTTACTGGAGGAGCTAGCAGATGTCATGCACTGAATACCATCAGCAAGTTCAGGTAATGGTGGAAGGTTTCACTCCCAAAGTAAATAACAATGACAATTTTTCAAATTGTCTTTAAGATTTTGCAGAACCATCAAATCCTACAAGATTTCATTCGGCTTAATCCATTCTTGCCTAAAACCTTCTGAGATATCAGTGTCCTTGTTTGAGACATTCATGCAAGAATTTCAAAATGCTGAAGATTTGGAAAATGGCATGTGATTTCTGCCTTTTTAATTTTTATGTGCTTTTAAAACATTAATTGGGGGTGTGGACACTGAGATATTTGCCAGAGCTTTGTTGCTAAGCCCTGATTTAGCATTCTGGAGTTCTTTCATAAAAGTGAGCCAGCATATCCTTCAGCCCTGTCGCCATCATCATCATCATCATCATCATCATCATCATCATCATCATCATCATCTTTGGGATTAGCATCCTCCTCCTGTATGACTTGAGAGGAAAGCATAAGAGAGATGGGATGACTGCTCATGTAGTTGGATTCTCAAAAATGCACAGAAGAATTCAGGTTAATTTGCAGAATTTTAACACGCTACTTTCGAATGAAATTTGTACAGAAACAATTCCTTTTTGAGTTTGCATGTTAAGTCATGTATATATTTGTATAAAATCATTATATAATGTCGTTATTTGTGTGATAGAAGTCAAGCAGCAGATTAGATACCTGCAAGTTGTTGAAACAAAAATAGTTTTGTCTTCACCAGTTGGAAGTGTTTTTAAAAATCCCACTATCTATATAGATATCTTATTGAACCATACTATCTTAGTGGTAAAAGCTCTGTGCAATGTACTGTGTTAGCTTTGCAAAGGAGGGTCAGTTTGTTTCTTTTTATTTTCTTGTCGCTGGTGCTATCATGTATGCTGTGGCCATGCTGTGAACTTTGTTTTGCAAAGCATTCAGTGCTGTAGAAATAAGCCAGAAAGTCAAACTTACATCAGAAAGATAAACAGTAAAGTAAATAAAATAAAATAGAAATTATTTAAACAACATATAAAAAGCACTTGAGCTGTATTTTATCATAATATAATTTTTGCATTGTAAAATATTTGTTCAGGTAGATAATCATTTACTGTGTTTACCTGACTGGAAGAAACACTCTCCACCCCCAGCCCAATATCTCTGAATTCAGTCACTTAGTGGAAAGGTGCTATTGAAAATAACATAGAAAGAAGATGAGAGATACTGCTTTTCTGTAATGCCTAAACAAGACTTCTTTCTCTCTCTCTTATCCCCATCCACATATATCTCCCACCAGTTTTCTTGTTTTTATTTTCCAGGGAAGCCACCCCAAAACTCTGTTCCATCCACTTTCCCCTTTTCCCTGCTTTCATTAGAAGGAAAGGGAGGGAGGAGATTCCGTGACTTATATGTGAAAGAATGATTGACATGCACACAGGGAATCAGTTAATAATGTTTGTTCTGATCCTATCTTTATTAAGACTTCATTTTTATAAGATACATAAGCACAGCTGCAAGGATGCCTAACATACACAAGTGAAATCGTACATTAACATAGGAGAGGTGTGGAAATCCAGGATTGGTTTCATTTGGAGTGGCAACCATAGGCTTCCCATAATATGTTTGCTTTTTTTTCCCCCTTTGGGGGGGATGGGTTGCCTTCTATTGGATAAATACGAGTAGTCCTTGGCTTACATTTAGCAACAGGTTGAACCTGTGACAATGTTCAACAAGTGGTTCTTGCAACAGGTCCTCGGAGATCCCGCCACTGCACTACTCCCTCTGTCACAATATCACAATTTCCGACATTCCCTGCCAGCTTCCCACAAACAGCACAGAATCTGGCAGGAAGTCGGAAACCACAGTCATGCGGTCCTTGCTTAACAACAGCAATTTGGACTGCCAGAACTGCCATCACTAAGCGGTCTCAATTGCTGTCATAAATTGAAGACTGCCTGTACGGTGCTCGAAGGGACCAGGAAAAACAGCATTGTATTTTAATAGGTCTCTTTTAGGTTTATTTGGACTTTATTCAGCAGTCGTGTTTTATCATGATACTTTTTGAACTTTTCTGGATGTGGGGCACTGGACAGGGGGGTTAATTTAATTCTCTAAAAGTTGAGTATTATCTAGAAGAAAAATGTGTAGATGTATAAATCTGTTTTGAATTTTGTAGAAAGTATAATTTTACTCATTTCTAAATGAAGGCAGTAGACTAGCCTTCATTGAAAATGGATCATTACTTCATAGATTCCCTTTATTGAAGATAAATATTTGTTTGCATATCTTCATATTTTTTTAATGTGTACAACTCGGTGGCTAAATATTTAATGTATAGTAGATATTTTTATAGGTTATATCTAAATATACTTTGTTAACTGTCGTTTCTTCTATTCAGAGAAAAGGCCATATAATGGAAAAAAATCGTTGTACGCAATACAAATTATAAATTTATGTTGATACTTGAAAAGACGAGAAGTTGTTGATTCTGATTTAACAAGCTGTGATCAGTACAAAATTTGGAAGTAAACCTGTTGAAATTAGTTGCACTATCTTCCAAGTAAATAAGTCCAAAAATCATAACTCATAAAAACTGTTTACTCTCAGTTTCAACTAGATAAACTTGTAAGCACCTCCAGAATACCTGCTGAATATTTTATTTCACAGGACTTACTACCTTTTTTTAAGAGTAAAAAATGAATTATAGAAACATGTGAATCTTAAACAAGAAGCCATTATTGGCATTTGCTTAATATGTGAAATAGCTTATAGGAATAATACGGAAATGAGAATGTTATAAATATTATTTCTTTTCTCAATTTGTATGGTGGATTCATATGATTCTGAATTAAATTTTGATTCAGATATTATTGTTCATTTATTTAATGCAGATTTTTTTCAACTATAGTTGGGCAATTTATTACTTTCCATAAGAGATGTGTTAAATCTTTCTCCAAAACAATAAAATATCAGTTCTAAATTAAAGTGCACTTCAATTTCTTTATTTGTAAGTTGAATTTTGCTACTATATTTAAGATCACCATCTTAAATCGTCAGATAAATGTTTGTAAAAAGTCTATCAAAGAAAGCACATTTTGATGATACACTATATAGCTATATTTATATAAAATATCTATTGGCTTACTTTAAAGACTCAAAAGTTTTATGTCATGAACAATTCTTGTGGAATTCAATTTGCAAACTTGCAGAATTTATTGCATTTAATTATATAAATATCAATGAAGTTACATCTGATTATCAAGAATCCATTCAGTTGTAATAATGCTTCTGCTGACTTTAAAGAAAATGAAACGATGCATGGAATGTGCTTGAGATTGTAACTTTGCCCTTTCTGACAGTAGTTGTGGTTCTGCTAATGCCTGTTGTATTCAGCAGCTTTGGACCCACTGACCTGTGTGGTATTACTGAGACTGCTCTTTGTGATAGGTAAGCAATGTATCCACGGTTGTCTCTGACTTAACAGCATCACCTTCTGTCAGCTTATTCCCTGGACCTTGAGTTTGTTTGGTGATTCTAGCAGGGGACTTAATTGTACATCCGTGAAAGAAGATCGGTAGACTCCTTTATGGAATGGTTGTCCCCTTCCATCAACTGCACAGCTTTAGGAGGAATGCATAGGAAGCTGTAAGGGAAGAAGGGGAACCTGTCTAGCCAGCCAGATTAGCCAAAACAATCCTGGTGAACATGAAATGACAGATATCCCATCCTGATTGCCCTTTCACATCTTGATTCCGTGGAATCTATGTAGTCAGCCCCTGAATTCTTCAGTCCCTGCTTTTAGACATCCAAAGTTGCATCCAAGCACGTGTAATGAAGTGGCATCAGCATGCTAGTAGCATACTGCTCTCTATGCACACAACTTTTCCCCCTAGATTTCTAATAATATTAAGCTAGTTTTAGTTTGACCGAGCAGCTTATAGTGATGTTTTATTAATAGAGACAGAGTTTGGTTTTGTTTACACAAAACCACTATTTTCAATAACTATTCAGCTGCTGATTCAGCTTTTATACAGTATAACTTCAAATAGCATTTGCATTTAGGTAATTAGCTATTACTATGAATCTAAATTTGAAATATCTAGTAAAATAGATATACAAAAGTTGTAGCTGAAGATTGGCAATATTCTACCCTTTACACTCCTGTGTTTCTGATGCATAGTGCTAATTGGAAAAAGTTTCAGTAAGCAATGTATTAATATTTTTGCTTTTAACTGCAGCACCAGCAGTCCAGTTATATATTTAAGTAGCAGTAGCATCATGGACAATAGTAATCGATTTCTGTCAGATTAACTAAGCTAGAGCCCCATTGCTTAGTCCCATGTAATACCATTACATAAAGGTGTTAACAGCCAATTCTAAAGCTTCTAATTTGTGACTATTAATATTTTGCATTTTATTTACGATTTCAAATTTGATGGTTTTACAGTAGCATTTGGGAGACCTTGGAATTCAGCTGGGTTCCTGTTTTAATCTTATTAAAATGTCAAATCCAAATCTTATGAAACTATCCAGATGTTTGTGTCCTTGAAAGAAAAATGGAGCAAGACCTACTGATTAAGCCATTGAAGATGAAAATTCGATGCATCAAAGTGGTTCTATGTTGCATAGTTTTCCACAAAGAAACTATCCTTTTTTATACCATTCTGTTACCTTTCTAGCTTATTGTTACGGAGTCTGGGTGCTGAGCTGTATAATATGTATGTTTGAAAAGTTGAGACAGCAACTTAGATACAAGTCGTAAAAATCAAATGAAGTGGGAGAACAACAGAACAGAGTTTATTTACATTTTAAGTGTCATCAAGTCTTTCAAGAATAAGAAAAAACAATTCTCAGTTTTCAAGTTTCAACTCTGTTCTATACGTTACCATTGTTTCTACTAAAAACTTTTTGTTATAAAGTAAAAAAAAGCCTCAGTTTGTCATAACAAGCTGCACATTTAAATATTCCTACAGAAACCAGATAACAATCTCACCAAGGGTTCTTAAATGATGACACAACTTATATTGGCCTACACTAATGGACAACCCAATGGACAATTGGCAGGTGCTATTTGTAAGTCATGTCCAATGACATCAAAGTATTCATGACTCTAAACTTGTTCAGTCTGCACATTCCAAGAAATACACATTTTGCCTCACAGAAACTTAATACATTTATTTCCAATTTTTTGTTGCTAAAATGCACCTGCAAAATTCAGTTGTGTGCTTTGGGATTGTTCATTTCTTCTCTCCCAAGATCAAAATAATACTTCAATTGTTCTCAAATGAGCTCTAGGTTCATTTGCCCCATTATTTTTTGCTCAGCATCTTTGGAAAAAGGTGCATATATCTGTTTACTCAGAAGTAACTGACTGTTCTATGGGATTTCTTCCATCATATGAATTTTGCATATGATGTTGCAAGTTTAGTCTTGCAAAGCATTAAAATTAGCAAACACATACTTTGGGGTACTCTTTATTTATTTATTAAATTTATACACTGCCTGATTCCCAGCAACTGCAGATGATTATCCAATGGCAAGTGTGTATTTTTAAGGTGCCACCAAACACTTTATTCTAATCAATGAACACAATTAGATATTGTGGAAGAAACTAGAAAAGGGCATTTTAAAAATTCTATTTCATGATTTTTAAAAAACCTTTATCCAGGAATGAAAAGAAAAGAAAATTTTAAGGAAAGATACATGTTACAGGAAGCAGTATTGACTTATGGTGCTTATTAAAAATACCAATATTTGAAGCCCAGATTTCATCAAATAGATTGTCAAGCCATTTTGCTTGATGAGAATTAATGTGTTAGCTGTCTCACTGTATTTAAAAGATAACTTCATAATCAATATCTCCACTCTTAAGGAAAATAAAGCGTACCCGCAATACACATTGTCCAAAGAAATAACTACATTCAAATAACACATACATCTACACTTTCCCAGCTATGGAGAAAATCATATACACATAATTCACAAGGATACTTCAGTCTTACAACACAAAGTTTCTGCCAATTGCTAAAGGATTAGCAGAAGTATTAATCACTACACAGTTGGCCACAATGAGGTGAATGTCTTTCAGTCACATTCCATATGAAGAGAGCTGGAAAGCTTTCATTAGGTCTGTTCCTCAGAGTTCGATTTAATTAATAATTATTTCTCCAGAATTCGCTCAAATTTAGGGTTGATAAATGAAAAGCCAGCAAATGCAGACTGATCCATAGAATCTATTAGGTTTTTGTCGCTGTGTGATAATCGAGGTTTCTCACTCAAAAACTCTCTGTCAAAGTTGTTATAGTCACTTGCTGATTTCTGTAAAGAAGAACAGAAGCAATTAGAAATAGCTGAAATGACCTACATTGCCAAGGTTGTTAGGCAAGGCCTCAAATCCATGGTGTGTCAATTGCTGATGGTCTTTCTGCCATCTCAAAACAACTCTGGCCGTTCTGCTGAGTGGCCATGAACAATTTTACTCAACCTATTTTATAGACTCTTCTTTGGGGAAGCTGTGACAAGAAAAATGGGTAGGCCAGGAATGTTTGAAGAATTGATTACGAACTCTAGCATGAACTGATGCCTAATTATGTGACAAATATATAGCTCAGAACTTTGTTATTTACTGGATTTCACATTGTTCATGATTTTTGATATTTTTTTAAATGCTCGACATATTTCAAACTTAAAATTAGCATTTTTAAAAAAATGCAAATTAAATACTGATATTTATTTATTTATTTTTATATTTGAACTTGTATGCCGCCCCATCTCCGAAGACTCGGGGCGGCTCACAACTAAAAAACAGTAACAATAAACACTTAAAAAGAGATTAAACCAAATTTACAAGCCCAAATTACAAAACTAAAATTTGCAATACTTAAAATAATTAAAAACCCCATCCCCTCCCAGGAGGGGTCACAGCCCGGATTGGTCAAACAACCAGGTCTTCAAGTCATGGCGGAAGGTGCGGAGGTCAGGGGCCAGGCGGAGCCCCAAGGGCAGTTGGTTCCAGAGGTCAGGAGCCGCGACAGAATAGGCTCGTCACCGGGGGACCACCAGCCGACATTGGCTTGCCGACAGGACCCCGAGGAGTCCTTGCCTATGTGCTCGCACAGGGCGGCTGGCACTCGATATCGGCAGAAGACGCTCCCTCAAATATTGAGGACCCATGTTGTGAAGGACTTTGTATGTTTAAACCAAAACCTTGAATCTCACCCGGAGCGCAACTGGCAACCAATGCAGGCAGCGCAGGAGGGGGGCAACATGGGAGAATCGGGAAACTCCCATCACCACCCGCGCCACCGCATTTTGCACCAGTTGCAATCTCCAGATGGTATGCAAGGGCAGTCCCAAATAGAGAGCGTTGCAGTAGTCGAGTCTAGAGGTGACAAGGGCATGAGTGACTGTGCACAGGGCATCTCGGTCCAGAAATGGGTGAAGCTGACGAACAAGGCGGAGCTGGGCAAAGGCACCCCTGGCAATGGCCCCCACCTGCTCCTCCAACCAGAGCCGTACATCCAGGAGGACCCCCAGATTCCGCGCGCCCTATCCACAGGGGGCAACACCTCCCCCCTATGGCCAAAGATGGATATTCCTGACTGGGCCGAGATGCCGGTATGCACAGCCACTCAGTCTTGGCCGGGTTGAGTCGGAGCATGTTCCCGCTCATCCAGATCCGTACCGCATCCAAACACCGGGTCATCAGGGAGAGGGCATCACTGATCTGGTTCGGGGTGGAGATGTACAGCTGCGTGTCATCTGCATACTGATGGAATCTCACCCCGAAACCACGGATGATCTCACCCAGCGGCTTCATGTAGATGTTAAATAGAAGAGGGGAGAGGACCGACCCCTGAGGGAACCCACAAGAGAGCACCCTTGGGGTTGACCTCAACCCCCCCCACCAACACCGATTGCGACCACCCCGAGAGGTAGGAGGCGAACCACTGAAGAACAGTGCCCCCCACTCCCAACCCCTCGAGGCGTCGTAAAAGGATACCATGGTTGATGGTATCGAAAGCCGCTGAGAGGTCTAATAGGACCAGGACAGAGGGCTGTCCCGAGCCCTCCAGAGATCATCCATCAGCGCGACCAATGCCGTCTCCGTGCTGTAACCGGGTCGGAAGCCCGATTGATACGGATCCAGGTAGTCCGCTTCATCCAGGAAAAGTGGAAACTGCTGGGCCACCACACTCTCAACAACCTTCGCCAAGAAGCGAAGGTTGGAGACTGGACGAAAGTTGTCTAACACGGTCGGGTCCAGGGCAGGCTTCTTCAGGAGGGGTCTCACCACCGCCTCCTTCAAGGCGGAGGGAAAACACCCTCTCTTAACGAAGCGTTGACAACTGCCCGGAGCCAACCGCAGGTGGCCTCCCTGGTGGCATAAGCCAACCAGAAGGGACACGGGTCCAACAAACATGTGGTGGAACTCAGCCGCCGCATAGTCCTGTCCACTTCATCCTCGGAAACAGGATCGAACTCATCCCAGATCATACTGGCCAGACTGCTTGTATCCCGCTCCTCAGACCACTGCAAATCAGAGGACAATCCGCTCCGAATCCGGGCGTTCTTATCCGACATATTGACCAAACTCCTCAGCCATTCCCCGCAACGGGTCCGCCCCTCCCTCTCTATGAAGGAGAGAGCGGGTAGCCCGAAACAGGGTGGCTGGGCGGTTATCTGTGGACGCTATGAGGGCGGAGAGATAAGATCTTCTCGCCGCCCTCATAGCTACCAGGTAAGTCCTAATATGGGCTCTTAGCTGGTCTCGATCAGATTGGGAGTGGGTGGACCTCCACCTGCTCTCTAAACCCCTCCGACGACGCTTCATCTGCAGGAGCTCCTCGGTATACCAAGGAGCCATCCGGGATCCACGGCGTGTGAGGGGATGCATGGGGACAACCCTGTTGAGGGCATCCAACGCAGCCTGTTGCCAAGCAGCCGCCAGATCCTCGGCAGAGCTGTGGGCAAGGGAAGAGGGGAAAAAACCCCAGTTCCACCTGGAACCTCTCAGGGTCCATCAGGCGTCTGGGGCGGAACCATCTAAGTGGCTCCTCATCCCAGCAGTGGGGGGTGGCCTGTTGGAAGACCAGCCACAGGAGATAGTGATCGGACCATGGAACGGGCAGCGCCGTAAAAGTGGCTTGCCCTCTGTCACTACGCCACTGTTCAGAGACAAAAACTAGGTCAAGAGTGTTCCCCCCCTTGTGAGTCGGGCCTTGAATCAATTGGGTCAGGCCCATGGCTGACAGGTAAATAAAAGTATGCTACAAGTAAATAAAAGTAATTCTCAACTTAGGACTGGTCTCTTAAAGATCATTCAAAATTACAATGGTTTTGAAAAAAGTCCTCGAATTTATGACTGCCACATTACCTCCATAGTCACATAATTACATTTCAGGCATTTGGCAGTGGTTTGCATTTATAACCAGTTACAGCATCCCGTGGTCACAAGATCATTTTTGTGCTATTTTCTGCCAAAAATGCCTATTAAATAAGCTGCATTTGGATCTATAACCTCATGATTTGCTTAAAAGCTACAGTGAGTTGCTTAACAACCATCATAAAAATGATCATAAAATCAAGTCTAATTATGTGGCGATTCAACTTACAACTGCAATGACTTATGATCAAAATTCCAGGGTCAATTGTGGCCATAAGTCAAGAGCTACCTGTATATGCACAAGTGAGATGGAAACAAAATTAAAAATGTACTCGTTCCACTAACGGGATTCCATGTATTGTGCCTTTAGATCTAGCTTCAATGAGCAGAAGACAAAGGATCCATACTTTTGAGTGTGTGCAATAGATGTTAAGGCTACATACCACTTTTGGTTTGAAAGGAGGTTCCATCTCTTTCTTTTCCAGTGTTGTCCAATTAATTGCTTTGAAGAAATGGTGATCTCTGATGTTTCCAGTTATTCCCAATCGCTTTGTTGGATCTCTTTCAAATAGCTACAAAATATGAAAATATTCTTCATTTGGTTACTGAGTCAAACTGTACTTCTGAAAAAAAAGAATATGTTTTTAATAGCTATTTTGACCAAGAGCAGAGAATCTGTGTCCTTCCAGAACTTGTCAAATTCAGCATCCCTCATTATGCTGGCTGCCAGTTCTGGGAATTATAGTTTAGGGATTTCCCCTGCTTCAATTTAGGTAAGTTACTGAAACTAGTGGCTAGTAATCTACAGAGCTAAAACCTCTAATTTTAATTACTGTTAGTTCCTATATGGATTCTGGAAAGGGAAATTAGATTATAAGAAATGCTTTCTCATTTACTGCTCTCAATGGAGTCATCTCTTCTGTTGCCTCAGAGGTGGTGCATCCTGTCTTATGTAGATCTTTTGGCCAAGAAGAAGGGCATTCTGATTAGGACTGGGAATAATTTATTTGGTCCACATTTTTAAAGTGAACTTATTAGAATGCAAAACAGAAATTTATAGACTCTGCACTTCTCTAAATTTGCAATGATGTCCTTGCCTTTGAAATTTTCAATGATGTCCTTGCCTTTGAAACAACAAATTATAGGTAATCCTTGATTTATGACCATAATTGAACTCAGAATTAAGGCCATAAGATGTGGCAGTCATTAAGTGAGATGTGCACGTGATCACCTTGCTTAATGATCATAAACCCCGCTCTCCCCATTGCAGTTGTTAAGTGACTATGCAAGTCAAGAAAAGCATAGAGTGCCCCATGGGATACAGAAGCTCAGGGAGGCCCAGTGCAGGCCCAGGCCCACGTTGTAGCATCTCCCCAGCTCACATGCAACTTGATCCAGGCCTCCCAAGGCCTCACCAGACAAAGTACCCTGTGCTTTGTTTCTCACCTCACTAGGCCCCACAACCTTGAGTCTCCACCCTATGTCATGCCTTGGTCCATAGGGCCACATACAATGGATTCTGTAATACTTTCAATAAAAGTTTTGTAGTACTGGCTATCTAACATGGGTTTTTTTGTATTTTAAAATTGTCTTTTTCAAATGTATTGCAAATAATTTGACATAAGCCTTAATCTTCGAGAAAAGCCTCCCTTTTAGAAACCAGGATGGGCAGGAAAACCCTTGATACATTGTAGATAACATATTTTTATTTTCAGCTGTTCTCAAGCCTCCATGAACAAAACTATTCTTTAATCCAGCATTGGAAAGTTTTTCTCTTGCGAATGTTTCTTTTACTTTTATTTAGAATACAGTGCTTTTTTCAATCCTAATTGATCACATATTATTAATTATTCTGATGTAACTGGACTTCTCCTTACCTAATCAAAATGTTCTTTAGTACTTTTTTATTATGCAAACTATAAAAGGGAAGGTGTGATTTCTCCTTTTGTTCTTTCTCATGAAATCAATAACATAAACCTTTTTAATAGAAACATTCAAATTAAATCATAAATCAAATGATCTTCCTTGTCTCTGTGTCATAATTGGGGTCTAGCACTTACCTAGAAGCCATATTTATCCATCAGTCCTCCCTCCAAAATGGCACCCACTTCTGTCCTTGAAGTGGGTGCCATTTTGGAGGGAGGACTGTTCAAGGACAGCACTACCTAGCCGCTGTATACGAAGGCCTTGTGGAGGATCAGCCTCTTCTTTCCCAATCTCTGAGATCGCTTTGAGAAAGAGAAGTGGCTGATGTGCCATGGAGTCTTCCTATACAGTGGTTGTGCTGTGCTGTCCTGGAAGAAATGCCATTTTGGAAGCTGCTACAATTCTTCCAATCTGAGAATTGCAGCCACTCCCCAAATGGCATCCACTTCAAGGAAGGCTGCATGGTGGATCAGCCACTTTTCCTTCCCAAAGGTAATCTTCTGAAAAGGTAAGTGAAGCAAGATGTGATGGGGCGAAGAGGGGGACAAGGCTTAAGGGAATGAGATCTAGTGGGGTGGGGAGCAGGCTTTGGGGACTGAGTCAGGTGGAAAATAGCCCCAAAGGACCCAGCAAGGTGAGATGGGGGAGAAGATAGGGTGGGAGCAGCTAGAGTGTTCCTGTGATTGGTTGTCAGCGCCCAAATGTTATGTGTGGGGGCAGTCCTAATTTCAGGCACAGGACATAAGTCCCATCATTCAGTGCTGTTACAATTTCAAACAGCTACTGAACAAATTTTTGCACTACGTGTAAGAATTTACAGACAGAAATAGATTGATGTATGCATCCATCATATGGACATGTCTGTTGCCAAAAAAATTTTGATCACAGAACTGCATATGATTGTACAATAAGCAGAAGCAACAACCAAGACTGCAGTCCTTGGCTTTGTTTCATACACATAAATACAATTTGGACAGGAGGAAGGATAACTTAATTTTTTTCTGTAAAATTACCAGCTATTTTAGTATACTAGATTGTTAAATTCTAATACTCCTAATATTTTTCAATTTTCTATATAGGAAGCACATATTACGCTTAGCCAAAGTATACCTTTTCCAGAATATCCTTGGATTCCTTGGTAATCCAACGAGGGTAATGAGGAGTATCTACTCGTATTGATTCAAATAATTCATCTTCATCATCACCATGGAAAGGAGATTGTCCAATCAGCATTTCATACAACAAAACTCCAAATGACCACCAGTCTACAGAAAATGTATATTTCAGGCCTTGCAAGATCTGCGGCAAATGTAAGAAAAGACACAAACATGAAATGCAGCCAAAGGCCTCATATATGTATATTTGTGTGTGGTTTCCCCGCTCCATAATAGAAGGATAGCAATAGCACTTTACTTTACTTTACTTTTATTGGACTTACATGCCGCCCTCTCTCCCTAGGGACTCAGGGCGGCTTACAATAAAAAAATAGAAATACAATTATTATTAAAATACATTAAAACCAAAGTAACTAAGCCCAATAAAAACTAAAAACCCAATTAAATTTAAAATCAATAAAACCCCACCCCTTCCCCTTCAGTCCAGGCCGGACTGTTGAAACAACCAGGTCTTTAGGTCGTGGCGAAAGGAACAGAGTTCAGGAGCCAACCAGAGTTCCAAGGGGAGTCGATTCCACAGGGTGGGTGCTCCCACAGAGAAGGCCCTACCCCTGGGCACCGCCAGCCAACAATGTCTGGCTGACAGCACCCCAATGAGGCCCTGCCTGTGGGAGCGCACAGGGCAATTGGAAGTCGACACTGGCAGGAGACGCTCCCACAAGTAACCCAGACCCAAGCCATGTAGGACTTTGTATGTTATCACTAACACCTTGAATCTCACCCGGAGGGCAACCGGCAGCCAATGCAGGTCGCGCAGGAGGGGTGTAACATGGGTAACCGTCCGTAGGGCTTCTCGGTCCAGATAGGGGCGCAATTGGCACACCAGATGGAATCTGGGCAAATGCCCCCCTGGTCACAGCTCCCACCTGCTTCTCCAAACTGAGCTGTGAATCCAGGAGGACACCCAAATTGTGAGCCCTATCCACGGGGGGCAACACCTCTCCCTCCATGGCCAATGATGGAACATCCTGGATTATCCAAGATGCCGGTACGCACAGCCACTCAATCTTGTCCGGGCTGTGTCGGAGCCTTTTCCTCCCCATCCAGATCTGTACCGCATCCAGACAATGGGACATCATGGAGAGGGCATCACTGATTTGGTTCAGAGTGGAGATGAACAACTGTGTATCATCTGCATATTGATGATACCTCACCCCGAACCCACGGATGATCTCTCCCAGAGGCTTCATGTAGATGTTGAACAGGAGGGGGGGAAAGGACTGAGCCCTGGGGCACCCCACAAGCTAGGGGCCTCAGACTCGACCTCTGCCCCCCTGCCAACACCAATTGCGAACGACCCGAGAGGTAGGAGAACCACCGTAAAATGGTGCCTCCTACCCCCAACCCCCTGAGGTGTCACAATAGGATACCATGGCTTCTTGAGGAGGGGCTTCACCACTGCCTCCTTGAAGGTGGAAGGAAAGGATCCCTCCCTTAACGAAGCATTGACCACTGCCTGGAGTCAGCCACGTGTAACCTCCCGGGAGGCATATACCAACCAGGAGGGGCACGGGTCCAATAAACACGTGGTGGAACTCAGCCTCCGCATGGTTCTGTCCACTTCGTCCAAGGAAACAGGCTCAAATTCATCCCAGATAATATTAGCCAGACTCATCGTCACTCCTTCCTCCGACTCCTGCCAGTCGGAGTCCAAGCCTGCCCGAATCTGAGCGATCTTATCCAGCAGATGCTGACTAAACTCCTCGGCCCTTCCCTGCAGAGGGTCCTCCCTCACCTCCTGATGCAGGAGGGAACAGGTGACCCTAAACAAGGTGGCCAGGAGATCATCTGCGGATGCAATGAGAGCGGAGAAATATACACGTTTCACCGCTTCCACTGCTACCAGATAAGTCCTCGTATAAGCTCTTAACTGGGCTCGTAGTAGGCCCATCCTCTGATGTGGTAACTGAATTAAAATGTAACCAACATTCTAAAAACACACTACAGCAATATTTGGACTCATTCCCTTCTCTTGAATAAAAAAAGTCCTAAGCATTTTGGTTCTCTTTTAATTGAAGTCTATAGTTATACTTAGATTCTGTTTAACTGAGGCTAACTGTAGCTGCAACATAGTGAATAAAACTGGCTTATTTCAAAAAACTGATTTCAAAATTAAATATTATTTGGCTCAAATGTAATGCTCATCACTCAGCAACTGATTTCCCTGTCACTTAGCCAAACACAAATAGGGTAGAAATACGGATCTAAGACTTTATAAAAACAGATCAAATTTATTATAACTGAATGCAACTGTAAATATTTTCAAAGCAGATATTGTTTCATGTTCCGTGACCATAAAAATGTAAACACTGCAGCTTGCAACCACCTACATCTGGAGTAGAAGTCATATATAATACCACATCCATGCAGAGAAAGATTTCTAAATGCTAAAATGAGTACATGTGCATGCCTTACTTCAGGGGCTATATAATCTGGAGTACCACAGAATGTTGTTGCCTTGTTTTCTCCAAATACATTTTCTTTACACATCCCAAAGTCAGCTATTTTGATATGGCCTTCTTTATCAAGCATCACGTTGTCTAATTTGAGATCCCTGTATGAAAAAAAATCCATCAAAGAATTGAAATAATCAATATTTACCTAAAATATCCATCTTACATAACTGACCCACTTAAAACAGCTTCCAGACTACCTATACCACTGTAGCACCCTCATATCATCAAAATTTGTCAGAAAAATACCTTAATTTCAGAAGTATTCCCTCTCTTAGTATCTTGAAAACAAGCTAATCCTAAACAACTGAAAAAATATTGGCCCTGCCACTTCTGGAGATATTACCATCTTGTAAAAATCCAAAGGATTATGGCTCTTCAAATTCCAAATTTTGCCGATCCAGACTTAAAACCTGAACTCAGCAGCCATTTTCCTGACAGAATAGCTAGAGGTTCTCAATGTAAAAGCCAAAGCCTATTTTTGAAATTAAAATGACTCTAGCATGACTGTTTCTTTAACTTTGCTGACCAGCAAGGTTTCTCTGATTAAGTCAGGTTGAGAGCAAAGCTGCTTTCTAGATCTACAGTATAAACTGAAATTGTGCTTTTGTAAGGTGACCAACTTTTTTACAATGAAAAGGAAGACACAAATAAATTGAAGAAAAAAAACCAAAGCCACTTGCGTGCAGCACACTCTTGCGTGTGGTGCACTCTTGCACGTGGCGCACTCTCTCAAAACAATTCTCCTGTGTGGAGCGCATGCATCTCATAATCGCGACTCACCGCACTGTACCAAGCCTTGACAAATTGTCATGTCAAATACAAATACGTCACATCACACACAACAGATCGAATCAGCATTGATCAAATACGGAGATTTACAGATTAGTCTTCAAATATCAAAAAGGAGGACATGTAGGAGGATACTTTTTGAGAGAGGACAGAACATACAAAAGGAGGACTGTCCTTCCTAAAGGAGGACGGTTGGTCACCTTAGCTTTTGAGAGGTCAGTCCAATTTAATATAAACTGAAATGTGAACCATCTCCTTTGCCATTGTACAGTCTTGGGGCTAAGTGCCTGGCAATTAAGAATGTGAAACAAAGAGACTTTTATGTAATGTAAATAATAGCTTTATCCATCTTGCCAATGAGATAAATGTAAGAAAATAATTACAGATTGTTCTCAAGGGTTTCTGAATTGCCCTTTTTAACACCTCTGGAATAGAATCAAAATTTTAACAGCAAACAATTCCTTATGACATATATCACATTGTATTAATCACAGATCCCACCAATTCCTCAGTAAGGCAAAGTGGTTAAAATATTTTCTGAGACTCTTGTTAAGATCTCTTGTTATTGCTGAGCAAACTGGGTTGTATCCCAAAAATTGTAAGCCGCCCTGAGTCTTTTGGAGAAGGGCGACATATAAATGTAATTAAAAAAAAAGATCAATAAATCACTCACCTATAAATAATGCCTTTACTGTGAAGAAACTCCAAGCCACACACTATTTCAGCACCATAAAACCTGAAATCAAGCAAAAATATTATCAAACAATGTAAAGTATTAGTATATTGCCTTAATAATTATATTTATTATATAATATCATAACATATCAATCATGTCCTTTTAACAATGTGTTTAGCTACATTTCCAGTCATTTTTAGAAACCTCTCCCCATCAGTTTAATGTTATAGAATCTGCTTGACATGGCTTCCTCAAATTATTTTTTTCCTTAGGAATTATATTTTTTCCTCTTTCTTTCTTTGTTCCTTTTAAGTCAATATTGACTCCTGATGTCCATGCCGTTTTCTCAGGAGTGGTTTGCCATTGCCTCCTTCCCAGGGCTGAGGGAGAGTGACTGGCCCAAAGTCCTCAGCTGATTGTAGGCTGAAGATGGGACTGGAACTTCCAATCTCCCAGCTTCTATTTAGTGCCTGTCCAAACTTGTCTTCATTTCTTAATAATCCAGGAATGCTTCAATCAACCTAAATGTTTTGCCTGTGTCTAAAGTAATATGGTAGCAGCCCAGATTTGATTTGGAGGTTTTACTTAGAATCATAATGTATTTAAGTAAACTTCATTATTAAGTAAAATCTTCCCTAATACTAACTTCTTTGTAAGCTTTATTGGCAGTTTAAAAAGCCCTAATTGTGGACAAGTTTGACAAAAAGAATGGAACAATTTACAAATGGGTTAATGGATTGGATTAGAACTGGCAATGCTGCAGAGAGAGAAACAAAGCCTGCATTATAATGAATAGGTCTGATTAATGCTGTGGGATTCAGGAATGCTAGCCTAGAGATTTTGTGAAAATATCTAAAGTTTGCTAGAACTGTGGGTAATATTTTAAGCCTTTCTTTAAATAATCCTGCTTCTAATAAGTTCTGAGAACAAAAGCACTTCCTTTCTATATTATGCAGAAAACTTAATAGCCAACTTAAAAGATCTCGTAACAATCTTTCCTTTTATTAAATTTTATGTAATCGTTATATGTAAAACCTAATGGGGTTTTTTTTCTGCAGCTTATATTAGCAGTGAAGGTGCAAACCTGAGGAAAGTTTCTGCCACATTGTTTTTCTTAGACTTACACGTCCTACAATTTTTCCTTACAACAATAACCCCAGGAAGTAGGTTGGGTTGAGTCACCAGGCAGCTTTCATGGCTAAATGTGGACTTGGGCCCGAATCTCCCTACTCCTGGCCTAATACCTTAACCCCTACTCCACACTAGTTTTTTCTGTCCAAATTAATAACTATATCTTCTCTCCTTTGCAGAAGTTCCAGCCCAACACGTCTGGAGGGTAATAGGCGGGAATTGCTGTCCTGCTTAGTGCACTTTAAAAATACCACCTTAAAGAAACATTATGAGCTGATTCTAATACTTTTGGAGCTCCTTCAAATAAATCCACTGGCCCTAACAAAGCACATTTGCTTGCACAGCATTTCAGCCTATGCTTAGGTGCTTAGCTATGGGGAGAATATCCACATCTCTTATTCTCAGGAAGACTGAAGAAGAGATGGCTGTGAATGATGCTCTCTTTCAGTCGACCTGAGTATTAAGTAACCAGGCCATTCAATGAAGAAACAAGTGCTTCTCAGCAGCATGTAAGAATATCTATGAGGTGGGTGAAGGGAGTCTTGGGCAAAGAAAATACCAAAGGGGTATTGTCTGGAAGTTGAACCATGGCAACTGGACTTATTTGCTTGTTAGTTTGGGAGTAAGACTAAGTCATTTTGCCATGACAACTTCCAGGCAATTTGTTATGTATGTAGGTTTGAATGTCATTGGTTTAGTTTGAATTGTTCTTGTAAAATATCAAATAGGATTGGTTTAAAAAGTGCGGGAAAACCTTGCACTCTGATTGGCTGACAACTACGGCTGCTGGCTATAAGTAGCAGCCGTAGCCCAAGCTGTAGTCACTAAATAAACTCTTCACTGAAGTCTTCGCGTCTGACTCTTCATGCAAACTTAACACAATTCTACCTGGATGACTGAGAATCTTTATCGACATATTACCACGCATTTTGGGATGAAACCCTGAAGTTAGTGCGAGAACACCCCTAAGAATTTTAGGAATTAGTACATTCCAATGACTTTCTGCCTACTCAGATTCCCCTAACCAACTTGTTCGGACTGAAAAAGCAGATAAGCAGTGAAATGTCTCAAACCAACAAGAAAATAAGTCCAGTTGCCATGATTCCAGACAATTCTACCTGGACGACTGAGAATCTTCATTGTCAGCAAAAGGTTTTGTTCATTCAGGTACTTACATTTTTAAAAAATGAAAAGATTTTACATTTCTGGTTTCTGCCTAATTTAGGTAACTTTCCATTTTATTAATTTATTATATACATTACTTTGTTCTCAAGATATGAAAAAGGTATAAACATTTTAGGTAAATCAATATTCCGCATGCCAAATTCTTTTTGCTATGTTCCACTACCTCACACATATATACAAATATGTCAAAATATGAGAATGCATTGTTACAACATCTTGTACTAAGGGCTTTATTTGTATGAATTATGCTCCAATGACTCTTGAGATAATGTGTTCTGTACAGTAAAACTATTTAAATTGACAAAGACTTATAGCAATTATTATGATCATTTTTTTGAATATTTAAGTTTCTGACAAAGGAAATGTGCTGATTTTGCAAAGATACACAACTTGTCTCAAATTTTACTTTATTCTTTATCTCAAGTACTTCCCCTTTCACCTTCTACTTTCTCTACAGAAGGAGTTTGCAATCGCACCCAGAGATATCAGATGTTTCCAACCACAGCCCAAACCTAGTGCCTTTCATTTTACGAGTGGGATGGAACCTTTAAAGTAGTTTACCCATGTAAAAATCCTTCCTTAAGCCAATCTAGCTAGCCTTTAGTGGCCCTGATGTGAAGCTTTCCAACCGTGCTGGGTCTCTCGTTTCCAGCATTTCCAGCCTAGCACATCAGGAGGAAACTAGCTGGAAAAAGCTGCCCTGCTTTGTGTGCCTTGAAAATATCTCCTTAAAGAAATCTTGTGGACTGGCAGCCAATATTGGAAATAGTTTTTAGACGGATTATGCTGCACCCTTCCCCATCCCCAAGGGCTTTAGTTGTCTTCCTCAACTTCCTCTTCCTTACTGACCTTTTCCTGAAAGTAAAGAGGCAAAGGCTCTCATTTTGGCCAGGCATGACTTTGTCTAATGTGGCAATTGCTCTCTCCAAAAGATTATTTGCTGATTCTGTCCCGTTAAGTTCACACAATATCATTTCCTGTTGGTACACAGTAAGTCTGATGTTTTTCTGGGTCACCTGCAAGGGTGAGGGATTTTGCAATAGTTCTGCTATTTCTTGACCAGGCTATTCCAGTCATTAGTTATGGTGAAGAGAAGTTGAGCCCTCAGGCACCCCAACAAGAGAAGGTTTCTGCAGCAGAGAGTCAGATAACATCATTATGTTGATGATAATCAGCTTGTCTTTCCCTACCAACATGCAAAGGAAATCTTGATTCTGTGCCGGAAACCTGTCAGTGTTCAGATGGGGAAAAAAGAACTTCCTTGTCCAGCACCTTAACTGCTACACCAATCTGGCTCTCTACCTGACAGACCTGTTTTCCAGGCCTCAAATAAGTAGCCTGGTAATTAATACTCCGCTTAAGGTAAAATAAGTCCACAGCCTCCCAGAATCCATACGTAAGTATTAAATGTCCTAATTTTTTTAAAAATTGGGTAATTCAAAAGGTTTGAGTTTTCTAATACTATTTCTACAATTCTACAATTCTATAATTCTATATATAATTATATAATTATAATTAAATAATTATATAATTATAATTATAATTCTATAATTCTACTCTTCATGATGGGGTATCGCTCTTTCCATCTCTTACATGTGCCCTTCTTTCCCTTAGATTTTCACTATTCATTAAAATTAAAATATTGATTTTTTTGTTAGTTTTTATCTTGCTTTTTAAATTTTTTAGAAAAGATATAGATATGTAGATATAGATATATATGAGTCTAATTATTTCATTATTTCCCTGCTCCTGTTACTGTTACAAATTCTTCGATTAATCTTCTAAAGAATATAGTTGTCAGCAAGTCAAGACATTAATGTCCTGGAAAAACTAGGCTTGATTAACATCTCCCATCTTAGGTTAATTAACATCTCCCATTACTGTAGTTTACTGCTGGTAAGCATCATTTATAGCTTTTTGATTTAACAGGCAATGACAGAATATGTTTTTAAACAATTCTCCAGTATTGTAACCAGATACTACAATGATACCATACTGCCAAAATAATTCATTGGGATTCCTAAGCAGCTGTTGATTTGTTTAATGTATGCTGCAATTTTTCTCCCTTTATATTACTTCTGTATTTTTTAATTTATTATTTTATTACTGGTGTTTCTATGCCACTCTAATCCAGAATAGAATGAGCAGAGTGCATTGAGCATATGAAACTTTTTCTGCATTTGTCTCCTTTATTTCTTTTACCCATGACCCTAGAGTTCAATTGCAATAGCCATTACTCACTGTCCTTGCTTCGTTTAAGCAACTATTTTAATTATCATAAAATGGAAAAAAAATACCCAGTAGCTGCTTAGATGATTTTTATAATTATATGTTACTTCCAGGATTAGAAACAGCATGTCTCTCAACACCAACTTCTGAAGAATATGAGCTTATCATAATGGTATTGTGAAAGATATGTCTATGCCTAGATTTTGAAGAACCATCTGATTTGCCACTATGACAACTGAATGCTAGATCAGTCATTGTTCTGACCCAAAAAGAATCTTTGAGATTAATAGACTATATTATTTTATATAGGTATAGAAAGTTGTTGTTGTTGTTAGTTGCGAAGTCGTGTCTGACTCATTGCGACCCCATGGACAACGTTCCTCCAAGGCTTTCCTGTCATCTACCATCCCCCAGAGTTCATTTAAGCTCATGCCTACTGCTTCAGTGACTCCATCCATCCACCTCATTCTCTGTCATCCCCTGCCCAGCATTAGGCTCTTCTCCAGTGAGTCCTTCCTTCTCATTAGGTGGCCAAAGTATTTGAGTTTCATCTTCAGGATCTGGCCTTCTAAAGACAGTCAGGGTATAGGTATAGAAAGTAGCATACTCCTCATCTATTTTATTAATTTTCTCCTTCATACATCTTAAACACTTGAGACTGTATATTTCTTAAAACTGCCTTCAAATCCCAAACTCCATATTATGCTATTCGAACTTACGTAGCTCTGAAAAGATCGAAACGACCTTTGTCCTGTATGTGGAACATTAGATCTCCACCATTGAGGAACTCCATAACAAAGAACAAATGCTCCTATTTACAAATAAGAGAAGAAAATATTAGCCCTCTCACAGAACTGCAGCTGCAGCATGAACATAGTTTTTCAAGTGAGTCCAATCAGATATGGTGAAAATACCTTGCTGAAAATATTTACAGTAGTGTCACACACTAAAAAAAATGAAGGCACGGTCTCCACTAATTTGTGTAACTCAGAACAGGTAACAGGAACTCAAAACAAAAGTTTTGAGACATGGAATTCCAAGCAAAGGAGCTGTAGCTCTCACTACCCGAATTCCTTGGAGAGAACACCATTAGTGTTCAGATTGAGGGAGGTGGCCTGAGAATATTTTGCCCAAAGACACTGAAACCTGGTTTGAGATCCAAGCTATTTATACATGAAGATAATGTGCCACCATTTAGCTTTATATTGTGATTATTCAAAGTTATGAATACTAATAGAGTTTCTGCTGAAAATGCATGATGGAGGACAAAACAAAAAATTAACTTGACATTATCTATTTATAATTAAACATAATTAAAACAAATATAAATATGATTCCATCCCAATCATATATTTAATTTTCCCTTTGTGTTACTTTAAAATACACAATTCAACAAAAATATACGTAAGTCTCTGGATGCCACACTTAAGACCTTTAGAGGGTGCATGTGCTTTCAGGGGGTCTTAAATTCTGCATATCTGTCTTAACTAAATTATACTATTCATCAAATAAGCCTCCAATACATTGTCAGTATCTATCATATCAAAAAGATAACTGAATGTTGCACTATACCTTAGTCTGAAAAGTGCAATAAAGATGTGTAAGAAACGGGTTTTCCCACGCAAGTGCTAAGACCCGCTTTTCCACCATGGTACACTCCACATCATCATCAATAAGTACCACGTCTTTTTTCAAAGCTTTTACTGCAAAAAATTCATTCTTCCCCTTAAGCTCAGCCAGTAGCACCTGTGAAGTGAAAGATAGATAGAGTAGATGTAGGAGCTTTTCCAAATGTTAAATTCCTGAAACTGTCTTTTTGTTACACTACTGGGATTATCCAGTCCTTGAGTAATCGGTAAGTGTATTTATGTCACTAACTAGGTGGCAACCTCAAAATGATTCTCCCTGATCTCAGAAAGCTAAACAGGATGTCCATTTAGAGATCCCCAATAAATCCAGGGATGTAGAATAGACTGAGAATTGAAAAAAATTGAGATAAGGCATATATATATATATATATATATATATATATATATATATATATTAGGTCTTGGTGTATTTGGGTCTTGTCCTGTAAGATTGAGAATACCTTGGCAACGTTTCGATCTCATCCGCCATCTTCAGGCTGGTGTCTTCAGCTTCGTTCTCCTGGGAGAAGTGTGTGATCGTGGCTGTTTTTCCCTTTTAAACTCTAGAGTTGGATGTGTTGTTACTTTTGATTGGTTTGTGAGTTGATGTATGCAGATTGGATGGCTTTTTCCTGAGACCCTGTGCTGAGGTGCTGGTGTGTCTCAGCCTTTGTGTTCTGTAACGACTGTAATGGGCTGTGGATGACCTTCTGAGTTCATTGTTGTGATGTCCTGGTGTGGTGCTGTAATCTCCTGGGTCGCTGTGCTGCAACCTCCTGATGTTTTGTGTTGTGATCTCCTGAGTTCTGTGATGTAGTATCCTGGGTGGAAGGCTGTGATGTGGCATTCTGGGCCTTGGTTTGGCCCGAAGTTTGAGGTCTGGCTATGTGTTTATAGCTGCAGTCAGTTTGCTTAGTTTGGGGTTGGAGGGGGTGTAGCAGCTGGTGTTGCAGCCATGGTCTGGTTTCTGGATGGTGTTGCCTTCATCTGTGGCTGGGCTTGGGGTTTGAGTCTGGTGAAGGAGATTGGTGGTGGCATCATGTGTTACGAAACATCACCACCCTGCACAGATCAACATCCGTAGCCAAGACCTCATCTCAGAACCAAGCCTAGCTGACAAGACCACTTGAGAACAGAATTACACACCCTCACTAACGTATTAATGTCCAATGGATTCCAAAGAAGCACAATCACCAACCTAATCCTAAGGAGACTCCCCAAAACCGAGACACAGAACAGGACAATGGCATCGCCCTCCCCCTTACATCAAAGGCACCACAGATAAAATCAGCAAAATTCTCCACAAACACAATATCAGGACAGCCTTTGGCACTGACCAAAAAATAGCCAACATCTTAAGAAACCACAAAGACAAGATCCAGCTAGAAAACCAAGGATTTTATGAAATACCATGCAAAATTTGCCCAGCCACATACATTGGACAAACCAACAGGAGAATAAATGCTCACATCGCAGAACACAAGAACGCAGTCAGAAAAGAAGAAAAAACTTCCTCCCTTTTCCAGCACCTTAAAGCCACAAGACATGAAATTGATTTTGAGGGATCCAAACTTATCTCCAACACTGAACACTTCAACAAGAGAATAATTAGGGAAGCCATCAAATAGAGAAACACCCCATAACATGAATAAATGGGATGATACTTCCCACCTACCAGACATCTGGAAACTAGCCCTAATCAACAAACGAGTCCCAGCCACAAAAACCAACACCGGACCCAAAATAACACATGATGCCACCACCAATCTCCCTCACCAGACTCAAACCCAAGCCCACCCCACAGACAAAAGGCAACCACTGTCCAGAAACCAGATCATAGCTGCAACTCCAGCTGCTACACCTCCCTCCGACCCCCAAACTAAGCAAACTGACACACGCTATAAACACATAGCCAGACCTCAAAGTTGGAGCCAAACCAAGGCCCGGAATGTCACATCACAGCCTTCCACCCAGGATGCTACATCATGGAACTCAGGAGATTACAACACAACACCTCAGGAGGTTGCAACACAGACAACGACCCAGGAGATAACAGCACAAGACCCAGGATGTCACAACAATAAAACTCAGAAGGTCATCACACAGCCCACTACCCAGGTAGCTAAAACACAAAAGGCTGAAGGACACACAGCCACTACCTCAGCCACACAGGCTCTACGAAAAAGCCAACCAATCAGCAAACATCAACTCCATCAACCAATCAAGAAGCAACAACACAGCCAACAACACAGCCAACCAATCAGCAAACACCAATTCCATCAACCAATCAAGAAGCGACAACACAGCCAACAACACAGCCAACCAACCCGCTTACAGCAGAGCCAGCACACCACACCTCCCCTCCAGTATTTATAGAGAGAAGGCAGCTCAGATCATGCTTTGCTGGCACAAGCACGAAGCCGAAAGCACCAGCCTGAAGATGGCGAGTGGGATCTCATCAAAACGTCGCCAAGGTATTCTCAATCTTACATGGGACAAGACCCGAATACACCAAGACCTGTTCCACCTTTACCCATGAAAATCTACGAAAAGATATATATACACACACACACACATATATACATACACACACGCACACACACGTGTGTGTGTGTCTGTATCTGGAGTTAAGCTCCATTGAAATATTCTTTATTTTTATGAAGTCTATTGACTCTGTCTGTCTGGTCCCAACAACTAGGGACAAGTTGTCAAAAATCCCCTGGCTCTGTGAGGCTCATGGACAAGATGACAGGCATTCTAGGTGGTTTCCTGCAATGTTTTAGAATACCTCCCAACCCCAGTAGCAAGCTCAGTTTCTTCTGCCAAATTCTTGCGCATCCAAAAATAATAAAACAATGTAACAATAGTCATAAGTAGTTTATTTATAGGAGATCTTAAATACTTAAATGAATAAAGACATTTTAGCAAGCCTCAAAATGCCAGAATGTATGTTTAGGCTTCATTTCTAAGAAAACCACATTTCAAAGCAACACTACAGAAAAGGACTTCTTGCTAGCTGATGTGTTAAAGAAACAGAATTTTCCCAGATATGTGAAGTGCTATCAAACTGAACAAAAGTAATGAAGTGGGAGATTTTTATACCTTTTTCTATGTAGAATAAAATTGCATGAAGTAAAACATCCAGATAGCAGATAATTAGAGTTGGAAGGGACCTTGTAGGTCATCTAGTCCAACCCCCCACCCAAGCGGGAGACCCTACACCATTTCTGACAAATGGCAGTCCAGTCTCTTCTTGAAGGTCTCAAGTGATGACGCTCCCACAACTTCCGAGGGCAAGCTGTTCCACTTCAAGATAAAACTAGTATCTCATTGTATGGTAATTACATACCAAAACTTTGAAAGAAATTTCTTATATCAATTGAACAGAATCATGTTTACTAAAATTCTAGTTGAGGAAATTCATACTAGAAACTTTCAATTGAAACTTGCATTGGAAATTAATACATGTTTGTACTGAATGCTGAATGCATTTTTTATGTACAAAGGGCTGATCAATTCTATCACTGATCAATTTCAAATATGCCACATCATCAGTGCTTTACAGTCTATATGTTCAAAAAAAATAAAAATAAAGAATTTAAATAAGCATGTGCATATGTAATTAAACATATTAAATTAATCCAAAATGACAAAATATTTTTGCATTACTAGACAGCTAGTAATTAAATATTCTATATAGAAAATAGATATTTTAACAACAATGTGTCTTCAACTTACTTTTCCAAAGCTTCCTTTTCCAAGAACCTTATGGAATGCAAAACTATCTATGTTGAATTTTCTCCTAGTTGATAGTCGTGAGGATGATCTTCCTTCCCACAGCTTATCGTATTCACAATTATCTTCAAAGACAAAATGAATAATTTTTGCTATTTCATTTAAATATTTTGTATAGCACTTAGAGCTCATAAGATATTCTATGTAGCTTCCACTATTACTAGCACAAGTATATGCATGGGCATTATTGCAACTATAATTAAGGAGTGATTAATATTTCAGAAATCTCCTGTGCATTTGTGGTTTGTAAGTATATGGACTCTAAACCAATTATAAGTTTAGTGAGTTGTGCATTTTTACCTGAACTACCGAAGTTTTTAGTATTGACAAAATGTGTGATTTGACCTTCTTTTATTTGATATAGGACACTTTAACAGATAACAGATAATCAGAGTTGGAAGGAATCTTGTAGGTCTTCTAGTCTACCTGCCCCGCCCAAGCAGGATACCTTACATCATTTCTGACAGATGGCAGTCCAATCTCTTCTTGAAAGTCTCAAGTGATGGCACTCCCAAAACTTCTGAGGGAAAGCTGTTCCATTGGTTGGTTGTTCTCACTGTCAGAAAGTTTATCCTTATTTCCAGGTTAAACCTCTCCTTGTTCAGTTTCCATCCATTATTCCTTGTCTGGCCTATAGGTGCTTTAGAAAATAGCTGGACCCCTTCCTCTCTGTGGCAGTCCCTCAAATATTGGAACACTGTTACCAGGTCTCCCCTGGTCCTTCTCTTCACTAGACTAGCCATGCCCAGTTCCTGTAACCGTTCTTCATATATTTTAGTCTCCAGTCCCCTAATCATCATGGTTGCTCTTCTCTGTACTTTTTCTAGAGTCTCAACATATTTTATAGTGTGGTGACCTAAACTGGATGCAGTACTCTAGGTGTGTTCTTACTAAGGCTTTATAGAGTGGTATTAATACCTCACTTGATCTTGATTATATCCCTCTGTTAATGCAATTTAGGATTGCATTAGCTTTTTTGGCGGCTGCTGCACACTGCTGGCTCATATTTAGCTGGATGTCCACTAAGACTCCAATATCCCTCTCACAGTTATTGCTATTAAGCCTGGTTTCACCCAATCTATATGTGTACTTTTGGTTTCTCTTGCCTAAGTGTAGAGAGGCAGGAACAACTTTACCTATATTTCATTATGTCATCCTTCTGTTTACATAGCATGTAGCAATTGCAACAATACCTGCACTCTAGCAAAAGTACTACTCACAAGAATAAAGTACAAATAAAATCATCAACCCAGTTTATATCAGTTTCCTCTCTTATCCTCTAATCCAGCACTTTTTAGATTCTTCAGTCTTCAGATTCTTAAGCAAAACTGCCTTGCAATTCAAAATAGCATTTGCATAATGCAAACAAGACAGAAGAGTTGGCACCCACCGGCTGCTGCCTGGGACACCTTCCAGACAAGCCCAGGTGGGAGAGAGACAAAATGAGAAAGCCAAAATAATGTTCTAGCAAAGAAGAGTCTTATCATTCTTTATCCAATCCCACAAGACTCCAATTAAGCTGACTAGCCTTTGGCAGAGATGTTTTACAAAGCTACACTAATTCTTGGATAAAAGTGCAGCACAATCTATCTGTAAAGGCATTAAACCAAAATCAATTCAAGTTTAAAAACATAGCAATTTGAACTGCTCTGTTCTGATGTAGAATAGTTATGAAAAAGATTATTGGCTCTGCATATACTTATGAAATTACTTCCAAATAAAGTAACAAAATTATTTTTAAAATAAAAAATATACATATGCTACTATCTCAAAGTGGATTCAATTTTAAAATTGAATCCACTTTGAGTTAGTAGCATATGTATATTTAATAGCATATGTATATATGTATATTTAGAAATATTTAAATATTTCTAAACTGTCTGTCATGCTGTGCACCTCCAGGGAGTGAATAACATTAAAATATAAAATCTACAATGTAAAATGCAATGTAATATATAAATCAGACGCCATGAATAGTGAAATTGTATCTTCAGAAGATGTCAATTATCAAGTTGAATTAAAACCAGTACAGGAATTTCACAGAATACATGCCTCAGCAGAAAAGGCTATTCTGGTTGATGTTAAAATAGTATCTACAAGAAGAGGCTTTCAAAATGAAAAGAAACATTTTATTTTTACCTGTCATATCTGCACGAAAGCCTTTAGGCTTCCTGTCAAAATCCTGATAAATTCCAACGCTTTCTACTGATCCTGAATCAGATTTTCTGGTAGACTTCTGGAAAGAAATATATACTCCAATTATTTTAGTATCAATGTACATGATTATTTTTCATATAGCTATGGCCAAACGTTTAAATAAGTATCGGTACTGATATTAGCAAACTAAAGGAAGCTTTCCCTTTCGTTATAAGTAAGTGTGGATTTCTTATCTTTAACAAATAATAATGGAGGATTTTAAAAGTTACTGCATTTATTTTCATAGCTAACAAACTCAATAGATTTCTTTATGATAACACTTGTGAAGACACAGGAGTATTTTTATGAGAAATAACAAATTTCCTGTTCATATTAGCTGTATTTGCATGTAGAGGTGGTTTTTTTAATAGTAATGTGTGAATCAGGGTACTCATATTACATATTATACAAGCAATTATTTACAGATTTCAGAAGAGATTCATAGTACAGTATGTAAGGTGGGCAGTTTTTTAACTTCATTACTACCAAAGCCTCAACTGACCTATATATTTTTCATATAGTCTTTACAGATAACCCTCAATTTATGTCCACATTTTGGATCAGAATTTTGGTCCTGTGTTATAAATTGAGGCACCCACAGGACCAAATCAATTTTTTTACCATTTTTACAGCAGTCATCATATGCCGTAAGTCCAAATTATGTTATTGTTAAATGAATCATGTAGTAGCTAAACAAAATCGTTCTCCTGAATGGTCGAAACAAGCAAAAAATATCTCAAATTGCATTCACATAATTATGGGATACCACAAGTTATTATAAATGCAAGTTGGCTGCCAAGCAACCCAAATGCAGTCATCTGACTGCAGGGGTTGGCTCAACATTTTACAATAGCCAGAAGTATTTTCCTAGTCTGTGGTAATTTCAAGTAGTCGTTAGACAACCAGTTTTTAGTCAAGGGCTAGTTAACTAAAATTCTTAATTTTGTTTTTTCTCCTTCTCTTCCTCAGTTTAATTATTCAATTCCTATCTTTAATTGCCTAAGGCATCAGATTTCTTCAAGTAATTTTATACCATTTTTCTGTTGCTTTCATGTTCTTACAAAATTCACACTTGAACACAAAACAATTGCACAACGTGTGATACTAGGGGTTGCAAAGGGAACACCAGTTGGCTCCACCTACATAGACATTTTTATAAAATTAGTAACACGTTTCCAAATTTAAAGATGGAAATTAAGGTTAGTGAAATTAATTAATTAACTTAGAGAACAGACTCTTGATACCATATTCTAAATCCTCAAGTAATGATCTAAAGATATTAGAATAACTTCAGTTCTTATACAATTCTTTGGTTTCACTTTTATGCTTTAAGGGACTAATTTCATAGTTTGCTGCTTTGGATACAATGGCGAATTGGGATTTGATAAAATCATGAAATGCTCTATGAGCTCAGCTGGATAGGGGGCAAAGGAAAAGGACAAAGGATTAGAATAAAGCACAATTTCATTCCTATTCCTCATCATGATTATCATTTATCAGGTTATAATTTAGAATAGGAAGCAAATGAATAGCTAATGTAGATATGAGCAAAGCCTTACCACAATTCTGCAATGTACCTAAAACAAGATTTTTTAAAATCATCATCATCATTATTACATGTAAAGCATTAAGGTTAACATATAAGCAACATTTATAATATAGCATTACCATTCAGAATTCAAAATTGGATTTACTTATAGATTTAAATGTACTTGATTTGAAGGGAACAATACATACCTGACTAACTTGATTTAAAGCTTCTGCCAATAATTTCTGATTGATTCCACATAGGTTTGCCACTTTCTTTTGACATTTATGGTGCACATTCATTCCACAATCTAAAGAAAATAGTTTATTATTGATAAAAGTAACAAATAACTTGTAAGCATATCAACAATCTAGTATTTTTTTTTACCAATTATTAAACTGGAAGTGATACCTTGTTGTGTTCTTTAACTGAACCCAAATATACAATTTTTCTACTTTTGGTATAAAAAGAAAAAAAATGCACTTGCTGAAACCCCTCTCCCTCAACAAAAGGTATTGGTTTTGAGATCATTTGTGTATTTTTAGTCGTAAATACTGCTGCAAGTTGTCTAGTCTAATAAAATCATATATATTTCATATTCCAGAAAATGTATTTATTAATCTGATTTGTAGCCTGCCTTTCACAGATCTTTTTTTTTGGTTGTTTTCTATTTTAAACCTTTAATGATCGAAAATAAAGACCGTACCTTCACATTTTAATCCTTGTTTTACTAGTCCCCAGAGAAGACTACCGCAATGGTCGCAGAAAGTAGGGCTCATATAATTATAAACTTTGAACCTGTGAGGCATATCAATATGAAAGCGCTCCTTCTGAAACTGAAGGTACATTTATATTAGAATAAAGGATAAACAACAAGCCTTTTTCTCTCATGATAACCAAGTTTCCAATGACAAATCTAGTTAAACAGTTATGTAACTGCTGAAAAACTGATGTACATTTATCATAGATGTCTAGAAATCTCATATTTATTTTAAAAAAAACAGTTTACAGCCTACACAAACAATACATATATCAAAACATTTCATGTATTGTTCTGTCCACCATGCTACACTAACATTCTTTTTAATGTTAAACTTCCATGTGTTTAAATCCTTCTGAAATCTGGATTTCAGAAGGATTTAAACACAAGGATCTTCCAGTAATTTACTTCAATTAGCTTTTAGAGTTGGGCTTCTGTGAAAATATGGGGCATCAATTTAGCATTCTAAAAATCACAACTTCATATATTTTTCAGGGGGTAGGTGTGGGGAAGCAGGCAATGTTGGCAAAGAAGCAATACATCTGATCAATTCCACAGAGGTTAAAAAAATTGCAGAATATAGGCTCCATATCAGGGAAACAAAATTTGGCATTCTGAATGTAAATATGCAAATAATTAATAATAATAATAATAAATAATTTCAAGCATGTTCTATCCACTTGTTGCTGCCTAGATTTCAGTTTGCAGTGAAAGATTATCATTGATCAATCCATCCACATAATGCTGCACATTCTTTGTATACTACCAAATGATTTAGGGTGTGACTGAACTACAGGAGCAATGAGGTCTTGATCTAAACTAATGGTCAGAGATAATCCATTTTAAAAGATTTTTTGAAGAGTTGTTTCTGGGTCACAGAGACCAGCTAGTGTTTACAAAATAGAACCCATACAAGGTCTACGAACAGAAATGCAGAGTTTCCTGGAATTTCTTCAAGGACTTTCGTATAATCTCTTATGAGCTCTGTTTCATATCCAGTATGTAAAAAAATTCAAAAGGGACATTTCAAGTTATGTTTGTAAATGGTTAGGTTCTTGAAGAAAGGATTTTCTCCAAAAGATATGGAAAATATCTACATTGTTTTGTCTCTACTCTACATAGGCCCTTTTTCTTTTTTTCTTTTTGATAACTTAGCTTGTATGAAAGGAAATGTTAAATAAAAAAAAGCTATAAACAAATTAAACATGTGTAAATATAAATTCAGAGTTTAAGGTTTTTTTTGTCAAAGAATAAACATTACCTAATATGTAAGATACTAATTACTTACCATTGTATCTCTACTGTTTGCTGCAGTTCCAGTACATCTCCCAATGATTTTATCAATGCACTTTTTGTGAATAGCAGCATTACACTCTTCAAAACAACAGAAACAAAAGGTGCAAAAAAATTAAATTTCATCTTTTGGGAAAAAACCAGGGAAATTTAATAACCCCACAAATTATAATCAATTGACACTTAAATCAATATTGCTAAACAGCAAATTAAATTATTTTATTCTTCTTTCATTTAGCTTCTGCATTATAATTTTGTTTACCTTAATATTTTTTATGATTATTACATGATTTTATCATGTACAATAAACTTATTTTTCAGATATAGTTTAACCTTTTATAGTTTGCTTCAGTAAACTATTGTGAATATATCTCTCTAGTTTCTAAAATTTCAGTCAGCATATCAGTATTTATTAGCTAGTATATCTTTTGAGCAAAACTGAAATTAATGATTGAAATTATTCACGGACCCCAAAATAAAAACTGATGCAGCATACTTACGTCTACATTTATATCCTTGCTTATTTAGCCCCCTATAAAAGAAATAGACAGAAAAGAACAGTGAATAGAAGAAAATCTTCACATCTAAGTAGCAGAGACTAGTTGATTAGTCAGGACCATATTTACAAAGCTTATTTCTTTCTAATTCATATTTGTATATACTCTCCTCTAAAGGAGCAGCAGATTTCTTTTGAAGTGACCTGCCTTCAATATGCTGATAAAAACACTATATCACAACTGTCCTGGATCAGGACAATGATATCAAACAAGAAAGTTCAGTCCAATAGAAAATGGTAAATTAAGGGCATGCTGAAATAAATGGTAAAAAATGAACTTTTAGTTCCAAATGTAGGATGGAAGCACAAAGAGTGTTCACTCTTCCCAAGTGCTGTTGCTTCTCTAAAGATATTTTTATCTAGAAGCTATTACAAAACTAAGAAGACAACTAAATTTTAAAAAGTAGATTGTACAAAAAGCAGCTGAAAACTGCTCAAATCAGATTTCATTATTAATGGTGACATTTTAGAACTATTTTGAAATAGGATTATAGAAAATTTGACACTGACTTTTGATAAAAATAAGAATGTAGTAATCAGAATAGCATCAACTATGCTTTCATTATAGACCTTGGTAGTACTGTTGGATGTGGCACTAATTTTAGTATCCTAAGGTGGCCAGGAACATTTCTGCATTGTTGATCCGGCTCCTGGTATTTGTTAAGTTTGCATGAAGAGACAGACGCGGAGTGCTTCAAGCTCTTTGTTTATTAGTGACTACAGCTCAGAACGAACCCACTTTGGCTGGGCTGCGGCTGCTACTTATAGCCAGCAGCCGCAGTTGCCAGCCAATCAGAGTGCAGGGTTTTCCTGCACATTTTAAACCAATCATTTCTTACATTTTACAAGAACAGTTCAAACTAAACCAATGACTTTAAACCTGCATACATAACACCCCTCCCCACTAGGTTCAGTCCATACTCAAACCCCAGCCTATCTAATGTATTCTTTTAAATAGGTGGGGCTCTTACATGTGCGTTGAGACCTACGTGGTTCAGATGTTTTAAGGTTCTCACCTTGTGAGGGAGGAAATGTGTCTGCTGACATTTCCTTACTAGGACTTGTAGTAATGGTAGAACCTGTTTGGTTACTACAACCTGGTCTCTCCTCCCCATCCATCTCCAACCGAATGTCAGCACTGAAATCAGGTAATGATGTGCAATCTTCCATTTGTGAAAATGGTTGTTGGTATTGTGACAGGTTTTGGGATGGTTCCTGTCATGTTAGCTCGTTACACATGGGGTTGATTCTTGCTTGTTCATTACACTCATGATCCTCCCCTTCCCCTAGAAGAGGTATTAGGTATGGGAACTAGAGAGGAACAATTGCGATGTTCCTGAGGTAATCTGGATCTAAGCTGATCAATGTGCCTGCTCCAGAGGACACCATCCTCTGTTTGTACCCTGTAAGATCGAGGGCCTGTGATTTGGGTTATCTCAGCAGGAATCCATAAAGGTTCACCCATAAGGTTCTTAGCATAAACAGAATCACCCACAGTGAATGCGAACTTTGCTAGTGGAATCTAGTGGTGCATTGGGTGTGTAAGTGGGATGAAGGCGGTCAAGGGGAGACCTGAGTTTCCTACCCATCAACAATTCAGCTGGGGTTAAGTTAGTTGAGGGTTGGGATGATATGCTGAACACTGAGAAGTTTTCAACTCTCTCAGTGATATCCCCTGGACCCAATTGCTGAAGTTTTTCCTTGGTAAATCGTACCATCACGTTCAGCCCGGCCGTTAGCGAAGGATGCCCAGGGGCTGTCAGGGCATGTCTGATACCCTGCTGTGCTAGATATGATTCAAAAGGTTGGATGTAAATTGAGGGCCATTGTCAGAAACAAGCACATCAGGTAACCCGTGAGTTACAAAAAGCTTTTAAGCTGTTTGATGACAGCATCAGTTGTGGTGGATGCCATAGGGATACCTCTAGCCATTTGGAATATGCATCTACTATAATAAGGAAAGTGTGCCCTCTGGTAGGGCCAGCAAAATCAATGTGAATCCTGGACCATGGGCCCCTAGGACATTCCCATTCCTGTGGGGGCGAGAGGTGGGGCAGGCCTGACTACCTGACAGTTGGGACAAGATGCAACCCAGTTTTCAACCATTTTGTCAATACCTGGCCACCATACATAACTCCTGGCCAATCCCTTCATTCTGACAATACCTGGATGACCCTCATGTAACATTTCCAAAACCTTTTTTTGCAGTTTTGCAGGAATAACCACCCTGTTACCCCACAAAATACATCCTCTTAATACAGATAATTCAGTTTGCCTGGATTTAAAAGGTTGGGCAACAGTTTCTAGGAAAAAGGTGTAAGTCTCAGGAGCAAAGTCCTCAGTGTGAGAAGGAAGTGGGCAGCGACTCAAAGCATCTGCATGCCCAATGTCTTTGCCAGGCCTGTGGATGAGTTTGTATGAATAGGCAGCAAGAAATTCAGTCCACCTCAGCATTCTTGGTGACAGGATAGTGGGTGTAGTTTTGTCTCCTGCCACAATGCCTAACAGAGGTTTGTGATCTGTGACAATAGTAAATGTTCTCCCATATAAATACTCATGGAATTTCTTGACAGCTGCAACAATTGCCAAGGCTTCCTTGTCCAGTTGGCTGTAGTTCCTCTCTGCTTTGGTCAAGGTGTGAGAGTAAAATGCAATAGGGCTTCCTCCAGCTGGGAAGCCTGTGGCTCAACCCCCACTCCAAAGGGGATGCATCACAAGTCAGTACAACAGGCAAATTCTCAGAGAACTGTATCAGTACAGCATCAGGCGTGATTAGTCTTTTAATATTGTTAAATGCAGATTGTTCTTTTCTGCCCCAGACCCACGCAGACTTTTGTCTAATAATCTGTGCAGTGGTTCTGCAATGGTTGCCTTCTGAGGTAGGAACATGTGATAAAAGTTAATGAGTCCAAGGAAGGCTTGCAAATCTGTTTTACATTTTGGTCTAGGGGCTTCTTTGATTGCCTGAACCTTGGCATCTGTGGGGTGGATACCATGCTTGTCAATCATATAGCCCAAGAACTCAACCTTGTCAGTTCTAAGAGTGCATTTTTCTTCCTTGACTTTTAACCCGCTTTTGAATCTGGTAAGGACTTCTCTGAGTCTCTTGTAATTGAGTGTCATTTTCAGCAGAGATTAACACATCATCAAAGTAAGGTACTACCCCTGGCAGTCCTTGGAGCATCCTTTCCATAAGGCTTTGGAAGATGCCTGGTGCCACGCTTACTCCAAACTGTAATCTTTTACATTTGAAAGCACCTCTATGAGTCACAATGGTTTGGGCCTCTGCAGTGGCATCATCAACTGTTAATTGTTGATATGCCTGGGCCAGATCCAATTTGGCAAAGACTGTACCCTGCCAAGTGAATGTAGTAAATGATGCACCACTGGAACTGGATATGCTCTGTTGAAGCATGGTTCAATGTCCCCTTATAGTCTCCAGATTCTCACTGACCCATCAGCCTTGACTGGTGTGACTATGGGTGTCTCCCACCTGGAGTGGTCAGTGGGCTCTAAAACTCCTTGAGCTATTAGTTTATCTAATTGTGCATCAATTTTTTCCTTTAAGGCAAATGGGACCCTTCTGGGCTTTAAGCGAATTGGTGGCACCTTGGGATCTAGATTGAAAGTGATAGGGGTCCCCATATACTTGCCCAATCCATCGCTGAAGACCTCTGGAAACTCAGACTTCAAGGCCTCCTCCCATTCAGTGTTGCTCACGTGATTGATGCCAGTCACCTCGATGCTTAGTGGATTGAACCACTCAAGTCCCAGCAAGCTTGGGCGATCCTTGTCCACGATGGTCAGGGGCAAGCGTTTGGTGTGGCCTTTGAACTTCACGTTGAATTCTCTTGTTCCAACTACTGGAATCTTGTTCCTTGGTAGTCTTTAAGAGTCAGTGCTTGCTTCTTGTGAATGCTTCTTCTGAATGTTTGGGAGTAGTCTGTGAATAGTGTCCCATGACACCATAGATAAATAGGAGCCTGAGTCCACTTCCATTTGGCAAGGCCTTCCTTCAATTAGTACCTTGACATGCACTTTTCTGTTATTGATAGAAGAAGAATGACCAATAGTTACTGTCTGATGAGTTTCATTCTTCCCATTTGCTTCTGTGCTGCGCCCCATTTTCTCACTGAGGTTGTTGGGCTTGAATTCTTTGTCAGAAAACTTCCTTCTGTTGGGTGGAGTTCTGGATGATTTGCAGACTCTTGCTAGGTGTCCTCTTTTTCACAACGGAGGCAGATGGTATCTAGGAACTTGCATTCAGTGCGGGGTGGCTTCCCCACAACCTCTGCAGTAGAAATCTTGCCTCTTTCTTCCCAGGTCTTTCTTTTCCTCTCCATTCTGAGTCTATAAATTCCTTCCTCCACCTCACTACAGTCTGACTCAGAATCTATTTGCTCACAATGAGTTGTTGTGGACTTTTCCACATCAGGATGGCTTGTGGCCTTGTTAATTTTCTTCATGGCTGCTGCTGAGGACTTGGTAGCTTCTGCTGAAGAGGCCTCTTCTATTGCTTCCTTCAGCATGATCTTAGGTCTTAGTAATAACTTGCTCTGAAGCACCTTGTCTTTAAGGCCCAGAACAAATCGATCGTGCATGGCCTCTTCTAAATTGTTAAATTCACATGCACCCCCAATGTCTCTTAAACTTGCCACGAAGTCATTTACGTTTTCGCTTTCCCCTTGATCCCGATGGTAAAACTTGTGTCTCTTAATGAGGCACAATACTTGTGGGGCGTAATGGGCTCTTAACAACTTTTCTAAGTCAGGCCATTCCATTACCTTCACGTCTGCAGCTCCCGCCAATGCCTTCACCATCTTGAAAACTGCTGGACCACAGTGCGTGAGAAAGACCACCCTCTTCCGCTTCTCGGAAATGTCGGCAAGATCATTTCCTTCCAGATACATTTGGAAACGATCTGCATACGAGTCCCAGTCTTCTGCCATTGGATCGAACGGGGCTGGGGGGGTGTTCAGCGCAGCCATCTCTCTCT
This sequence comes from Naja naja, assembly GCA_009733165.1. Classification (NCBI taxonomy): domain Eukaryota; kingdom Metazoa; phylum Chordata; class Lepidosauria; order Squamata; family Elapidae; genus Naja; species Naja naja. The sequence continues at coordinate 77,015,222 of CM019149.1, forward strand.
TCTTCTGTTCCGCGTTGCCTTTTTCTTCAGGGAGATCCCACCTTCATTGCCAGTGTTAAGTTTGCATGAAGAGACAGACACGGAGTGCTTCAGCTCTTAAGTTTATTGTGTTTATTGTGTTTATTCTTTGTTTATTAGTGACTACAGCTCAGAACGAACCCACTTTGGCTGGGCTGGGGCTGCTACTTGTAGCCAGCAGCCACAGTTGCCAGCCAATCAGAGTGCAGGGTTTTCCCGCACTTTTTAAACCAATCATTTCTTACATTTTACAAGAACAGTTCAAACTAAACCAATGACTTTAAACCTGCATACATAATAGTATTCATTCCCATGGGAGAGGGATGGAGAATCATTATCCATGAAATCTGATCAGGTTCTTTTTAAAGGGGAAAAATCTATCAGGATCATTATGTGTGGTGACCATGAAGTTACATACATCATTAGTTAATTTCCCTGTTAACTAATTCCTATTAACTGTCAGATAAGTTGATTAAACTTTTTAGGGCTTTCTGAAAACAGGGTGAAATTCTCTGAGGAAAAATAAGGTTATAATAGACACTTCACATTCAATCTCACAATGAAAGAAAAATGATGGAAATTCTTCAGTGGTAGAATAATATACATTAAAAACAGATATCTAAAAGGCAGCATTATTTTCCTTACCAGACAAAATCTTTGCAGACAGAGCAAAATGTAGGTTGTCCAAAAAAAGTGGCAATGAACTCATGGTTTTTAATATAGTGGATCTTTGCTTGTTTGATTGCACCTCTTCTATTTATAGTCACAGTTCCTTCATCTTCTCTTATTGATTGCAAAGAATCTTCAAGTAAAGAAATAAAACATAAGTGAAATTATAGAAAGTGTTGGTCTTCATTTGATTGTATGCTCTTAATTTTCACCAACCACTTGTTTAATTAACAGATTAGTATAATAAACTTATATGTAATATAAACATCTAACAAAATCCTATGCGTTTGTTCCTTCACCAGGGAGTTTTTTCAAACACTGGTTTAGCAGTTTTATGTTGCAAACAAAATTCATGCCTGCTTTAAAACATACAGTCAGAAAATAAATACAACAGCCATAAATGCAATGCTGGAGGAAAAGCACTACGCCTTACTATTTCTGACCATTAAAGGTTAATGGCATACAGAATACTGAGAGTGAGCAAGCAGTTATTTAATAAAGGCTTCTTTGCTCAGTGTCCTCTAGATTTTTCCAGAATTTTCAGCCAGGTAGCCGAGCAGTAATCATCCCTCTCCCCCCTCCCCATCCCCCTCCTCCACCATGAAGAGTGGTGGTACAGTTGTGATGGTAGAATGTAGTACTGCAGGCTAACTCACTGGTCATTCCAGAAGTTCGAATCTGAGTGGCTCAAGGTTGACTCAGCCTGTCATCCTTCTGAGGTTGGTAAAATGAGGACCCAGATTGTTGGGGGCAATAGGCTGACTTTGTAAACCACTTAGAGAGGGCTGGAAAGCACTGTGAAGCCTTATGTAAGTCTAAGTGCTATTGCTATTGTTGTTGTTGTTGTTATTATTATTATTTATCATCATCATCATCTATCTACCCATCCATTCATAAATTGAATTAATTTCAATTTATATCTCGCTTAACATCAGAAATTTGTGGCTTCATTATGGTTGTAAGTTGAGGACTACCTGTAATTTATTGCAAGACATCTTATGGGGTGTATGAAATTATAGTTAGGTTTCAGAGCAGGGGAACCATATTTTTCCTGAATTCTGTATTCTTCCAACAAAAGTGTTACTTTCTTTTGTTTGTGGAAAATATAAAGTTGGAATCAGCTTGATTAGTCTTACACTAAAAAGACCGTCCCTACTTCAAAACCATTGTTGTGTATATGCATTACTCATCTTTAATGCTCGCTGTCTTTCAAAGTGAATGGAACAGCTGCATTTTCTGGATCTTGAATTCTGAAGCAAGGAAACAGCCTGCTAAGCAGCTTATTTTCAGTGTGGAAAATTATTCTAATAGCTCCGATTGTGACCTAAAGAAATACATTTGTCACTGAATCTAGCAAATATGTCTAAAACTAGGAGAAAAGCCAAACTGCTACACTATGATAATCAAGATGATAAAAAATGTGCTTTACTCATATATTTTGGAAAAAAACACAAGAATAATGAATATAAGGATAGATTTCAAACCAAAGTAGATAAATCCTATGAAAGGGCTTTAAAATCACTGCCTAATGTCATGATCCCAGTCTTGTTCTTGATTTTTGATCACAATAACCATACATCAGTGCTGTGGCAGATTTAGGAAAGAAAAACTGGGGATGTAAACTGGAAATGATCTTTCGGTGATCGGTCTATTTAAATTACTACAAAGTAATCTACTAAACTAAGAGGAATAAAGAATCAATATTAAAAGTCTGCTCATTTCCCTTTGAACTACACTTAAATAAGATTCCTAATTTGATCAGGTCCCCCCATAATTACTTTAGAAAAGAAAGAAAATGATGCTTCTGACATCTTACAAGTAATTAATATTAGTCATCTGAGACACATTCCATCTACGACATAACATCGAATGTATTTATGAGCTGAATAAGGAGCCATAAATTGGGCGCTTCTCGGAAAGCTATTATTGCAGTTCCAAATCACCTTGAGATGTTCTCTATTAGTATGCTAACTATGTAATGTATTTTGTTGTATTCTGTTCTCCTTCCTTCAAGCCAATTATTGTGATGAGAGAATCAAGGGCAAATATTCCTCCCAAGCACTTAGCTGGAATTCCTAAGATCACAACACTTCACCACAAAGACTTTTATGAACTTAAAAGTAGTGAAGGGATGATGAAGCAATATCAGAAACTTTGTGTCTGCTTCCACAAAGTCATGGACATCAAGAGGGGTCTCTTAGCATGGGAAATAAGTGGCTGAATCTGAATCTTGAGACACACAGAAACATCCTCTATTTGAATAGAGTTTGCCAGAAACAGGGAAGAGCAAGGACAAGGAATGCATTTTTGCTCTGCTTTAGGACATCAGCATTTTCAATCCAAGTTGGGTAACAGGCTGAAGTGAACAAGCTCACATTCTTATAAAAGGACTTGGAGAGGACACCCTGGACTGTTTTGATGGGCTCCAACATTTTGCTCAGGAAAGTATGAAAAAGAAAAAGCGATTCCCAGTACATATCCCCAGTTTTTCTTTCTTAAATAAGGGGAGATCAATATAAAATATAAAATTCCTCAGAGCAACATGGAGCATGTAGTAATAAGGAAGATTTTTTTCCAGTTGTTATTTCAACACATGAAGAATTAATTCTACAGCAGGGACAGGTTCAACAGGGTATAAGAACTTTTCATATGTCAGATTTTTCATACGGAACTGATGAAAATAGAATATTAAATTTGGCTCTAAAGAATAACCCTTGCTGTGATGGCAAAATATATAAAGTAATATAATTGTCCTGATCCATTTGGCATTTTCTATGTGTTTCCTAAAGGTCCACGATCAAGCTAGTCTTAGTCTGATGTTGGATACCTAAAAATATCTTCTTAGCATAAATATATATAGCATAAATATTGGTTCTGCAACCCAACATGACAGACACAAACTTTAGAGAGTAATTAGGACTGCAGAAAAAACAATTACTACCAACCTGCCTTCCATTGAGGACCTGCATACTGCAAGATTCAAAAAGAGGGCTGTGAAAATATTTACAGACCCCTCACATCCTGGACATAAACTGTTTCAACTCCTACCCTTAAAATGACACTATAGAGCACTGCAAGCCAGAACAACTAGACACAAGGACAGTTCCCCCCCCCAAATGCCATCACTCTGCTAAACAAATAATTCCCTCAACACTGTCCAACTATTTACAAAGTCTGCATTACTATTACTTTTAATCCTCCCATCCTTCCTTTCACCCATCTCCTCCCACTTACGAATGTATGACTGTATCCTTGTTGCTTGTATCCTATCAATTTTATTGACTGTTTCCTAGTAAGATTTGATTGCTTATGGTTCCCTATGTCCATTACTAAGTGTTGTGCCTTATTATTCTTGACTTTTGATGAATGTATCTTTTCTTTTATTTGCACCAAGATAAATTCTTTGTGTGTCCAATCACACTTGGCCAATAAAGTATTCTATTCTATTCTATCCATGGTGCAGATAGGATCACCCATCAATTATCTTTACAGACACAAAAACCTGAATGTTTTGGAATTCTGCCAAGACTCTGCAAGTGAAATTACTGGTATCTGCAGCAGAATCAATCGTGCTATGAGTTCAGAAAATAGGGCATCCAGGGATCTGGATCTTTAAAGGCAAGATCAAGTGTTGACTAGGTGTTATAATTAGAGTTGGGGCTAGAGAGGTTATGGTTTCCTAGTCTTGGAGTTGCTGTCGATCAGATGCAACCTGTGTCCCCACCTCGATGGGTATAATTTTTTGTCTAGACATGCAGTCACCCAATGTCATGAGCTCTTACAATATAAACAAGCTCCTGTACTCTTGTATTTAGCCTTTTCTTCTGGAGATAACTGAGGCTAGTTCCACCTATTTGCATGGATAGTCCAGGCTGAAGAATTGTGGCTGGAAGTCCCTGCATTTGAAATCTGAAGGATGGTTAGCAGAGACTTGCACATAGATTAATTAATTAATTCAATTTCTATAGCCATCCATTTCAAGCAAGGACTCTGGTTGGCTGTATTGGGCCAGAAAGTCTGTGGCCTGGCCAAGAGTCCCATTCAATTTTTTAGACACTGCTACAGAGCATTTATGAAATGATGCCTGAGGCAAGTTGAAAATGTGCTGTTTGCATGGTGAACTGCAAAAGCTGTACATTTAATTGTTAATTTTTTGCTTGTAATTACTCCATTTCAATGACTGCATTTAAAGGAATACTCATGTATTGTGTTGAGATGGCAGTCTCAAACTCCACATCAGTGATATAGTTTCCTAAACTATCCTTCTTACCAGTGCACTCATTTCAGATAATCTCTGTGGTTTAGGTGAGAATCAGTCTGCTCAAGGTGTTTAGACTGGTCCCTAACAACTACTCACTAACTATTCTTTTCAAAATATACAGGAAAATATTGGGGCATTATGGGAACTATATGCCAAATTAATTTTTACTATATATTGGAAGGCTTAGTTTTCTTACCTCCATCTTCTAGAAAATATTGTACAGCCATGAGTACTTTTCCTTGAGGTTGTAAATCAAGCTAAAAAGGAAGAAACATCTGAATTACTTGCCAGTTTTGGTAAACTTCAGTAATGATCTTTCCACGGAGAATTAAAAATGCCCAAATGATTGCCTAGAGCAGTGTTTCTCAACCTCAATAACTTTTAAGATGTGTGGACTTCAACTTCAAGAATTCTGAGAGGTGAAGCCCAACACAAAGTTCTCGAGGTTGAAAACATCTGCTCTAGAGTGTTAAGTCACAGGAAATTTAGTTTAGTTTTACTTTAGTTTTATTGGATTTCTATGCCTCCCCATCTCCCGAAGGACTCGGGGCAGCGTACAATCATAAAAACAATATAAATATAAATACTATACAATTTTAAAAAGAGATTAAATATGAAACCCAATAATCTGAATTAAGATAACACTATTCAATTAAAAACCCCATCCCCCTCCTCAGTCCAGGTCGGCAAGTTGGAACAACCATGTTTTCAGGTCCTGCCGGAAGGACCGGAGGTCGGGAGCCACCCGAAGCTCCAGGGGCAGCTAGTTCCATAGGGTGGGTGCTCCCACAGAGAAGGCCTTACCCCTGGGGGTCACCAGCTGACATTGTCTGGCTGACGGCACCCCAAGGAGGCCCTGTCTGTGAGAACGCATGGGACGTTGGGAAGCTGTTATTGGCAGTAGGGTCTCCCTCAAGCTGCTTTCCTCAGATCTTCCTTCCTTCTTTCCTTCCTCCTTCCCTCCCTCCATTTCTGGAGTCTTGATCTTTAGGGTTTCTTATTAATTAGGAACCGATGAATAATCAGGGTATTCATATAACCCTATAGATAAATAACCCTATAAATAAAGTATAGACTGAACAAAGAGATGCACTGCAGGTTTGCATGTGGTTCCTGAATGCCTTGGATGCAACCCCTACAACCCAGTCATAAGCCTTCCAATTTCCCAAAGCAAAGGACTTTTCTCTCCCTTTTAATGATAGCTAGCAAAGAAATAGTAGTGCTCTGATCTAAAGATACTCCACAATGTCCTTTCTGCTGAATAGTGTCTTTAGTTTCTATGGTTCCAGGAGCATTCTAGAATAGGGGAAAGGATGATGCTTTTAAGCCCGTTGCCAACATCTGATTAAAATATATAATGTATGTACTATTAAAAGTGTTATTTTCAGCTGAAGCACTTGCTCTCTGCTATGTACTCAGAGGGGAATAAACGAATAAAAACACACAGAAAGTGCTTCTTTTTAAAAAAGGGGAAAAAAAGAAAAGAAGGGTTTTCTGGGTTTTTCTTCCATAAGAAGTTATAAAAGAATAAATTAAAGAAGTTTGAAATAATTTGTCTATATATTAAACAGGCAAGACAGTGGATGTCAGTGGACATTATCCCCCTGACATTTCTATCATTTTTAGAAACCCTCCAAATTTGGTTGGAGTTTTCTGAGGTGGGTATAATCAAATACCATTAAATTATAAAAGAAAAGGTATTCCACAAAATGTTCTCCAAATCAAACTGGTATCCAAGCCTTAATAGTAACGTAAGTATCAGGTCCAAGGAGAAAATTACCTACAGAAGATCACATCACAAAGAAAGCATTATCTCCAGTTGTCTCTGAAGGCTGTACGAGGCTAAATAAATAAGCTTACTGGAAGCAAGATGTCTTTTGAATGTTCTACTTTTGAACTCTAGTGGTCCAAGGTAAATGATGACAAAAATAGTTGATCTCATAAATTAATACGCACCCAAAACTCTGCTTTTCCATTGCCTTTTTTACATCTTTCAGCCAAAACAGATACGCCTACAGTCACTTCAGACAATGGCTCTTCTGCAGCCTTCATGAGAACAATCTGAATCACACGTCCTTCATAGATGTGGGCATCAAAGGAAGTTTTCCAATCGGGGTACATAGTGGGCTTCTTCTGAATCAAAGTTTTTCCTCTCTCTGTAAATACCCCAAAAATGTATAGATGACAAATTGACAAGAAAAGCTTTGTATTTCATCACATATTAAAACTATATGTGGTCAGTTTATTAATTAAGGAAAGGGAAAATATTTCAACAACTTTAAGGAAATTATAAATCTTACAATCAATACCTATTCATGTTTATTTTGTATTGGCACCTTTACTGTTGACAGGTCAAGAATTGAAGAAGTAAGAAATGATAAGAAAGAAATCAAGGCATTAGAAAACAAAATTATATATAACTAAATCTAGTTTACATGAAGCCATTAACTATGACTCTCAGTAGCTTTCTGTCCTTCCACACCATCCTTCCACTAAATCCACACATTGTTTCATATGCTGTCTTTGTTCTTTAAACTTCTGATACCTCTCTTTAAAGGATTTTTTCATTTCCAACCATAATTTTCTCATCCTTTCTCTTTTTCTTAACTCATTCATTCACCTTTCTCTCAACCCATTCATTCACCATTCATTTGCAATTGGATTCTCATTCATTTATTACCATTTATTACCATGCACCTTCAGTGCACAGTACTTCCCTTGTACCCAAAAGTATATATACACATGACCAACCAAAGGATTCCAAAGGATTCCAAAGGATTCCAAAGGATTTGTAAGACTATCCAGACGAAGATGGGGTTTCCTGTCTTTTTTTTAAAATTACATTTATATGCCGCCCTTCTCCGAAGACTCAGGGCAGCTTACAATTTTTGGGATGCAACCCAATGTGCTCAGCAATAGCCTTCATTCCATTGTATATGCCTGCTTATTACTAAGTGGCATTTTTACAAGCTCAGCTTATTGCCCCCAACAATCTTGGGTCCTCACTTTACCTACCCCGAGAGGATGGAAGGCTGAGTCAACCTTGAGCCTGGCGGGATTTGAGCCTACAATAATTGCAGGCAGCTGGAACTTAAGTGCTAGGCATTTAGCAGCCTGCACCACCAAGGCCCTTGCATAAATATGTTCCTTGAATCTGTGTTCCATTCCTTTTTCCAAATGATTGTCAGATTTTTTTAAAAAACCTGTTTCTCAAGATTCACCAAGTTTTTTTTGACTGAATGTCCTCCTTACTTTTTTATAGTGAATAGGTGGTATAATTTTGGCTACATTTATGCAAGAATAATGTGGCTTAAATTAGTTACTGGGGTGAAAGCTCCTTTCCAAAAAAAACCCCAAAAACCTTCAAACAAAAAAAATCTTATTTAATGTCTGAATCACTCCAATGTAATTCTCTTTCTAAGGTATGCTTGTTTGTTTTTTTATTTCTATGTTGGTCAGATTTCCATGACAACACTGGAAAACAATTGCTTTTATTCTTTGCTGACTCTGGTCCAAATACAAGCTACAAAATAATGAGCCAGACTAGTAGGAAAATGCCATGGGTAGTATTTATTTATTTATTTATTTATTTATTTATTTATTTATTTATTTATTTGACTTGTATGCCGCCCCTCTCCTGAACGGACTCGGGGCGGCTCACAATTAAAATCAACACAATAAATAATTACCTAAAATAGAAATTAAACCCAACAAGCCAAATTACTAAAACAAATTATAAAACATATTAGATGTGAAATCCTATTTTGTTTTCCCTTTTCCATCTATCATTTAAATGAAGACATTTTACATTGATTTGTTGCTGCTTTTTACTATGTTTATCATGAACTATTTTAAGATCAAATTGAATAAGTGGCATTGATATGGATGAACTAACATTAATCAAAATTATTAGATAAAAAATGGTCCTTCTTTATCATAAATCATGGAATATTCCATGTTCAAATTTGTATTTTCTCTTTGCATTGGGACAGCTTAAGATGCACTGATTTGACACAGCATGAAATCATTTATGTTTCTAAACTAAAAAAGAAGCACTGAACTCCAAATGCACTTTATATTTCTGAAAGGAGGCCTTAAGTATATTATTTCCCACTTTAGTTTTTAAGATAATATCTGCATTCCCTCTAAACATCTGAGGAATTATTTTATTACATCTGAACACAAGCACAATAAAGCCTCAACTATTAATGGCTCAAGTATTAATGCATAAAGATTTAAAGATACGGAATATACTGACATACACTATAGATGTATCATGATCCTGAATTTATAAAATATTCAAAATTTCAAATGTATGCATTTTGTTGAATAGCTTATGCATGCATTGTTTCAAAATACTTAAATATATCCTTGAACTACACTCTTGAATTATAATTTTATAAGTAAATGCTTCTTCCATTTCAGAACAAATACAGAAAAATTCAGTTTGTTGTATTCACAACCCTAAAATGGTTAAAGATTACGGGGGGTTCATCCTAAACCAAAACCAAATAAGCCAAATTATCCCTTCATACAGTGTGTAAACCTATTATTTGCTTCCTTGACTTTTTTTGGCTAGTAGGGAGAATTTTGATAGACCAAAAAATTTTTTTTCAAGATGTCTCAGCAAGTCATTCCAAAAAGCAACTTTCTTTTCTCACCTGCATGGAAAATTGGATAAGTCATAAAGCAACTTAATAGCAGTTTCCCTTTCGATTTAATGAGTAATGAAAATAACTGGCAAACATAAAATAGATTTGTTTTCTCTAATTCTCTGGGCTTTTAAGAGGAAAGTTGATGCATAAAATATGGCAGTGATGCTGATGATAAAAAGAAATTAGATTGCCTTTAATAATAATACACTGCTGGCTAAGTTATGAGTTAACCCTTGTTAGCTGCCCAGAGTCACTTGGCATAAACAAATAAACAAACCAATTGGTTTTTTGGGGTATTTGGGTGGGTTTCTATGCACATAATTGTCCCTTTTCCATAAAAAATAAAATACTAACTATTAACTTGTTTTGCTTGCTGGAGAACACTTAAGATATGAAATTTTTGCTGAAGGGTAAATGAAGTTCATTAGTTCAGATAATACAAAATTATTATCATTGTTCCAAATAATAGCAAAAATTGCATTTTTTTACTCTGAGGGAGACGGGCAGTTTCTAAATTTGATAAATAAATAAAACAGCTTAAATAAACAAACAGATCAACTTCTGATTTAAAGTAGCAGAACCAGATCCAACTCATGCCTGTCACCTGAATCCTAAAAGAAATCCAACCCTTATATTAGAAGTGTCTTACATGTTTTGGCCCACCAGCTGTATTTGAAATTTAAATAATATTTTCCTATTAACTTAGAAGCAGTTACTTCTAAGTAAACATGGACAAGATTGAACTGCAGTTTTGTCAGACTATTTGAGAAGAGATCCACTTAAAAACACATTCAAAATCATTTTATTTACCTGTAGTCAAAGCTCTTTCATTTTTATTGCACAGAAAGGCTGTAATTGCTCTCCTTGATTCTGGACTGGTCCTAGCTCAAAAGAGTTGAAGGATATTCTTAAAAAAGGTGCCATAATTCACAGCTCAGCAGTCACCTATAGAAGAAAGACCAGATAATGGTCAAAAATTATACTGAGTAAAAATAAGAATTAAGAAAGCATAAATAAATTCTGTTTCAAATCTGCTTACAAATTTCCACTTTTATTATTGGATCTGTCTTTGTTTTCTTATAAATATTCACATTCTTAAATCCCTAAACCACATTTAAATGGAATACAATGGAGTACAAGAAGCAATCCATCTTACAACATATAACTACAGAAAATAACTGCCTTTCAAAGGACTGAGTAGATACATCTGAGTAAATTAATTTGCAATTACTACAGATTTAGGTAATAAAAATACTATCAGATTTACCTGACTTTTAGCAAAGGAAGATTTCTAAATTCTGAGTGTATATTGTATGTCAGAACAAATAGTGGGCTATATAAGAGTTCCTAAAAATAGTATATGTAGTATAACTTTGATCCTTTACTTGTTAAAAAAGGAATAATTTGAATGTTTAGTATTAGTGACCCACTTAACTATAATTCTTTAGGTTAGGTTTATTTATTTATTTATTTATTTATTTATTTATTTATTTATTTATTTTGACTTGTATGCCGCCACTGTCCAAAAAGGACTCGGGGCGGCTCACAGATAAAAACACAGAACAATAAATTATTTAAAAGAAATTAAACTAAACAAGCCAAAATACAACTATAAAACCAAATTAAAATCAAATTTAAAAACCCACCCTCTCCCCCAGGAGATCAGTCCAGCCCAGCCTGTAAAAACAACCAGGTTTTTAGATCGCGCCAGAAAGAGGAGAGATCGGGAGCCAGCCAGAGCTCAACGGGTAGCTGGTTCCATAAGGCGGGGGCCGATGCAGAATAGGTCACTGCAAGCCGACATTGTCGTGCGGACAGCAACCCGAGGAGTCCCAACCTGTGTGCTCGCACAAGGCGACCGGCATTTGATATCGGCAGGAGACGCTCCTGCAAGTACCCTGGACCCATGCCATGAAGGACTTTGAATGTTAATGTCAAAACCTTGAATCGCACCCAGAGGGCAACCGGCAACCAATGCAGCTCGTGCAGGAGGGCCATAACATGGGAGTATCGGGAAACTCCCTTCACAGCCCGCGCGGCCGCATTCTGCACCAGCTGGAGCCTCCGGATGGTATGCAAGGGCAGTCCTACATAGAGAGCGTTGCAGTAGTCGAGTCGGGACGTGACAAGTGCATGAGTGACAGTGCGAAGGGCACCTCGATCCAGGTAAGAGTGATACTCTGCAGTTTTCCTCATCCCTCTTGTCTAAAACAAATAAGAACAAATAAGAAATGAGCTGGTCCAATGTTTTTCCCCTCTGTTTATTTTTAAGTCAGGCAGCTTTGAAATCCAAAAACAAACAAACAGGGATGTATGAATCGAATCAAACTGACAGACACTCTTCTGTAATCAAAGCCTGCCTAGAAGTTTTGATTCCATCTTCACACCCACTATCTTGATACATCCTGAAACGTTCCTTTGCATGGAATTGTGTAACTTCTCTTGGAGAAACATTTGTAATACATGTATACTAGCAAGTCAAATATTTCATTTGATACATGTAGCAAATAGCAAGGAGACATCTGAATTTAGTTTGTTCCTGTTTCTAAGCAATTTCATTCCATGTCTTTAAAAAAAAAACAGAGTACTAAGCCTCTCTCTTTCCTGTGCAGCATAATCAGTAGCTTCATTTGCTTGCATTTGTTCCCTCCCTTGCTCTCTCAGTGATATGCATCTGTGTAAAATAAAATATAGACTGAAATTATAAGGATCAGAGCTAGTGTCTCTGCTGGTTTAGAATTATGGAACACATGCATATACAGTTTCATCAATTAAATTAAAATATGAATTCAGAATTATAATTCCTATTCTATTAACATTGTTCCATGAGTCTTCTACTCCTTTCATTAACATATTCCCATACCTGGAATACTGCAATCCACATCTGGAATACTGCAACCAATTTTGATCACCATATTACAAAAAAGATGGAAAAAGTTCAGAGAAGAGCAACTAAGATGATCAAAGGCCTGGAGACTAAAACATATGAAGAATGGCTGCAGGATTTGGGTTTGGCTAATCTACAGAAAAGAAGAGTCAGTGGATACATGATAGCAGTATTCCAGTATTTGAGAGTTGGACAAGAAACAATGGTTTGAAATTAATCAAAGAGAGAAGCAACCTGTAATTAAGGAGAAACTTCCTAACAGTGAGGGCAATTAACCAGTGGAACAGCTGGCCTTCAGAAATCATGGGCGCCCTCACTGGAGGTTTTAAAGAAGAGTATAGAAAGCTACTTATAGCATAGCTTCTGCTGCCTGAGTAGGGGCTTGGACTACAAGACCACTAAAGTTTCTTCCAGCTCATTCTATTCTGTTCTGTTCTATTCTATGTAACACATTCATTTGTAAGTTTTCTTTTTAAATCATGCAATTGTTCCATATACCATAATTGAGGAGATCAGCAGAAAAAGTCCATTTAGCTCAGGTTTTTTATTCTTACTTGTTAGTCAGTAGGTGTCACTCTCTCATACTGTTTTCAAGAAAATGCAGTATTATGCCAAATATATATTATGTTTTAAATACCCTTAATATTACTGTTTCTGTCCAGATCCTATCCTAGCTCTATTCATTATGTGACTCCTTGACATGCGTACTCTTTTCTTTAAATTATCTCAAATTATTTGCAACCATCTGCTGTAATGTTGTTATACTGTATGTTATTTAAGTAGTGAAAATATTTTTATTTCAATATTAAGAAATGCATGTATATCCAACCATCTTTTAATAAAAGGAATTTAACAAGGAAACATTGACAGCCAACAGTTTTTAAGGAATGCCTAATTTCAAAATAACTTCCATTTGCTCAATGATATACATGCGTCAGGTACATAAATTAATCAAGCGATACCAATTGTTAATGCTTTTATCAAGCCAATAATAGATAAAGATGTCACCCTTGTAATTCTTTCACTTCAAGATAAATGCAATCATCAGCAAAATAAAAATTTAATCTATAAATTTAAAGGCAGGTTTAAAGTTTTTATGGGAGACTGTTCACTTTTAAGGAAAAGATGCAAAAGAAAAATCCCAACTTTTCTAATGTTCTGATTGGAAGTTTGATTTACATAGCATGGGAAAGCTATTGGATTATGGTGGAGGCTTTAACAAAAATATCCATCTGCCTACAGCTGCTGTGTAAAAGATAAATTTCTTCTAAAGATGAATTCAAGAAGAAATTGAGAATAACGCCAGAATCTTCAGTTATTCAATTTCTTGGTCAACTACCAAGAATGGTACACAGGTAAATCCACCCTAGAAAGAAAAGAAAGGATACAAAAATATCCATGTTGGGTAAGCCTACCTACCTAACATGCCTTCATTCTATCCCTAAAAAAACAAGCAGGTGCTTAGCATAAATCCACAATGGACTTTGCGCAAAAGGATGCCTCCAGAAGTAATATAGCAGCAGCATCTCCATAATTCTAGAAATGAAAAAAGGCTATAAAGAGCAACCAAAATAATCACAGGATGAAGAAATGTTGCTCTTTTAATCTGAAGAAAAGAGATATTTATAGGAAGGCATACTGCACAAAGGTGCTTAAAATTACATGTGTTACGATATCAGAATCTGAATGTAGAAAAATTCCAAAAAGAGAAAATAAACGTTTTTCATATAATTTATATGTAAGTTACAGCCCACATAGCCATCATCTAAGATAATATTAAAAATAATATTTTGTTTTGTTTTGTTATGTGCATGTTCCAACACTGAAAACCCTACAGTACAGATAGTCCTCAATTTACAATGATTCATTTAGTGACCATTTTAAGTTACAATAGCACTGAAAAAAGTGACTTATGACTGTTTTTCACACTTGCGACCATTGGAGCATCCCCATGGTCATGTGCTGAAAATTCAGATGCTTGGCAACCAATTCATATTTATGAGGGTTGCAGTGTTCTGGAGTCACATTATCACCTTTTGTGACCTTCCGACAACTAAGTCAATGGGGGAAGCCAGATTCACTTAACAACAGTATTACTAACTTAACAACTGCAGTGATTCATTTAACAACTGTGAGAAGAAAGGTCATAAAATGGGACAAAATTCACTTAACAAATGTCTCACTTGGCAACAGAAATTTTGGGCTCAATTGTGGTCATAAGTGGAGGACTACCTGTACTCAATTAAGTGACATTAGGGTTTAGTCACTCAGATGGATATTCTGAACTGAGTGATTTCTCCTGCATTATAAAATTACTTCAGCTAGGGCACAAAAACAAGCCACTGTGTTCTACCAACATGACAGGAACGATGACATGTTGTTCTTTTTACTTGGCAAATAACATTTATCAGTGTTTTAAGAAGTGACATACTAAAATTTCTAAGAAAGCTTTTTTTTACAAAAATAGTTTTATTGAGATTCTTACATGTCACACTGAGCAGAAAGCTAGAATTTTTGTTTAAGATTCAACAAGAATTGAAATGAACATGGTCTAATTGTTCTTGCTTGCTTTCTGCTATGCTGGCTTTTCTACCAGTGCAAAACTCCATGGCTAGTTTGCTTACTACTTTATCCAATCTGGTGTTTCTGACCTGCAATTATCCAACAGATAGAGGAACCAAAAGCAAAGAACCAATAATGCCATCAAATTCTGGTTTGTTAGGAAACCAGTGAACCCAGAATTCATATATGGGTATACCACTAAACAAACCAGTGCTGCAAGTTTCTTGTTTTGTTTAGCCTTTCCTGCTGAGAGAAGGCAAGCATAAGGAATTAAGCGATAGCTTTGTGTTGCCTATTATTAAGAAGCCAGGATTTATAGCAATTAGATTATTACAGAATAAGGAATCTATGAAAAGGCTATGGGAATACATATTTTATTTGATTCTTTAACCAAACACCAGGAGACAAACATTTTTACATTTATGAAATGTGAATAATGTGTTGGCAGCTTAAATGTGTTGGCAGCTTGACACACACAAGGAAATCAGGACACGCCCAGTGCTGAACTGACAAGAACTTCATTGCCCAAAATCACCTGAAATAAGTAGAACGACCTGTGCCCAATAGAGATTTATTGACTTTCAACCATATTGAATAAATTCAAGGCAGTGGTGTTGTTTTGTCCTTAGCTCAATGCCTGAAAGCAGCTTAATATCTAATGATGAATGCGACAACACCAGGCAAAATATAGTCTGTTTTCTTTATTTTTTCTTGCAGAGAATCTTCTTTAAAAATTCCCTTCCTATGTCATTTCAGTTTGCAGATGGAAGAGCAATTGTTTAACCATCTTAATTTTAAAAGTTCAAATGTGTGCTATTTCAGTGCAGAAATTAAATCTCAATTTCAGTCTTACGTGGCTTAATTATGCCAGGAACATACACACAAAAGGAATTATGTGCTCTGTAGAAGTGAAGTTCTCTTATCTTGGGTTTTTTTTAATGACATAGACACCAGATGCAAATATATAGTACTGATCAGGTAACCAGATTTACATGACTGGACAAACAAAAGATAATTTGTGTTCTTCAGAGTGGACTACAATAAGCACTTGCATGAGCAAAGCAAAGAAAAATCTATCAGTGAACAGAGCCAACATTATCACATTCTCCAACCAATATCAATAAGATATGGTATCAAAAGGTAGACTTGGGAAACATTGGTGTGGGGGCAGATGTATTGTTCTTTACTTTCTCTTTTACTACTTCAGGTGTTGAGGGAGATACAAAGTTTTGTTTCTTGCTCTTCTGCCCTCCCATTGATAAGGCAGTCTTCGATTAGGTTCATACACTGCATATAATTCTAGCATGTTTGGAGGAGGAGTTGGCTGGTGGCTCAGGCTGTAAATGCCTGCTGTTAAGATCCAGCTGTCTACAATTACTGTAGGCTCGAATCCCACCAGGCTCAAGGTTGACTCAGCCTTCCATCCTCTCGGGGTAGGTAAATTGAGGACCCAAGATTGTTGGGGGCAATAAGCTGACCTTGTAAAAATGCCGCTTAGTAATAAGCAGGCATATACAATGGAATGAAGGCTATTGCTGAGCACACTGGGTTGTATCCCAAAAATTGTAAGCCGCCCTGAGTCTTCGGAGAAGGGCGGCATATAAATGTAATTTAAAAAAAAATTCAGGATGGATAAAGTTTGCTAGATCAGATGTCACCTCTTGGTTTCCTAATCCAGCAGAGATGGTACAAGAAGCCTTCTGGAAATGTTGTATACGTTAGCAAATAGTGTGAACTAAATCAAGGATAACTAATTTAAAAAACACACAATGATGCAAATAGCTCTTTGCAATGTGTAAAACCAGTTTTTCATTTAAGAATTATTTCAAAATAAATATATTTTCTCTTCAATTTAAGGCAGTCCTTTGGGAGTTGGGCGGCATACAAGTTTAATCCAATAAATAAATAAATAAATAAATAAATAAATAAATAAATAAATAAGAATTTAGCATTTCCCTTTTTCTTCTATATCAGTTATGGTTCATTGTACTTTTCTGTTAAACATCAACTTCATTTATTAGACTATTTGTAACTGCAAGTTACAGAGTGTCAATGTACCATTAAGGAATCAAAATTGCTGAGGGAGAGATTACTCTTTTTTTAAAAAAAGAGAAACTTTCTAACATCCCCACAATCTTCCAAAGACTAAATATATAGCAGCTGAATGTCCTTCATATCTGATACATTGTTTTGAATAGCTCATAAACAGTCTTTTCCCACTAAAACATGTCTTAAATAAAGCTCAATATCCACAATGGAAAAAAAACACCCACCAGTTTCCAGGATTATAGCAGACAGAAAAAAATGTTAAGTGTGTAAATAATGACCATCTGGCATATACAATTAATTTGGGTCAAACTGAAGAAATGGGTCAAGGAAGCACTTATGCAATGAAGCTAACTTCTTTTTAGAGTGCTTCTGGAAGAAAATCAAACAATTTGAAGTTGCTTGACAATTATTCCCAGCAGAGTCTGTTTTATATCTCCATAATATATGTTAACATATGTTTTAGGAATGCACTAGTTGTTTAACAGAATTAATATCGCTATTCAAATGACTTAAAATCAATTTGTAAAAAGCAAAACAAAAAAGGGAGAACTTAAATGTAGCTTATTAAAAAAACTCTTGTACAGTGATGGCTGAATGAGCAGCTCTGAAAGATAACTCACGTTTTAAAATTAAAGAATGAAATCTAGAAACCATAATGGAAACAAAAATTAGCAAAACTATTAAGGTTAAATTATACATCACAATAATAGCTTGCATGCAATTAGCATTCTGGATCTTGCTTACCTTTGCAATGGATGACATTATTTTAGTCCTCAGTAGTGAAATTTCCTAGCTGTATATGCCCTTTCTAAAAATGGATGTTGTGCAAAACACTGAAAAGAGAGGGCTGGTATGGCTCTATTAAAACAGTATTGTCAGGTGTTTGACTAAAAGTGATGCAGGTTTTTTATTTTAATGGCAGCCACTTAAAAGCAAATATGTCCATTTTTAGAAAGATCATTTAGAGAAAGAGTTAAGAATCACTAAAACAGACACATCCTTTGATAATCTCCATGGCTACTTCAGAAGCTGTTCAAAGGATGCTCAAATTAGATGCTTGAATTCTGCTAACATGCTTTGCAAAGTTTGAAGGACCTGCATAATCATCTAATATTTAATGCTAGTTTTCTGTTTTTTATTCCATGTATTGAATTACTAGTTGATGGTAGTCAGAACTTCATTGGTTTGGACTATTTACATGTCTCAAAAAGAGCAGCAATAAACATAAGAGTTCAATCATATGTAAACCACAACTATGTAGAGAACACCAATCCAATACTCTGAAAGAGATCAGATTTTTATAGCTTGCTCTGCAGTTATTTTAATCTGACTCCATGACTAGATCTGGAATGAGCCTTAAAAACAGGAAGTCACATCTCCTACAGCAGTGGTTCTTAACCTTTTTGAAAGAATTGCCCCCTTGAGCAATTGAGGAAGTTGTCATCGCCCCCCTCCCCCAACATAACCACCCCCCGCCACCTCTTGGTGTCCCCAAGGGGGCCAGCAGAGGGGTGCTAAGAGGTGGCGGGGGTGGCGCATTGAACGCGGCCACGGCGGCACATAACATGCCACTGCTTCCGTATTGGAGGCGCCGGCTCCAGAGCAGTGCTAGTCACCTCAAACACTCCTGTTGCTTCTTAGCGCCCCTCTGCCGGCCCCCTTGGGGATGCTAAGAGGCGGCAGGGGGGCATCCGAGGCACCAGCCCTGCAGGCTCACCCCATTGACTGTTGTACCGCACCTGAACCGGCGCCTCGAATGCGGCAGCATGTTGGGAAAAGCCGCCGCCACCGCTTTCCCAAAGTGGTGCCGCTCTTGCATTCTTTCTGTCTGTCCATTCATCCATCCGTCCATCCATCCAAAAGGTCTGTCTGTTTGCCTTCCTGCCTTCCTGCCTATCTACCTGTCTGTCTGTCTTTTTGTCTACTTACCTACCTACCTACCTATCTACCAATATAGATATCTCTCTCCCTCTCCCTCTCCCTCTCTCTCTCTCCCAATATATCTCGCTCCATCGCTCCCATATTGCCCCCCTTCCATTCCTTCGCCCCCACATCGCCCCTTTTTGTTCCATTGCCCCCCTGAAAAACAAAATCGCCCCCTGGGGGGCAATATTGCCCAGGTTAAGAACCACTGTCCTACAGCATTGCTTACAGAACCAAAGGGATGAATTATGTTTGCCTATGTGGAATTATAATGTAAGGCATCCAGAAAGTATCCATGATATCAATCACTCCGAGACATGTTCTCTCCAATTGATTTATTAGGAACAGATCTGGTACGTCTAAGGCAGAGGTGGGCAACTATGGCCCCTTTAAGATCTGCGGACTTCAACTCCCAGAATTCCTGAACCAGCATGACTGGCTTACGAATTCTGGAAGTTGAAGTCTACAGATCATAAAGGAGCCATAGTTGCCCACCGCTGGTCTAAGGCAGTGGTTCCCAGTATGTTGGCAGCTGAATTTCAAAGCTGACATATATCTTATTCTGTGAAAATTTTACAGGTTAGGCCAAGAATTCTTAACTATGATTCTTTAAAATTTGGTTTACTCTCTAACCTTTATTATTTGTGGATGGAATGTAAATATGCAGTGATAGTAGTCCTGTGAGGGTAAACTAAATTTAGTAATTAACTTTTTACCTCTTAAATAATCAAATAAATTATTCATTCTAAAATGCATTGGATAGGGGTTTATATAACAACTATAATACAGACAATGGCAATCACCAAAAATATGTCATCTTCTAGTCATAGGTAGGCTTGATAAAACAAATAATGACCAAAAACCTGGCCATCTGGAAAGACATGTCAGGGTCCTGATAAAATAGAAGTGACACAAAAGCATGGTGCATTTTTCCAGAGTAGTTCTTTAAAATGGAATATATATATTCTGTGGAATCCCTAAGCCTCATGTTCCTTTGCGGGTCTCTTTACCGGGAATCTCAGAAGATATATATTAGCGATATATCTTTGGAAAGAGGTCTACAAAGGAGCATGAGGCTTAGGGATTCTATAGAAACTTCTCCACATGGGCAGATGAAGAAATATTTTATACTATTATTGCCAGACTGTGGTGGGAAATGTAGTTTGCACCTGGCCAACGTGAAGGAAGGCCTGATAAAATTCAGAATTAGAATTGGAGGAAGATAAATTGGCATATGCCCATTGGAAAAATCTGAGGACTGTGGGATTGGATACTAGGCTTAGATTGGCTTAAAAATCAATATCCCAGCTACATTGCTTAAAGTGATACCTGGCATTTTCAATCCCTAATGGACAGAGACTTTCCAAAGAGAAAAATATACAATTCACATGCTGAGCAGTGTTTCCATTTCTTCCATCACTATTCCTTTCCTCTTTTGTATTATTGCGGATTGCATAAGCACTGAATTTTTCACATGTTCCATGATCATGTCTTTGGTCTTATTGATCATTCTGATTGTGGAATGATTCATGACCTAAGAACATGCCACATTTGCCATATTCTTCTCTCCCTATAATCTCTGTCTTCATCTGCATCAAGACAGTTAGTTGCTTCTTTGCAATACCCATCTACTTCCCATCGCCTTCCCATTGTTGTGCTTAACTGCAGATATTCGCAATTACTATATACCACATACAACTAATCAGTGAACTGTATCTGAGTGAATCTGCGAACAATATGTGACTGGAAAGTCAGGAGAAGGCAGGGGTAACCAGAAACTAACCTGTTCCTGCCTTCTCCTGAATACCAGGACCTTTTACATTTCAGTAAAGATACAGACAGGTTTGTTTGTACTGGTGAAAGTTTACAACTCAAAAGTCTGTAAGTAGAATAAGAATAATCTGTACCTTACTGTGCAAATCTTTTAAAAACCAAATCAGGGAAAGAACTCTTAATAAAATAGGCAGCAAATGTTCACTGTTTTGAAGAACTTTATATGATGCCCAGTCCTCTGCAGATCTGGTGACTTCATGGCGATTTATAGAGCTTTCTTGTCAACAGTACAGATTGCAACTTCAAATTGCAATTGTTTTCTTATAGATGAGCTTTTGACTTTCTTGTCTAGTCTAAGCTCTGCTATTTTTGGAAACCTCAGGTACTGGGCTTGACCGTGTGTTAGCTTCCAAGGTCAGATAAGGCAGAATAACAGAACAGAATGAGAGTTGGAAGGGATCTTGAAGGTTTTCTAGTCCAAACTCCTGCTAAAGCAGGAAACCCTACACTATTTCAGACAAAGGGTGGCCAATCTCTTCTTTAGAACCTCCAGTATTGGAGCACTCACGACTTCTGGAGCCAAGTCATTCCACTGATTAATTGTTCTTACTGTTATGAAATTTCTCCTTAGTTCTAGGTTAGTTCTTTCCTTGAATAGTTTGGTGCCATATGTAAATTGGCTTTAACGGGATCCTATTGCTAGATAGTAAAAAAAAGATGCCCATGCTTTTAAAGATAGCTTTCAGCATGTGTGTTCAGCACAAGTGTTTATCAACTTTGGTGACTTAAAAGACTTTATCCATTTTATTTATTTATATGCTGCCCATCTTACTATGAAGCCACTCTGTCAAGATGTTTACTGGGGGATCCCGGGAGTTGAAGTCCACACATCTTCACATCATTAAGATTGAGAATGCGGGTATTCACTGAGATTGGCCACAGCCTTACTGATTTTCCCTTAAAATATAGTTTGTCATGGACTTGGGAACCCATGGAAGGGGGGAAGCTCTGAAATGGCTTTATTGTAAATATCTTGAAAGCATCCTCCTGTGTTTATAGTTATATTTATGTTTTAATTATTTAATCATTTTTTTACATTTTATTTCTAATTGTTGTTGTCTTTTATTGCTTGGTGCCTAGAGACATAGTTGTAATATGGACAACTATCTGCATTTGGTAAATAAATAAATACACAGTACATAGTGAAAAATACACAAATGTCCTGTCCAAATGAATAACAAAGATGGTTTCCAATTTTATCCCATGGAAGAAATATATATATATTTAAATAATGTAAGTTTTTGATATTATTTATGTAACAGGCAATTTAAAATAATATTGCTTTAGGCATAACCATATTTTACCATAAATTCACTTGTTATTTAAAACACATAGGTAAAAAGCAAAATCATCTTTACTGTTAGTTTATTCTCAAATTAACGATAAAAATATTACAGGTAGTCCTCAAGTTATGACCATAATAGAACCTGCCCATCTTGACTGTAAATAGTGATGGTGGTAAAGCAGGCAGATCACATGATCAACCTCATTTGATGATTCTTTTTGTGGTGGTCATTAAACAAACCAATGCTTCACTATGGAAGTAAATGCCAGTTTTTGACAAAACTGTTATAAAATGGAACACATGATCACAGGATGCTGCAGCCATAAATATGGCCCGGCTGCTGAGCTTCCAGCATGCAGCC
Organism: Naja naja; assembly: GCA_009733165.1. Taxonomy (NCBI): domain Eukaryota; kingdom Metazoa; phylum Chordata; class Lepidosauria; order Squamata; family Elapidae; genus Naja; species Naja naja. The sequence goes on from CM019149.1 coordinate 77,037,725, forward strand.
ATGTGATCAGGGAGGCAACAGTTGGAACTATAAATACCTCCCCAGGTATTTATAGTTCCAACTGTTCATTTGAATGTAGAACGGCCAGTCAGTGACTCATTGTAAGTCAAGATATCTGCAGTGGAACATTTCTTAGACTGCCGCCGTCTAGATCAGGGGTGTCAAACTTGTGGCCCGCAGGCGACATGCGTCACACGCTGGCCACGCCCACATCTGGTTTAGCAAAGGGGAAAAAAGCCCCGATACGTCACACGACGTCGCTGTGACGGCGTGAGTTTGACACCCCTGCTCTAGATGCATTGGATATTCACTGTAATGAAACATCATTCACTATAATGAATAATGAGGTAGTCCTCGACTTACAATAGTTCATTTAGTGACCATTTAAAGTTACAACCTTACTGGAAAAAGTGACTTATGACCATTTTTCACACTTATGACCATTGCAGCATCCCCATGGTCACGTGATCAAAATCCAGACACTTGGCAACTGATTCATATGTATGATCTTTGCAGTTTCCCAGTATCACATTATCTCCTTTTGCCACATTCTGACAAACAAAGTCAATAGGGAAGCCAGGTTCACTTAATGACTGTGCTAACTTAACAACTGCACTGATTCACTTAACAACTGTGACAAGAAAGATTGTAAAATGAGGCAAAACTCACTTAACAAATGTCTCACTTAGCAACATAAATTTTGGGCTCAATTGTGGTCATAAGTCAAGGACTACCTGTAAAGTAAACATATATGTTAAATAGGTGGATATTTGCAGTATTAAATAATTTAAAATTTTCTTTTGGCTCCATCATCCTTCTCTCTTTTTTTAGGCTAAACCCATAGTTTTCCACACGTTAAGTTTTCCACATTTTTCCATATATAAGCAAGATTATTAAAGATCATTTCAAGGTCTGATTTTGCCACATTTGGTATACAAGTAGTCCTCAACTTACAACAGCTCACTTAGTGACCTTTAGAAGTTACAACTGTACTGAAAAAAGTGACTTATGACCATTTTTCACACTTGTGACCGTTGCAGCATCCGCATGGTCACGTGATTTACATGTGGATGCTTGACAACTGACTCACATTTATGACGGTTGCAGTGTCCCGGGGTCATATGATCACCTTTTACAACTTTCTGAAAAATAAAGTCAACGGGGAATCCAGATTTACTTAACATCCGTGTTACTAATTTAACAACTGTAGTGATTCACTTAACAAATACTAAGAAAAGTTGTAAAATGGGGCAAATTTCACTTAACAAATTTCTCACATTGCAACATAAATTTTCAGTTCAGTTGTGATCGTAAGTTGAGGACTACCTATATTATATATATATAAAACATGTCCACAGCGATTAATACATTAGGCCAATTAAGAAAATTAACTTATTGATCTTAACTTGATGTGTTGTCTGTGTACACACAGAAGGTTGGTGAAACTGTACTTTAATATTCCAAGTAGCCCAATACACTCTGACGCTTTGTTGACAACTTTCCCTTATAAGTATAAATTACATATATTTTGTTCACAAGCTTCCTTATCTCTTTATTTAAACAAGCTGCTTTCCCATGTCTCAGTTGCCTTTGTTTCAGTTGCCACATATATGGGTGGGGTGGAGAAAATTGCTCATTTCAATTCACAGTTGTCATCATAGTCATTCACTACCTAGTCACAATTTTAGGTACCACTTTATTTTCCAGAATACTTTTGTTCCAGAAGTTTTACCACCTTAATAAATAAATGCTTAAATACTTAAGCAGCACTGGAGGCCATAAGTAGTGAAACTAAAACATTAAATTCAACATAGATCAATGGTATTTAATAGCAATAAATCATCATTTATTCTTAATGTTCATTAGGAAGATCTTAGGTCACTAATATTTTTAGCTAACTTTAATTGTTTTCCTTATCTTTCCCTCCTTTTTAATTTAAAAGTAAATATTAACTTAAATTCAAGTTACTGACTATTGATTTCTCCTAACAAGAAAAATATATTTTAAAAAAATTCAATTATGCATAGCTATCCCATGGCAAGGCACCTAATCTCTCTAAAAAAACCCTCCTCTATTTCTTTTGTTATTATTGTCACAAAATTCTTACAATGTCCTTAGAAAAGCTATTGCATAACTAATATAAATGTTGCAAGCAAAAAGAAAGCAAAACATTTCCAGTGGGGACCAGAGGCAATTCTTCCTTGAGAGAAGTGTGCTACTTCATGTGGATATTTAAAGATTAGATGTTGAACCTGATTTAACAAGAAAGAGACAGAACACAGCTTAGAAATTATTCCTCCTTATGCAGTATCCATACAATCATAACAACACAGGGAGGCAGAAATGACTCAGTAATGTTGCAAAAAAGATTACCCAACTAACCAGTGCAAGGTGTAGACATATTAGAATTTCAGGATCCAATCTGGGTCATCCTGGGACAGATATATTTGCCTTCATTCATCATACTAGAATTCTTATGGAATGAGACTTATTATCCCATACTTGTAATACAGCAAAAAGAAAAGAACCTACAGGTTTAATTACCAGGACATTTTCAATATTTGCATTATGCTATCAATTAAAAAAAATGAGGAAGGGAAAAAATCTACTAATTTGGACTGCTGTCTTTCTGAGGGCATGCATTCATTCTGAGTTTGGGGAAAATCCAGTCATTTAATGCATAAATGGGAAAGCAAATTGAAGATGGCACCATTAATACTCTTGGCACCAGTATACTATCAGTATACTGGAATATGCATAAATGTTTAAAGGGTTGGTATAATGTGAAAGAGGTTATCTCTTTGTACATTTCATATCATGAAATGTAGGTGAGGTTGAGGAATGAATCTTTCATAATTTATTACCAAGATTTTGATTAAGTCTGGTCACTCTTACAATTCAACATTAGTTACAGGTAGGGCAAACCTATTATTAAGTGCCATGTTTAATCATAAATATTAGTATAATAGATATAAGGAAGCAACTTTTTGAAAAAAGTGTGCCATTTAATTAAATTATAAGTGAAATATTACCCTATGTTCCATTAAATAAGTAACTTTAAAAAGTTATTTTAAAACATTTGAATTGTTGGAGCCAGAAACACTTCAATGATAAGACATCCCTTCCACCACAGCCATGTTTGAATATGACTGGCCTCTTGCATTTAGCAACTGATTATATCATACATGCAGACCTATAAAGAAAGTTTTGGAATATCCAGTCATATTTTTCCAAAAGTCTTAAGCAGAAAGGAGCTTGTTTATAATGATCATGTTCAAAGGTTATTTTACCCACAGTGATTTACTGTGAAGTTAGTAACTATTATTGACATGATCTGGCTGATTTGACAAAAGTCTTTATGTCATATACTATATAATACCAATTTACCAGTTTCATGCATTGTTTTTAGCTGATAGACTAGTTTCCTTTCTCTGTGATATTTCAAAAATCCCTCATGAAATTAAACTTGATCATATTTAGAGCTGGAGGCTTTCTCCCACTCCTGAATTCTATATATAGTATGCCTCTATGTTCTTTTAAAAAGGATATTCCATTTGAAATCCTACCACTTAAATGTCATTACCAAGCATTCTTTTCTTGCTTCTTTTTATCCTAAGTAAAACAAAGCACTACAGTGGACTTCTTTCTTCAAACTTCAAAAGTCATAGCAACTACCTAAGAAGATCTGCAGGATGAATAGGTAAAATGGAATAAAAGCAGTTCAGATAATCAGGTTAGATGGTGATGCGTGGTTCCTTTAAATCAGTGGTTCTTAACCTGGGCCAAGGGGTTATTTTATGTTTCAGGGGGGGCGATGGAACGAAAAGGGGTGACGTGGGGGCAAAGGAATGGAAGGGGGCGATATGGGGGCAATGGAGCGAGATATATTGGGAGAGAGAGAGAGAGAGATCTATATTGGTAGATAGGTAGGTAGACAAAAAGACAGACAGATAGGTAGATAGGCAGGCAAACAGACAGACCTTTTGGATGGATGGATGGATGGATGGGCGGATGGATGGACAGACAGAATGCGAGAGCGGCAGCACTTTGGGGAAGAGATGGTGGCGGCTTTTCCCAACATGCTGCCGCATTCGAGGTGCCGGTTCAGGAGCGGTACTACAGTCAATGGGGTGAGCCTGCAGGGCCGACACCTCCAACGCCCCCCTGCCGCCTCTTAGCATCCCCAAGGGGGCTGGCAGAGGGGCGCTAAGAGGCGACAGGGGGGCGTTCGAGGTGCCGGCCGGCCCTGCAGGTTCACCCATTGACTAGCACTGCTCCAGAGCCAGCACCTCCAATGCGGAAGCAGTGGCATGTTACGTGCCGCCACGGCCATGTTCAACGCGCCGCCCCCCCGCTGCCTCTTAGCGCCCCTCTGATGGCCCCCTTGGGGACACTAAGAGGCGGCAGGAGGGCGGTTATGTTGGGGGAGGAGGGCAATGACAACTTCCTCAATGGCTCAAGGGGGCAATTCTTTCAAAAAGGTTAAGAACCACTGCTTTAAATTATTTGAAAATCACATGTAAACTGAAGTTATAATTGTAGAGAAAATGAATGTGAACTTGCACTTTAGACAGCGAGACTATGATGTCTTCTGATTTTAAGAATCAGGTGATAAAAAGGAATTTAGCGAATCAAAGGGCATTCCTATCTTGCTTTCATGAAAGTGAAAGCATTCATATCTAATAAATGACTGGTCAAAGGTAAGTTGTACTTCAGCTTGAGTATAGCTGTGCAATCCAGGATCCCAATAAAGCAGAGTCTCAGATCGTGAAGGTTGCCGTACTTGCATTTGTACAAACAGGAGTATCGAGTCTCATTTGGAGCTTCACTTGATTGCTTGAAAGCTGGGCAGAAACAAGCAGGGAACCAGTTCAACCCGTTTTCCAGTGGAGTTAGATACAGTTTCAGCCCCGTGCTTTGCCTTGATAAAATTTCACACAAAGCATCAAGAACTGCTTTGAGAAACAACACAGCCCCGTTGCTTCTAAAAGCACAATGAAGCAGCTGGATCACCACATTTCAGAAGCCTTTGATATGTTCATACCAGGAAGATGCCTTTGGCACATGGACAGAAATCTCTTCTGAGGTTTCCAATCAGCTGCTGGAAATAAAGGAAGCAGCTTCTGTCAGTCTGTAGCCTTCTCTGTCTAAAGGAACCGCTGTGAAGGGGTTTTGGCAATGTCAGGCAAAACAAAATGCTTCCTCAACTCACTGAGACAAATCACATTAATGTTGCATATCCCTATTTTTTCATCTAATTTGAGACTCTTTATGCATTGAGGTGAATGCCTAAAGCCACTTCTAATATTATTGTTGTACCTAAATATGCATTCACACATTTTTACACTATAAGTCGGCAGTATCATCCTTCATAAGTATTTTTACAATATTTTTGGCACTTAGTGGCTTGCAAGAAAAAACTTTTTAAAAAAGAAAACTTTTCAATATTTTGAGTTTTACAGTTAGATATTGCTGACGGGAGTTTAAGCAAATTTTATTTTTAAACAGCTTTTAAAATTCATATTAATTCTCTTCAGATATGTTACAGAAACTTTGGCTAACAGGCATTAATATGCTGAGGAATCTTTTCTTGTATTGTGCAATAGACCCCTGCAGAAAATGAACTAGAAATGTACATTATTATAAACAAATGGATACATTTTATAGTCTATTATAAAATAGAGTTTGTTTTAAACTTGCTGCTGCTTTAGTGATATTTTAGATAAACAGTCAGAAAAAATGTTAAATTGGCACTGGTGCGCTTATTGAATGTGGAAAAGGTATTTGATGTAGTACAGTAGAAAGTTTTGGAGCAAATTTATCCCCATTTTTAGCCTTTTTAACCCAATCAAATGTTAGAAAGAAATTATGCAATGATGTTTTGGAAACTGTCCATCCAGTCATCTGTCAACAGGGTAACTCTCCCCAAACAGAATGGATCAGACCAAATTTGATATGGGAGGGAAGCAGAAGAAACCAGCAGAAGAAATTTGGTTAAAAACTGGATCCACAGAAAACTATTCCAGAAAAAGATAATTACCAATTTATTCTATGGGAGAAGCAACTGGGCAGTGGCTTGAAATACTGCCAGTTGTTGCATTATAAGCCCCTCTTATCCCTGATTTGGTGGATCTGCTATTAATGGGTTAGAAAGATTCCAGCAGTCACACTCTGCAACTCTCCTGTATTTTGTTATTACCTGAATTAATGTGGGGCTCTCTAATTAACAACTGTGTCACTAACTTAACAACTGCAGGGATTCTCTTAACAACTGTGATAAGAAAGGTTGTAAAATAGGGAAAAACTCACTTAACAACTTTTTATTTAGCAACATACATTTTGGGCTCAATTGTGGACATAAATCAAGGGCAATCTATATTGTCTCATTGATATGCTATACATCAAATGCACTGATATAATACAATAACTTGGCAAACTGGTTAATCAATTGGTATACTTCCTATAGACACCAATGTAAGTAACAAAATTTGTGAAAAATTAGAATTTTACCAATTTCTTTTTACCTCAGCTTAACATTCATATAAGCAGGTGATCAAATTCAGAGGATTTATGGAGAAAGATAAATGTTGTAAAAAAAGGAATTTTACCCCAAATACATTTAAAATACTAAAGTACACTGATAAATTATTGAGTTTTTTAATGGAAGGGACAAGCCTATGTATTTTCTTTATCTAATTATAATGATCGCAAGGATTTTTAGTTCCCTGATTTTCATCTTTATTCCTGGACATATACTTGGACTTCATGGAATTTAAGTGATCAAGTTAAAAAAACCAATTTAAGCGATCAAGTTAAAAAAAACTAATTATGAACATAATTAGAAAGTTATCTGATATCTCTGACATCATGGGAAAGGTTTGCACTTTTTAAAGTCACAATTCTTTTATATTTCAAGTATTAAGGATTGTATCTTATCCATACCTATACTGTTGGACAATTCCTTTTTGAAAATTGTTTAGGGAATGGATCAGATGCAATGCTGATAGATCAGACCCCTGCCCCACATAGTCTGGTCTCACAGTGACCAATCAATTGCACAGAAAACTAATAGTTTCCTAGTGGAGAGCCTTCAGAAGCAGGCATGCTGCCATGAAGACTAATAGTTATTGTCTGTTAGTCTTCTCATAACTTCCACAAAATGGACCAACCTCTTTTGAAGTCAGGCAAACGGGTAGCCAGCATTATATCTCATTATAATAACTCCCAAAGTTTAATTATATGTTTGGGGGGGGATTCTTTTTCTGTCCTAATTTTTCCAACTTCAACTTCATTGGGTGATCTCTGGTTCTGTTGTCTTGGAAGAGAAAATAAGCTTCTCCTTGCTCACTTTATCCACACCATGCATCATTTTTTTTGCATCTCAGCCATATCCCCTCTCATTTGCGCCCTTTGTAAATTAAAAACATCAAGGTACACAACCTATTCTTATAGGAAAGGTGATTCATATCTTTGATCATTTTAGTTGCCCTCCTCTGAACCTTCTCTACCTCTACTATATCCTTTTTGAGATGCAGTGACCAGAATTGCACACAACATTTTAGGAGAGGTTGCACCAAAGATATACATATAAGACCATTATGATATATGCAGCTCTATTTGTAATACATTTCTTATTATTTTGAACATGCTTTTGGCCGTTTTTGTATTGGATGCACAATGTGTTGACACCTTCATTAAATTGTTTACCCTTATTCTCTTTTCTCAGTCACACCAATTAGTTGCATGATTAGTTAGAATTTTTGGTACTAATGTACATCATTTACACTTGCTCATGTTGAATGACATCTTCCATTTTGATCCCCCACTCACTTAATGTTCAGAGATCACTTCAGGGCTCTTCACTGTCTTTTATTGTTTTTCCACTCTAAACAGATTTATATTACTTGCAAACATGACTCCCCTAGTCACACCCGCTGCCAGATTATTTATAAATATAATGTTGTATGTGTCCCTTTGAATCAGTGTTGATTCCTGGCAACTACCTGGACAAGTTCCTGCAATTTTCTTGGCAAGATTTTTCAGAAGTGGTTTGCCATTTGCTCCTACCTAGGATTGAAAGAAAGTGACTAGCCAAGATCACCCAGCTGGTTTTGTGCTTAAAGCAGAATTATAACTCAGTCTTCTGATTTATAGTTTGATGCCTTAACAATTATATCAGACTGGCTTTCTATAAACATGATATAATATAGTATAAATTGTAGCTAGAAATATTTGGGCAAGATGAGGCTGAAGCCTAGCAAGATTATATGTTGATTTGCAGGAGAGTTGCCCAGGAACATCATAAGGTTTCATAGTGACTGCTGAGTTTTTTTCTCTTCTTTACCCTTCCCTTCCCTTCCCTTTCCCTTCATATTTTGTGAGTCGCCCAGGATTGTGATGGCCATGCAAGCATTATTTATAATAATAATAAATATGCATTATTTATAAGAAGGAAAGAAGGAAAGAAGGAAGGAAGGAAGGAAGGAAGGAAGGAAGGCAGGCAGGCAGGCAGGCAGGCAGGCCAGGACAAAACCCTGGGGAACCCCACTAACACATCCCTTTAGCCAGTTGCTTGCCTATAAGACGATCTGCCCTTGGCTCTTAAGCTTACTGAGAAGTCTTTGATAAAGGACATTATTAAAGGTCTTTTGGAAAATCTAAGTAGATGATGCCTGCTTTGATTAACTTTAGATAATAGTACTATTGCTAATAGGCATTAACATGATTTTGAAGTATATACTAAACATTGAATTTATCATTATATGAAGAATTAGGCATTTAGGGTGCAACAAAAAGAATGTTTCTTCTTTGACTGAAAAGCGTTACTCTGGATTTTCAGTCTTGTATTGACGATCTGAACTGGCTCTTTATAAGTGTAATAAAGTGCAGTTTTCTCTATATATGTTTTTGTCTTCTTTTTCTTTGTATTCGTTTGGTTAATGTTTGTAGCATCTTTTTTCTTGCAATAAAAATAAGGTTTTTGCTGTGATTCTCCGCTCTCTAGTACTGTGCGCAAAAAGCCTATCTTTGTTTTCTCATTAAAGTGATATATGATGAATTCACATTACATACACAATCTTCTCTGGGCAGGGCTGCTTCTGCTAATATGGCAATCTATGAGCAGCTATGAGTGTTGTTTTTATTCTTAAAATAACAACACTATTTTAGGAAATTATTGCCCAAGTAATTAAGCAAAAATGATGGATCTATAAATTTCTGTATCCCTCCTACTTTAAACTGGATTAACTTTAGAAAAAGGAGCACTATACTCAACACTATTTTCTGCTTTCTTCATGTTTTAGAATTAATCTATACTTTGTAATTTATTACTGTTGCTGTATATAAACAAACATAGTTGCTACAAAAAAATCACTTCAAAAACATTGTTTTGTTGGTTTCTGTTTCTTCTTACTATTTGAATCAGAATCTCAATATAACTATGGGCCTTAATTCATAAACTCTAGCTGGACTTCTTGGGCCCAAAGAATTGGTATTCAACAGCTTTGAATAGCCCTGCATTTGCACAAAATAACAGGTGCAGACTGTGGCTGGTTCACTGGCAGTAACCTATGACAGAGTTAGCTTATCAGAACCCATCCAACTAGACTACATGTTTATGTGCTATCATGTCAATTTACAAGAATTCTTGCCTGTCTATTCACCCTAATGATTTAAAAACCAAATATAGGAAGGTGCATCTCTTCAAAAATGTGAACTCCAAAATGGGAAAAAAATAGGAAAAAAACCCATTTATTCATAAATATGTGCATACGTAACATACTATTCCTTTTTTTAGTAAGCAACAGTATGTAAGGCAGAGGAAAAAAGAGTAAAATGTAAATAAAGAAATAATGTTAAAGCCAGAAGTTAAAACTATGGAAAGGAAAATATAATTAAATCTAGTTTATGCCAATACCATTTGTTATACCATTCTATCTTGACAAATTATCCTTGCTTCCACTACATTTACATACTGGCTCCTACATTCAACTTAACCTATAGATTTGTTGTGATATATACATATCTAATTTCATATAACAAAGAGAACAGAAGCATGCTCTTGCAAACCATCATTTTCATATATTCAGAAAAAACATTCTTTTCTTGCAATAGATTGAAGAAAAAACATGCTCTATCATTATGTAAAAATCAGTTAGAACATTCATTTCTGTATAACCTAGATTATGACCTGTATGACATGTTAAAGGACTTACTTGTAGCTAGTTGTTTATAACATTTATGTATACTTTTAACTTGTATTATGTTGTGTTATTTTTGTGCTGGTTTACCTAATAAAAAAAAAAAAGAAAACAAATGCAAAAGGCAATATATTATCCAACATCTACCAGCATAACATCATTCATTCTATTTCCCTGTCAAACACATCTATCTTTATTTTTTGATAATTAAATTTTTCAGATCCAAATTTCTTGCTGTGTCACACAATTTAACATTCACTGCAAATCAATTTGATTCTCAGTCAACAATATGGCATTGTCTGCAATCAAAAGAACATACACATCCATGCTTTTGATAAACAATATCTCCAACCTGTTAAGGATGCAATATACACATATTGATAAATACCCTGAACAATTAATGGGAGATTGTATATCCTTGACTTATTTCTTAAAACATTTTTCATCAAACCTCCTTAGACGTAGTTTTTTCCATATCAATACATACCCATATTTTATGACCTTTTCATGAGTTTTCCTTAGCTTTCTCTCAACTAAAACATAGACTTTTTCAAAACATATAGTACCTACATAGCAATTTGTCTCCAGCATCTTTGTAGTATATTGATACAGATTAGGAATTCTGAATGCATTGTAGCCACAAATTGATCATCCCATTTATCTATTTTATCAGAAAACACTTTGTGAACTTGCTTTCTATCATCTCTTTTAATTTTCCATTTTTTCAGGGTAGATAAGAAGATCTATAAAATGAACGTTAAGAGTACCTTCAGATGTTATGTGAACTCATAACTATGCTTGAGGACATGCCTTTTTATTAAAAGAACTGAATAATAACATCAACTGCAGGATGGATCTGGTGGACATCAAAGGAGATGTTTGTAAGGGTATTAGCATCCTCAGGTACTGTGTTAAGGATCCAACTATAGATACATTTGCCTCATGGCATCAAGAGCTCAGAATCACTATGTGGAACTATGTCTACAAGTCGCCTGGCAATGAGAACATCAGATAATGCAATGTTGTTTTTCCTCAGTGAATAAACTAGCAGTCTAGCAATAGTACTTAGATAGTGCTTTACAGCCCTCTCTAAGCGTTTTACAGCATCAACATATTGCCCCCAACAATCTGGGCTCTCATTTTATCGACCTCAGAAGGATGGAAGGCTGAGTCAATCTTGAGCTGGTGGGATTTGAACTGCCGAACTGCGGGCAATTGGCAGTCAGCAGAATTAGCCTGCAATACTGTATTCTAACCACTGCACCACAATAGCTCTTAACTAAATTTCATTAAATTAACTAAATTAAATAAGGACAATTTATGTACAGTGATACTAGATCATGTTTAATTAGCATTGGTCCATCCCTATCTAGAACTGGTCACAAATGTTTAAATTGATAATGAATCATCAGGGCTATGTTAATATGTGTCCCAAATAGATATGGATCCAGAAATAATCACAAATTATAGGCCCGATCCTTTAGGAAGAATGTATCTTATTCTACAGATGTAGAATAATTTTTTTCTAAAAACAAGATTCTCATTTTGCTATGATTTCACCATAGCATAATCCAGACTACTGTCTAGTACAGATTCTATTCAAAATATTCCTTACTCAGCCAAGTTAGAGGGACATCTCCTACAATTTCAGAAAGACGGTATGAGAGAAAAACAGAGTCATGTAAGATTTTAAAACAAAATTGCCACAATTGAGTATTTCCAGCAATATCTTGGCAAACTGCTAGCCAAACTCCTGGAAAAAAAGTGTTTGCATCCTAAAACAGACAATTCAGAATGATTCCATGATTGATGGTACTTAAAGATATCAAGCCATACAATTCAAGTACACACCATCTCTGTCTCTGTCTCTCTCAGTGAATATCATCCCTCAAGGTTACCAAATCCAGAGATAAAGCTAAATTTAGTGTGTGCCTGAATGCCTCAATTAACGTCTTGTTTAAAGAGGAATGACAATTGTTATGGGAGTTCATAGCCTCCTTGGATCTAATTGGCTACCCCTTCCTTATTAGCAATAACAAACCAAGATGAGCAAGGATGAAGAAACAAGCGAATGAATTTATTCAGGAATCTCATCAACATCCTCAGCAACAGGAATTCATCCAAATCAAAGATAAGATTTACATATATGCTCACTTAATTCACACTCTATCAAAAGTATGTTATTTTACACAGCAAACAACACAACTTAATGTGTTAAAACATACTAGTACACTTGGAGATATCAAAATTAAATGTTTAATGAACAAAAATCTCATAGTTTCACATTAATATCATTGAGAGTAATTTGATTGCTCCAAAATAAAAAAAACACTATTCACTAAATAGTACACTGCTATTCAGCATTCTTAAACTTGTAAAATTGATGAATCACTATACAGTAGAACCTCTGGTCACGACCATAATTCATTCCATAACTTTAGTCGCAACCTGATTTGGTCATGACCCAAATCTAATTTTGGAAATTTGGCGCTTACAAAAAAAATGGTGTGGAAGGGGAAATCAGCCGTAAAAAAAAATTGTGAATTTTTTGGTCAGAACCCAATTTGGTAATGGTCAGAAGCGTTCATGACCAGAGGTTCTACTGTATAAACATCTGAGTTAAATATGACTTTAGAATTCTAATAAAGACAAATAAATACTTAAAGCTCCAAATCCACTTATCTATATTTTTCCATGCACACATATACCCCACCATTTTATCTCTATAACACTCCATAAAACAAATAGATTTGACCAAATGTTCATGTGTTTTTATCTTTTTAAGGAGCATTGAAAATACACTTATCATACTATGCTGTACAATGAAGACATGAACAATGAAGTACTTATATGTTTACTTAGAAGTAAGATCCCGCAGATGCAATAGAGATTACTATCAGGAAAGTGTACATAGGACTGAAGCCAAAGGATAAATAATTCTTCTGTTTAACGTAACTCTCCCCTTAGCCAGATGCTCTAGCATTCTGAAGATCTATAATTACATTTAATTTGAGAATAAACAAATTGCACCAATTTACAATATTCCTATGAATATTGACTCCTATGACTCCTAATATTCCTATGACTCCTATGAATTAAATTATTACCTTCTCCCTTTATATTCTTTACACATATTCTTTACACAGAGCTTGTTATACTTATTGGAATTAATATCTCAATTTTATATCTCAAGACTAGATTAAAACTAATAGTCCCTTATATAAAATGTAAACTTTTTTGTTCAAAATGGGTTGAATTGTGACTAGGAACATCAAGAAATTGTTTGATGCATTAAAAAAAACAATTTAAGGACATATAATCAATCAATGTAAAAAAAGTCCATCTCTGGAAGACCTGAATAATTATAGTTTGCTACCTATAAGATATAATAGTAGAGTATGTACAATATTGCACACTTTGAAATTTATTTGATATAAACATTCATCCCCAAAATACACAAATTTGCAATGCCAAATAAATTTCCACTAATATCAATAATGCAACCATGTAGAAAAAAAATCAGTCCCTGGTGAGTTAAGTAACAAGGTAACTCCAATCAGAGTACACATTTATGTAGATTGGAGCTTTCCAACCTTCTCAGGCTAGTAGAACGTTTTAAATTTTAGAAATATAGTTAAGAATTATAAATTCTCTGACACCATAGGTATTTACTATGTACTTACTAGCATGCCAAATTAGTCATGTTCTGTAGTCACTCACCCGATTCAACATTTTAATTTCTAGGAATTTTCCTACACTTTATTTATTTAACAATTTGCTAGTACCTAGGTAGTAGACGCTAGGCCAGAAGTTATATTTTAGACATATGAAACACTCAAAACAAAAAAAGGAAAAAAAAAGAAATCTAGTGCTCTCAAGTGTTATTGCCAGCAACCCCAGGGGCTAAATTAAAAAAAAAGTTTTGCTTCAGCATAAGGCAGCTAGCTGCCTATCTTTTTATCACATGAAACACTGAAAAAGTTCCAGTTCATTCTCTGTCCACCCACTATTAGAGATTAAGGTTCACAAGCAGATAACAGATATATGACTGAAACATATTAGACTGAAACATACTGACACGGGAAATACTTTGAGATGAGTAATGCAATCAAACTTATCCATTCACTGAACAGGAAAGCAAACATCCCCCTGCCTCAGGCTAAACAATTACTGACCACTTCTGAACCCCACACCAGTCAGCCTACAGTGGGAAAATCCCCAACTTCCTAAACACTAAACCACTCAGCTTGCTGCTTCTAGATGCAGAAATTAGGGTGTGAGCAGTTGTGAGCCAATTGGTCACTGCACAAAGTAAATGACGATTGCAAGGCATATTTCATAAAACCTGTCAACCACTGTCAACTTTCTGTCAACATAATTTGTCAACCACTGTCAACTTTCCCTCCAGAGCAGCATTGTTAAAAGAGTTACACAAACACACACACATGCTGAATGTTTCTATTGGATAGCAGTATTACACTTGATCACTTATTAAAATGTTGCCATATTTTCAGCACACTTATCCTTTCAGGTGAGCACACCACTTGCTAACATCACATTTCTGATTTTGCAGGACAACAGCTTTTGCAAAAGTTTTCCGGATACAGTAGCCTCAGGTTTCCGATTCCAAAGCTCCCTTTGTCCATGGGGTTCTTGGCTTTTGGTTTCCTTCCCAAAGACTCTTTGACATGGGAGGGAAGAATTTGAAAGGATGGATAAATGGCCACAATAGTTGTGCTACATAGAGCAACTAGCTAAAGATGATGCCTTACCAACCCATCAACCTCCTATTTCTGATTAAGATAGAAGTTCAATTTTCAGAAATGTAGTAAAGTATTTCAAGAAAACATGGAGTCTCTTAAAACAAGGAAGTCCCGGCGGAGCTAGTCCTCCAACAGATGTTGCACACAGCAGCTCTGCTCTGACCAGGAGTTATGAAAGCCTCGCCAGCCGGTCCTGCTAAACTCAGCCGCGCTTTGCCCCATTCCGGAATCCCTGCGAGCGCAAAGAGGAAAGCAGGAAGGAGGGAAAGGGCAGCTCCTCGGAGCTCCTTTCATAAAGTCTGCCACCCAACCCAAAGCAAGAGGCGGGTGTCAAAGTCGCTCTTCCGAAGGAGGAACTCGCGTTACTCAGGGGATGGACCGCAGGCTGAGGGGGGGGGAGTGGGGGTGACTCTACCGCACCTCCGAAGAAAGGCGGAGTGGAGAAAGATGCTCAAGCCGTCCACACGACCCCCTCAGGACCGGAAGCAGGGGGCTGGCGAGAAGAGCCCGTGTCCAAAAGAGGAATGCTTGCGCCCGCTTCCTCCTTCGCGAAGGAGCCAGTCGAAGAGCTCCCAGCCGAAGGAGAATCGGTCCCTTTTTCCACGAGGGAGGAAGTTTCCGACCGGCGGAATCCCCCCTCGCGCCAGCGGATCACTTACCCGTCTTCCTCGGAAGGTCCAGGCTGAACTGGAAAGGCGCAGGACTGCTCCAAGCGCGCTCCGAGGCCGAAAGTAACGCTCTGAAAAGCGAGAGCCCCGTCGAGTGGGGCTGCCTCCGCGTCGCACCGCCCTCCCATGGCACGCTCGCACCTCCCATCTTTCCTCCTCCTCCCCGCGCGCGCTCCGCCTCAACTCGGGCCGGACGCGCTCACCTGCTGCTGGGACTGGGGCGCGCGGGGATTTCCCCCTCCCGCTCCACCCCCTACGCCCCCAAAGAGCGCCAGGAAAAGCAGAGTCATCCACACGGTCTTTTGCTTTCTTTCTCCCCTCCGCCCCTCTCCTCCTCCTTCCCGGGTCCTGTAACTTCTCCGCTTGGGACTCTTTCCCAAGCAAGAACGCCCAAAAGGGAACTAGTTTGTACGAGCCTCGCCCTGTCGCTCAGGGCCCTTCCCTCAGCGGCTGCCCTTTTTGCTCCGGGTGAAGGGCGCGCGCAGTACCTGACACACTCCTGGTGCTCGCCATAGGTGCTTCCTGATAGAGGCCATTTGCTTGTCTTCCTGCTGAGCGGCTTCTGTTGGGGCGGAGAAGTGGTGGTGGTGGTGAGGTCCCCGCCAGGAACTCGGCAAAAAACGGTGTTAGGTTTAGGTGGCTGTGTGTGTGTGTGTGTCCCTTGACTCGCGTTTGTGTTCAGAGTGCTGAAAAAAGTTTTGAGCGCTCGAGGCTTGGCAAGATGTGCCTGGCCTGTGAAGGAGGGTAGTGCTTTCTTTTTTCACCATCCTTGCAGTAATTACAGGTTAATTACAGGTCAACAATTGAGCCCAAACTGTATGTTGCTAAGTGAATTTTGTGAAGTGAGTTTTGCCCCATTTTATTACTTTTCTTGCCAGATTTGTTAAGTGAATCACTGCAGTTGTTAAATTAGGAACCCGGTTGTTAAGTGAATCTGGCTTCCCCATTGACTTTGCTTGACAGAAGTTCGCAAAAGGTTATTTTGTGTGACCCTGGGACACTGCAATTGTCATAAATGTGAGAGTTGTCAAGCATCCAAATGTAAATCACAGGACCATGGGAATACTACAACGGTCATAAGTGTGGAAAATGGTCATAAGTCACTTTTTTCGGCACTGTTGTAACTTTGAACAGTTCACTAAGTGAACTGTTGTAAGTCGAGAACTATCTGTAGTCTAGTTGGATGGGTTCTGATAAGCTAACTCTGTGGTAGCTTACTGGGAATGAACCAGCCACAATCTGTACCTGTTATTTTTGTGCAAAAGCAGGACTATTCAAAGTTGTTGAATGCCAATTCTTAGGGCTCAAGAACCTGTATTATTTTCTGGGATATTTCCTAACTTTATGACTATATCATACTTTGTAGAGAATATGGGTGTATGTGCCTTTTGATCCCAGTGTTACTGGCACCTTTCAGCTCTGCATCTTTTAACTGGAACTGTACTGGTTTTTATGCTCCACTTTTTTGGGTGGTTTATCCTGACTAGCACTGACAGTTCTGATCAAAGCTGATTATAATGCTTAATTTACTGCAGTACTCCGATTTCATATAAGTAGGGTTTGAGAGCCAGTTTGGTGTGATGGTTAAAGGTGTTGGACTAGAATTGAGAAAACTGAATTTTAGTCTTGCCTTACATACAGAAACCAGCTGGGTGACTTTGGCCCAGTCACTCTCTCAGCCATAGAAAAAGACAATGGCAAACCACTTGCGAAAGCACTGCCAAGAAAGCGGCAGGGATTTGTCATGTAGTTGCCAAGAATCAAGACTGACTGGAAGGAAAAAAATATATTGTTCACTCCTTTATCGCCAGATCTGGAACTTCTGCTTTAATTCTAGCTGGTAGGAATAAAGTATGGTCCAAAATTAATGATTTGAATGACATAATAGGTAATAATGGTTACTTTGCTTTACGTCTGGATAATTATAGATATTTCTTAAGCTTCTGCAAATATAAAACCATTCCTTTTTTATTATCTTTCATCAGGAAAGCACAAAAGTTGCAAGTTTTGTATAGTATAAATTCAACAGATATTGTCTCCTCAGACTCTTGACTGCAGTTTACACGATCAGTCTAAACTTAAATTCTATGTGGAATTCAATGGACAGTAGTATTTTAGTGTGGTTGTTGCATCAAAATAATTTCAGATTCTTAAAAAAGGCTTGCATATTCTTGTGATAATGATTGCACTTTTCTCTGTTTCTAGGCATAACATACCCATCATTCACAACTTGGACAAAACATGCTACATGAAGGCTATGCAGAAGTCTAATATTAGTACCACACATTTGCTTCCAAAATACGTTAGGCCTCAGAAATAACTCTACTGCCCAGCACTTTCTACAACTTCTAATGTAGCTTTATCTTTCATTCCCTCTCACCCAGTTAGATAAACCACAAACACCTGAGCTACTCTACCAGCAGTTGTTATTCTTTAACAATGCCTATTAGTCCTAAGAGACACTGATATGCATTCTTGAAAAAGAGATGAATCTGATATTGTGCTTTGCTAGTTTTCCATTAATCAAACTTCTGCCTCTTTTAAAGTCTAAGAGTAAGGAACTTGACAGAAGAAGTGGGAAACTGAAGTTATATGAACAAATAATCTGCTGTTACATTGAGAAATTTCTTGTGATCGTTTTATCACATTAAAAGTTTTTGGTGTCCGCACTGAAGTAATTTTCAAAAGCATGGTTTTGCTGTCTTCATTTAACAGGATTATAGGTGAGAAATGGAGAAAGTAACTCAGATGTCTTCTGAATAAGCAGTTTCTAAGGGTGATTTTGTATTATCTATGTAACCAAGGCCACTTTTATTTATCCATGCAGTAGAGTTGTGCTTCAGTTAAAAATGATAGTTTGCTTTGAAATGAATGTGCCCGTGATTATGCTGCTATGTCTTTAATGCTGACTACTGTGTGTTTCAAATTCTTACTTCCTCTTTCCTGGCAAAGGAGGGCAAAAGTGTTTGTTAATGTCTTATGTTGTCTGGATGTGATAGACACTAAGGAGCACTCTTTGAGCCAATTTGTGTTTTTATGTTTTATCCTTTCTGTTTTTGAAATGTGCAATAAATTCCAGCGGGTAGCCCTTTGTCCAGTTCTTTCATGCTACCTAGTTTGGCTAATTACAGTATCTGTGTTTCACTCTGTGTTTGATTTTTTTTTAAACAATGACATTTTTTCTAGTATATGTGATC
This sequence comes from Naja naja, assembly GCA_009733165.1. NCBI lineage: Eukaryota > Metazoa > Chordata > Lepidosauria > Squamata > Elapidae > Naja > Naja naja. The sequence goes on from CM019149.1 coordinate 77,056,552, forward strand.
AGTTAAACAGGAAGTATGCCTGTTTAATCAGTTCTCTTAATTAAAAAAAGGGGGGAAACATTGGTACGTGCTTCTTGGAGGTACAATTATAAACATAACCTAAGTGGCTTTGTTTTAGAAATTACAGTAGATGGCAAATGTGTACTGCTTATTTTATCCACTGCTCTCATAAAACCGTAGAATGAGTCCTGGTGTTTGGAGTTTAAACAGAATTATGCCATAAACGGGGAGCAGTGTGACATGCATTGAAAAGGGCTGGGCTAAGACTAGAAATAACTGGCTTCTGTGCCCATTCAGCCATTAAGAGTGACCTTGTAGTAGTCATCATAGAGCTCTTGGGGAGATCGGAGGGGGCTGTATGTTTCTGGGACTCTTATTCTGTCCTGAATAAATAAAAGCAAAGAAGAAATGAAACATAAGTAATACATCCAGTCTTCAAATTAGATGTTACGTAACTATTCATTTTTAGAATAATAAGGTATTTGTTCTGGGCTTCACAATACAGTCAAATTTAGTAGTGAAGTGTAAAAAGAGGTCACATTGGAAAATAGAGTTTTGTGTTCTCTTTTCTGGGTTCAGCCTATGTCTTTATCCAGAAAAGTTAAATTACCTATGAGAACTTCAAATCTGATGGTCTTCTTCAAATATAAGAACATGGATTCTTGAATAATTACCTTAAAAACTATTCACAGCTGAACATTATGTGGAGCAACACATGGAAACAAGCACAACATTTAGCAAAGAAATAGAACTGTTTCCCTTATCTGTATAGCTAAAACTAAGTTCTACTTATTTTGCTTCCACTTACTGATCCAGTTCTAACCATGTTTGCAAATTTTCCAAGAAAATATAAACCAGCTTTCCCTAACATCATGCCTCCTCCACACACCCCATGCATTTACAATTGTAATTAGCAATGCCAGCTTGGAAATTTTCAAAATTGAAGTTTGAGACTTCAATGCAGGACAAAAAGACACTTGAATACACTACCACTGATCACTGTTGCCTGGTCACCTGTCCTATTTTTAATTCTGATGCCTTTATTTTGAAGTGCTTTATTAAAATGTCCTAAATACCATAAAAACATATTGGCAATACGAACATACAATTAATTACTTTCTTTGGGGGGGGAATTCTTATTTTTTTAATTAATTAATTCAATATCACATCCTTTCCACTTTATCTAACTGTAGGGGGTAAAACTATTCAAGAATTGAGGCAGTGGGAATACTAGTTACTTCTTACCTCAAAAGTACCAGGGAAAAAGAGAAATAGTCACTATGGGCTTTCTTCTTGTGTTGCAGGCAGGGGAGAAATCATATGTGAGGGAATTAAAGATGTCATAGAGCAGCTGAACTAGGGTTCCTGCAGAGTGAAAGATGTTACATGACAAGCCCCCTGCAGGTCATGAATCCTGCATGGTTTTAACTCTAAAATATTCTCAGTAACAAAAAAAAGGAAGTAGAAACAGAGTGGCATGAGAGTGACACACAAACTGAAAGTTTCTGTTGAGAAGTTCAGCTCAGTTTCAATTAATGGAAATGACTCTGTCCATTCCTTTTTTGTAGGCGTGTGAAAGAAGGAAGCAACAGTCTGTGTTCTTCTCCCACTGATTGGAGGTTAACAGCAGCAAGACACAACAAGATGGTTACATATTTTCATCCTGGCCAAAAGATTGGGAGGAATAAATGCTATGTTCTTCAAACTTGGCAACTTTATGTGTGGACTTCCATTCCCAGAATTCCCCAGCCAGAATTCTAGGATTTAAAGTTCTTATTTCTTAAAGTTGCCAAGTTTGAGTAAACATTGAATTAGTGCAACTAAATTACAAAAGTAGTTGGGGGCAGCAGGAGGCACTCTGTAGCTGACTCCTCCATGGGAACAGAGGAAATGGCACAAAGCCAGGCACATTTCCAGACAGTTGATTGTTGGGACACAGTTAAACTGTAAAAAAAAAAGTTGCTTTTTTTTGTAAAAAGAGAAAACCCTGTTAAAACACACATATAAAATTCCATTCCTGTTTCTATAAAATCTTTCTCTGCTTTATAGTTTTACTGGTATATTCTTTTTTTATTTTATTTTTCTTATATGTATCCATTTCATGTATTCATAACTGTTTATACTTATAGCTGTTATCTTACAATCGCTTGACAAAAATAAATAAAATAAATATATTAAAAAGAAGAAATTTACTCTAATTACTATACAACTGTTTTTATTTTTAAGCCATCTTTACCCTTAAAAGTTTTTAAATGCCTGTGTTATATTTTTTTAAATTAAGAAATGAACATTTATTTATTAAAATTATATTTAGTAAATTTTATGTGCACACACACAAATTTGTAATATCAAGGATATTTTGGAAAATAGATTATATTTATAAAAGTGGGAACGATTAACTTCAGTACAGGTCAAATTGCTTGAAAGGATTTTCTGTACCCATGTTTTCTATTTCAATATTTGATCTACAATATATGAACATTTATAGTACATTCACACATATGGACCCCTATTTTAATTATAAGCCAAATAACAAACTAGGAATGTTTTAAGAGCCACTTCTTATAATGTTTTGATTTAAAGTGATTTAAAGTGTAATTGTTTTCAAGTATGTTTACTGAGAAAAATTAACACTGTCTTAAACTTCAAAATTATGTGTTCATTTAAGTTGTGCTCTTTTTCTCAAGTGGAGAAAAGTAACCAGCATACCATGAATGGAACCACCTATATACAGTCAGGGGTGGGATGCTACTGGTTCTGCCTGGCTCTATAGAACCGGTAGCTCTGAAGAGCAGCAGACACTGAACCGGTTCTGTGTTTGCTGCTATTTGGCCCACCCGGGCTCTTACCTGTCCTTTATTTCCTGCTTTTTTCAACCTCAGCTGCTTTGCGCGGCACAGCTGAGGTTGAAAAAGCAGGAAAAAAGTGGCATTTCAAGTGCTGCGCACATGCGCGCAGCGCTTTTCAGCTGTCTAGGTGGCACAGCTTAAGGTTTTACATGTGCGCGCAGCAAAACGTAGTCACTGAACCGGTAGTAACACTGGTTGAATCCCACCCCTGTATACAGTACAGGTAGTCCTTGACCTATGACCTGAGACCAACATTTCTGTTGCTAAGCAAGGCAGTTGTTAAGTGAGTTTTCTTCTTGAAAGTCTCAAGTGATGAACACAACACATATTTTTTTGCATTTTTATATTTATATTGGTATTTATTCACACTAATGCAAGGCTGTCAAACTTGCGGTCCACAAGCTGGATGCGTCACGTGCTGGCCATGCCCACACCCTGTTAGCAAAGGGGGAAAAAGTCGCGATATGTGACAATAGGAATTTGAAACCCCTGCACTAATGTATGAATAAGCTGTAAACGATATTTATGTTTCCTCAAGAAACTGAAGCCAATTATGAAGCAAGAGTTTAGATCTTGGGCTTATTTCTTATTCAGGCTCAAACTTTATTTATGAAATAAGCAAAAATTTTAAAGCTGTCAACTAAAGGCAAGTAAAATACTTGTGGAATACTTTTTAGTTTTGGCTGCAAAATAACAACTGCCTTTAAAGTACTAGTTTTCATTGTAGTTGATACTGGCACACCTGCTCAGCAAACATTGTGCTCAAAGGGCAGTTAGAGACAAATAGCTCTGATAATTTCACTAGATAGTTAGCTTATTAACTTGTATAAGCAAACATGGTATGTGTCTCAACATGCCATAGCTATTGAAGAAACATTTTTCTACAATAAGTACTTACTAATAATATTATTTCTTATGAGGTAAATGAAATCATCTGTATCAAAGAGTAAATTTGGAGGGATATAGAGCAGGATGTCAAAGGCCCATGTAAATATTCTCTGAAACTTAATGGAAAGTCAAAAATCTTGAGTAGATAATATACTTCGCTGCAAATATCAGCAAGCCAAGTTATGGCACATAGAAGCTTCTACAAAGACTAAAATCTATTTCTCTCTCCCCCTATCCCCAAATGTTTGCTGGGGAACCATTTGGAATATACATAACCTAAAAGACATTTGACTGCAAGAATGAACCCAGTTATAATTGGTGACCTCAGTCATGGGGAAAGCTAAGCTCATCTTGTTATTAATTGTAACAGCAATAGAGGTGTGCCCTAAAACAGCATTCATTGTCTCTGTTTTACTCTTGGGTTGTGGTTATTCTGAAAAAAGGAGAAATCTTCCAGTAATTGTAAAGGTGTTTCCAGGAACAGGCCATAAATTGTGGACAACCCTAGTTGCTGGAAAAACATGGTGAATAAATTGATGAGCTGTCTCAGGAGCAGAGGGAAGGCCTTGTGAGGAGATGAATGCCCTTAGACAAAAAACTAACCACAACCAAATACCTTTCAGCCTTTGATATGTGGTAATTAATATATATGAAATATATATATATAGAGAGAGAGCTGGCTGTTGTTCTCCCTAAGAGGGGTGTTCTTGGAAATCATTCATCTGAGCTTCAACAAAAGGTACTTACATTGTCTGAGTATAGATAATCTTCCTTCCAGTGTCTCTTCAAAGCAAGATGAGTGGTATTGGGATACAAAATGTTAAGTTTGCATGAAGAGACAGACGCGGAGTGCTTCAAGCTCTTAGTTTATTAGTGACTACAGCTCAGAACGCACCCAATTTGGCTGGGCTGCAGCTGCTACTTATAGCCAGCAGCCACAGTTGCCAGCCAATCAGAGTGCAGGGTTTTCCGCACTTTTAAACCAATCATTTCCAACATTTTACAAGAACAGTTCAAACTAAACCAATGACTTCAAACCTACATACATAACACCCCTCCCCACTAGGTTCAGTCCATACTCAAACCCCAACCTATCTAATGTATTCTTTTAAATAGGTGGGGCTCTTACGTGTACGTTGAGACCTATGTGGTTCAGATGTTTTAAGGTTCTCACCTTGTGAGAGAGAAATGTGTCTGCTGACATTTCCTTACTTGGACTTGTAGTAATGGTAGAACCTGTTTGGTTACTACAACCTGGTCTCTCCTCCCAATCCATCTCCAACCCAATGTCAGCACCTAAATCAGGTAGTGATGTGCAATCTTCCATTTGTGAAAATGGTTGTTGGTATTGTGACAGGTTTTGGGATGGTTCCTGTCATGTTAGCTCGTTACACATGGGGTTGATTCTTACTTGCTGATTACTCTCATAATCCTCCCCTTCCCCTAGAAGAGGCAGTAGGTATGGGAACCAGAGAGGAGCAAAAGCGATGCTCCTGAGGCAATCTGGATCTTAACTGATCAATGTGCCTGCTCCAGAGGACACCATCCTCCGTTTGTACCCTGTAAGACCTGGGGCCTGTGATTTGGGTTATCTCAGCAGGAATCCATAATGGTTCACCCATGAGGTTCTTAGCATAAACAGAATCACCCACAGTGAAAGTGCGAATTTTACTAGTGGAATCTAGTGGTGCATTGGGTGCGTAAGTGGGATGGAGGCGGTCAAGGGAGACCTGAGTTTCCTACCCATCAACAATTCAGCTGGGGTTAAATTAGTTGAGGGGTTGGGAGTGATATGCTGAACACTGAGAAGTTTTTCAACTCTCTCAGTGATATCCCTGGACCCAATTGCTGAAGTTTTTCCTTGGTAAATCGTACGTTCAGCCCGGCCGTTAGCGAAGGATGCCCAGGGCTGTCAGGGCATGTCTGATACCCTGTTGTGCTAGATATGATTCAAAAGGTTGGATGTAAATTGAGGGCCATTGTCAGAAACAAGCACATCAGGTAACCCATGAGTTACAAAAGCTTTTTAAGCTGTTTGATGACAGCTTCAGTTGTGGTGGATGCCATAGGGATAACCTCCAGCCATTTGGAATATGCATCAACTATAATAAGGAAAGTGTGCCCTCTGGTAGGGCCAGCAAAATCAATGTGAATCCTGGACCATGGGCCCCTAGGACATTCCCATTCCTGTGTGGGGCGAGAGGTGGGGCAGGCCTGACTACCTGACAGTTGGGACAAGATGCAACCCAGTTTTCAACCATTTTGTCAATACCTGGCCACCATACATAACTCCTGGCCAATCCCTTCATTCTGACAATTCCTGGATGACCCTCATGTAACATTTCCAAAACCTCTTTTTGTAGTTTTGCAGGAATAACCACCCTGTTACCCCACAAAATACATCCTCTTAATACAGATAATTCAGTTTGCCTGGATTTAAAAGGTTGGGTGAGTTGAGGTAGATCTTGAAGTGGCCAACCTTTCTTAATCCAGCCTATGACAGGAGCCAATAAAGTGTCTTTGGCAGTCTCTCTGGCAATTTGAGCAGCATGTACTGGAAGTTTGGCAACAGTTTCTAGAAAAAGGTGTGAGTCTCAGGAACAGGGTCCTCAATATGTGAAGGAAGTGGGCAGCGACTCAAAGCATCTGCATGCCCAATGTCTTTACCAGGTCTGTGGATCAGTTTGTATGAATAAGCAGCAAGAAATTCAGTCCATCTCAGCATTCTTGGTGACAGGATCGTGGGTGTTGGTTTGTCCCCTGCCACAATGCCTAAAAGAGGTTTGTGATCTGTGACAACAGTAAATGTTCTCCCATATAAATACTCATGGAATTTTTGACAGCTGCTACAATTGCCAAGGCTTCCTTGTCCAGTTGGCTGTAGTTCCTCTCTGCTTTAGTCAAGGTCGAGAGTAAAATGCAATAGGAGCTTCCCTCCTCTGGGAAGCATGTGGCTCAACACCCCCACTCCAAGGGGATCACAAGTCAGAACAACAGGAAAGTTCTCAGAGAACTGTATCAGCACAGCATCAGGCGTGATTAGTCTCTTGATATTGTTAAATGCAGCTTGTTCCTTCCTCCCCAGACCCAAGCAGATTTTTGTCCAGCAACCTATGTAGGGGTTCTGCAATGGTTGCCTTCTGAGGTAGAAACATATGATAGAAGTTAATGAGTCCCAAGAATGCTTGCAAATCTGTTTTGCATTTTGGCCTGAACCTTTGCCTCTGTGGGGTGGATGCCATGTTTATCAATCATGTAACCCAAGAATTCCACTTTATCTGTTCTAAGTGTGCATTTTTCTTCTTTGACTTTTAACCCTGCTTTTTTGAATCTAGTTAAGACTTCCCTGAGTCTCTCATGTAATTGAGTGTCATTTTCAGCAGAAATTAAAACATCATCAAAATAGGGCACCACCCTGGCAACCCTTGTAACATTCTTTCCATAAGGCTTTGGAAGATGCCTGGTGCCACGCTTACTCCAAATTGCAATCTTTTGCATTTGAAGGCACCTCTATGGGTCACAATGGTTTGGGCTTCAGCAGTGGCATCATCAACTGTTAATTGTTGATATGCCTGTGCCAGGTCCAACTTGGCAAAACTGTGCCCCCTCCAAGAGAGTGTAATAAATGATGCACTACTGGAACTGGATATGCGCTCTGTTGGCGCATGGTTCAATGTCCCTTGTAGTCTCAGATTCTCACAGACCCATCAGCCTTGACTGGTGTGACTATGGGTGTCTCCCACCTGGAGTGATCAGTGGGCTCTAAAACCCCTTGGGCTATTAGTTTATCTAATTGTGCATCAATTATTTCCTTTAAGGCAAATGGGACCCTTCTGGGTTTTAAACGGATTGGTTGTACCTTGGGATCTAGGTTAAATGTGATGGGGTCCCCAAGTACTTGCCTAATCCGTCGCTGAAGACCTCTGGAAACTCAGACTTCAAGGCCTCTTCCCACTCAGTGTTGCTCACGTGATTGATGCTAGTTACCTCAATGCCCAATGGGTTGAACCACTCAAGGCCCAGCAGACTTGGTCCTTGTCCACGATGGTCAGTGGTAGGCGTTTGGTGTGGCCCTTGAATTTCACGTTGAATTCTCTTGTTCCAACTACTGGAATCTTGTTCCTTTGGTAGTCTTTAAGAGTCAATGCTTGCTTCTTGAAGTGCTTCTTCTGGATGTTGGGAAGAAGTCTGTGAATAGTGTCCCATGACACCATAGATAGGTATGAGCCTGAGTCCACTTCCATTTGGCAAGGCCTTCCTTCAATAAGTACCTTGACATGCACTTTTCTGCTTCTTAAAGGTGATGAATGACCAATAGTTACTGTTTGATGAGTTTCATTCTTCCCATTTGCTTCTGTGCTGCGCCCCATTTTCTCACTGAGATTGTTGGGCCTGAATTCTTTGTCTTTGCTTGTAGCAAACTTTCTTCTGTTGGGTGGAGTTCTGGATGATTTGCAGACTCTTGCTAGGTGTCCTCTTTTATCACAAGGAGGCAAATGGTGTCTAAAACTTGCATTCAGTCGGGGTGGCTTCCCCACAACCTCTGCAGTAGAAATCTTGCCTCTTTCTTCCCAGGTCTTTCTTTTCTGCTCCATTCTGAGTCTGTAAATTCCTTCCTCCACCTCACTACAGTCTGACTCAGAATCTATTTGCTCACAATGAGTTGTTGTGGACTTTTCCACATCAGGATGGCTTGTGGCCTTGTTGATTTTCTTCATGGCTGCTGCTGAGGACTTGGTAGCTTCTGCTGAAGAGGCCTCTTCTATTGCTTCCTTCAGCGTGATCTTAGGTTTCAGTAATAACTTGCTCTGTAGCACCTTGTCTTTAAGGCCCAGAACAAATCGATCGCGCATGGCCTCTTCTAAATTGTTAAATTCACATGCACCCCAATGTCTCTTAAACTTGCCACGAAGTCGTTTACATTTTTGCTTTCCCCTTGATCACGATGGTAAAACCCGTGTCTCTTAATGAGGCACGATACTTGTTGGGCGTAATGGGCTCTTAACAGTTTTTCTAAGTCAGGCCAGTCCATTACCTTCATGTCTGCAGCTCCCGCCAATGCCTTCATCTTGAAAACTGCGGACTGCAGTGCATGAGAAAGACCGCCCTCTTCCGCTTCGGAAATGTCGGCAAGATCGTTTCCCTCTAGATACATTTGGAAGCGATCTGCATATGACTCCCAGTCTTCTGCCGTTGGATTGGGGCTGGGGGGTGTTCAGTGCAGCCATCTCGCTCTCCTTCTGTTCCGCGTTGCCGTCTTCTTCAGGGAATCCCACCTTGTTGCCAGTGTTAAGTTTGCATGAAGAGACAGACGGAGTGCTTCAAGCTCTTAGTTTATTAGTGACTACAGCTCAGAACAGACCCAATTTGGCTGGGCTGCGGCTGCTACTTATAGCCAGCAGCCTCAGTTGCCAGCCAATCAGAGTGCAGGGTTTTCCCGCACTTTTTAAACCAATCATTTCCAACATTTTACAAGAACAGTTCAAACTAAACCAATGACTTCAAACCTACATACATAACACAAAATATTTGAGGCACAAGTGTAGAGAGGAATGAGGTGTTAGGTGCAAACTATTCTGGTTTATGAAACAAAGCTTCTTTAATGAGATAGGAATTTAAGATAGTGGAAAAGAATTGTACCTCCTGGACTTGGCATTGAGGAAGTCTTTGGAAGGTCTGCAATTGTTCTACATTTTGTGGGCAGTTGAAATTTCAATGTGGTGCTTCAGAAAACCAACAGCAGGGTAGAAGGGTCATCTTTGTAGCCAACTGATCTTTATCAAAACATCGTAATTCATATATATATGCATTAGAAAAATCTAACCAAATTCAAGCAAGAATGGTTGCCTTATATGCAAAATATCACACAGCAAGGCAAGCTAAGACATTCAGAATACGATTTTTGAAGAAAAAGAGAATTAAAAATTATAATTAAAATAGCCAAACTAAAATGAGTAATAATAGCCCAAATATAATATAAAAATATTCAACTCTCCCAATTAGTGGCTGGAGGAAAAAAGAGAGGGTGAAAAAAGGGGATACCAGAATGCCCTTGTAATGCTTTAAAAAAATGTAAGCCTTTTTGTAAAAAATCCTTTTATAATGATCATTTATACATATATCATTTTCTTTTTTCCCTCCTATTTTTTGTTTGAATCTTTTACTTAATTAATAAAAAATAATGATGTGAAAATATTAAAAAAACTGAATTGATTTTAGATTGTATCTTTTTCAACCATAAATATTATTTCTGGAATGGTCTCATTTATATGTAATTACTGCTGCAGGACTACAATATGTGCAAACATTAGAAAGATTCTGAAATATCCATAATGGGGGAATGGTTAGTAAAGATGACAGAATTAGCAGACATGGTAATTTCTTTAATTAGAGAAGATTAACAATTACATTTATCAGTGACTGGAAACCCCTTATGTACTTTTTGCTGGGGGGAAAAAGAGAAAAATGAATGTGATTTATGGTTTGAAGATTAGGAAAGATAGCTTGTGGAAAGAAGGAAATTATGTAACTCTAGAGAGAGAAAGTAAAATATAAATATGTTTATAACCACTGTCAAGAAGATCTGAAGTCACTTCCCTGTAATTTTCCTCTTTTTCTTTTTTTAATTTCTTTTTCTCTTTATTTACTCTTTGTTTAATACATCTTTGTTTATATGTGTGTGTATGTGTGTGTGTGTATACCTACCTACACACACACACACACACACATTCATACATACTAATTTCATTGCATTTATATAGAAAAGGCCTGAATAAATGATTGTGTTATTGGAGATGCAGTGAAATCAGTGCTTTATTTAAATATATGTTTGAACAGTATTCAACAGTTATTTTATTTGGGAAAATTACATGTATTTATTCGAGATTCAAGAAGTTCATTTTCTTTTGAAGTTTACTTCTACCATATGAGGGTTAACATTAGACAAAAAAAGTGGATTTTCTCTAGCTTACAAGTAAAAGACTTCATTGTGCAGTATTGGAAAGACAAACATGGTTCTAACTATGCAGTTTATGTTATTGGCAATTAATAAATCAGTACCTTATCAATACAGATTAGCTGTGGATAATTGTAACAATTTACAGCTGCCATCCATCAAAATGTTTATTGTACAACCATATACCTGAATGTCTGAATATATGCTCTGTATGTTTTTTTCCTTTTTATAAGATTGGGTATTTCTTAATTAATAAAATAATGAGAAAATGAAAAACTTCTTAGATCCATTTGGTTCAAATTGCTCCAGATGCTTCAAATAATAGTATTCTTCCTTGCTGTCTAAGGGCTATGTGATTGCATTCACAGTATCTTCTATGTTCTTCTCTATAAAAACTACAAAGGACAACTACTTCGAGATGAGCAGTGACTGTGCAAATTTCAGGATGGATTATGTGATGATGAGTAAAGCTGTTCCTGACAGAATCATGATGGGTATCATGGATTTTATTTAGCAATTGCCAAGGCACATGAGCCATGCTGGGATGACTATTTGGTATCCTCACATTTCTTTCTGTTTCTTTGGAGTTGTCCTCTTTCCTGAACATTCTTCAACAAATACTTGTTTTTGTGTCTTACGTCTACCTGTTTGAATTTGGTACGTCGTTCACCTCACCCAAGTATGATCTGGCCTCAGGATGGGATTTTCCAGGGGAAGAGTGACAGGAGCGTTCTACCACCAGGATCTGAGTATGATCCCTCCTCTAGTTTCTTTACCCCGAAAACCCTAGGCTATGAGGAGATATTAATGGGTTGAAGGCAACTGCCCAGAGGAATCAGTTGGGCCTATTTAGGCTTAATTGCTTCAGTTGCTGCTCATATTTGGATCCATTTTCATATTTTATAGCACAACAAATGTAGCCGAACTACATAGCCCTCCTATCCCTCCTTATTGGTCATGCTGGCTGGACCTATTGCAAGGGTAAACTCCTTATCAACTCCTGCTATACAATATTGTTTTCTGAGCCTTTAGTAATGTAAACACTGAACTGAGTTGCTAGGATTGGATTTGAATAACTCACTTTTACACAAGCCCAACTGCATACTGCACATTAAAGAATTACTGTACAAACTATATTTGTTGCTCCTAAAATGTACATTTACCCCTTTCAGAAAAAAAGCTCTTATTATTTCAAAGCTTAATAAAAAATTTTTTTACTAAAAAACAGTATTTTTGTTCTTTTATTTGTAATTTCTTCAGGTCCATATAGATGCAATCCTGAACTTACAACTATTCATTTAGTGGTGGTTGAAAGTTACCACAGCACTGAAAAAAGTGACTTATGCCCGTTTTCCACACTTACGACCATTGCAGCATCCCTGTGGTCATGCGATCAAAAGTCGGCTGCTTGGCAACTGGCATGTATTTATGATGGTTGCAGTGTCCTAGGATCATGGGATCACCTTTTGCAACCTTCTGACAAGCAAAGGTGGAAGTCAGGTTCACTTAACAACCATGCTACTAGCTTAACAACTGCAGTAATTCACTTAACAGCTGTGGCAAGAAAAGTTGCAAAATGGAGCAAAACTGACTTAACAAATGTCTTGCTTACCAACAGAAATTTTGGACTTAATTGTGGTCATAAGCTGAAGATTACCTGTACTCCTATACTGAAATTCACATTATCACGATGGTTTGAAAATTATAAGCAATAACATTGCTTATAGATCTATCAATAAATTACAATTTGCCTTCACAGTTTATTCATTTATTTGATTTTTATTCTGCCTTTATTACTTCATAAGTAATAGAAGGTGGTGAACATACAGAAAAATCCTTCTTCTTCCTATTTTACCTACAACAATCCTTGTGAGGTGGGTTAACTGGCCTAAAGTCACTTATTGGCTTTCATTTCTAAAGCAGGACTAGAACAGATGGCCTACCAATTTCTAGCCTGGTGCCTTAACCAATAGATACAACTATATCTTAGTTAAAATCTAGTTCATGAAGCAAAAGAAAACAGTATTCTGAAAAGCAGAAAAACCAATACATCCATTGTTTTTTTTTGCCACTAACACCCACTAGAATAATAAAATACAGTATACATTATAGTATATATTACACTGTAATGTACAATACAATATATAATAATATACAATACTGTAATATTCAAAACTGTTTTATACAATAAAACAGATGAAGCAAAGAAGAATTGAAGAACAGATTTAGTGAAATGAACCATGCTTCCTTATATCTGTAGGAATATTGGTGACTGGACAGTAATTGAGGAAAAATGTGGGTTTATTTTTTTATATAAAAGTATTGTCTTTGATGAAAGAACCATATTTTGGCCACTATTAACATTTTAAAAATAAAATTGATCAAGCAAAACGTGGTACATCTCACATTTGCAGTGATTCTGTTTTAGACTTTTAAATTGGTAAGTAAAATTGTTCTGATGCAGCAGGAGGCTCAGAATATTGTAATTGTATTTTCATCTTGAAATATAATACCGTAGAGATTTTCTGTTTCAACATGTTGCAGCTAAGACACCCCCAATATTTTAGCCACCATTTGAAACACAAATGGTTCATAAAATTATGTAAAGGAATTTCAGTGCAGCACAGGTGGATCTTGAGCTCACCTTCAAGCAAAAAAAATTACTCAAATTCGCACAGCATCCCAGGGAATATTAAAGAAATATTAAGTTTCTTATACTAATTACACTTGCTAAGTATACATATTTAAAGACTGAAACACATCCAACTCTTTCTAGAATTTTATGTTATAATTAAATGCTTGATTTTATTTTAAAGGAAACATGCAAATTAAATATCTTACTTATACATAAAAACAACTCAATATGCAGGCATTAATTCATAATATGGCATTTTTTCTATCTCTCAGCCATTGACAAAGCCAATTCACCCAGGGGTAATCTAGCTGTAACATTTATTACCAGGGATGGCTGCAGGTTATAGGAAAAAGCAATCAAGTAGGTAGCCTTAATGGTATAATTGAAGGACAGACCTTTTTTTTAATGTGCTTAGCACTTCATTGCATTGTTGTGGCTGCTGGCTGTGACTTTCTTTACTATATCCTGCAGAGAACCTTGTCTATCACTCCAAAGAGCAGCAGGGTTGATTTACCTAATCTAGCTGGCTAAGTTGGTCTCCTGTTTCTCTCTCATGGCTCCATGTAGTTGTATACTTAGATAATTGCACTACTCTATTTTCAGTCAAGGTATACATTTAATTTATACTTTTCAGGGATCATGATTGCCTGCAGTCACCATGAATTCTCATAGTTGTCAATAAAGGAGTATGTTTATGTAATTTGTTATCACAGACCTCTTCAGTTTTAAGTACCACCATTACTTCAATTACAGCAACCTTCTGTGCATATAATCCAACCAAAATGAACAGCAGCAATTTAATTCAGTAGTACAATCTGATTAACTCAATGGTGTCTCTGTATCTGTATCACAAATTGGATTGTAGAGTCCTTGAAGCTTAGTTGTTTGTTTGCTGATATTTTATTACCCAAGTATGATAGGTAACATCACTAGTGCTGGATGTGCTCCCTTTTTATATGCAGTATAGCTTGCCCTCCCAGTATTGGAATGTGTGTGTTCTCCTTGGTAGTTCCTTGACTAGGGCATTGTTTTCTGTCTGAGTGTCTGGTATTAATCCCTGCTTCTCTGGTCTTGGCTACTGGACAGGATATATTTTGGGTTTTTTTGTTCCCTCGTATATTTTTATTGCTTCTTTTAAATGGTGTATAAATGTGATTTAGCAGCAACCTTCTGTGCATATAATCAGTGGTGGCTCAGTGGCTAAGACGCTGAGCTTGTCGATCAGAAAGGTCGGCGTTTCGGAGGTTCGAATCCCTAGCACCGCGTAACGGAGTAAGCTCCTATTACTTGTCCCAGCTTCTGCCAACCTAGCAGTTCAAAAGCATGTAAAAATGTAAGTAGAAAAATAGGGACCACTTTGGTGGGAAAGTAACAGCATTTTATGCGCCTTCAGTGTTTAGTCATGCCGCCCACATGACCAGGGAGGTGTCTTCGGACAGCACTGGCTCTTCAGCTTTGTAATGGAGATGAGCACCGTCCCCTAGAACTGGAAACAACTAGCATGTATGTGCAAGGGGAACCTTTGCCTTTACCTAAATGTGATTTATGTCAATCTTTTGGGTGGCAGGTACTATTGCACAATTTGGAACAATTTGACAGGCATCAAAAATAAAGATGTAATTTTTAAAGAAAATATAGTGATAAGATGTTTATTATTCTTGTCTGAAATTTCCCAAAATATCCATATTTGAAATGTCATGTGATTACATGGAAATCCTGCAAGGGGTATTCAAAGAAACATGAGGAAATTCCCAACTGATTCTGAAAAAAAAATTATTAGATTTTTTTCAGTTTACTTTAGTGAGGACTTCTTTATTCTTTGTTCAGCAATGACACAGAAAGAAAGCCTGGTTCTCAAACTATTTGCTAGTGCAACTGCTGTTTTTTCAATATTTGCTTTCTTTTGCTTTCATCTTCATAAATGGTGTTTCTTGCACAGATTTGATCAGTTTTATTGATTAGCCCATCAACCTCATATAATATAAATACAAAAGTATACTTAATGAACAATATCCTGGGCTCATAGTGGTGGGATTCAATTTTTCCCCCCACTGGTTCTGTGGGTGTGGCTTTGTGGTTGTGGCAGGGGAAGGATACTGTAAAATCTCCAGTCAGAGGTGGTATTTGCTGGTTCTCTGAACTACTCAAAATTTCCGCTACCGGTTCTCCAGAACTGGTCAGAACCTGCTGAATACCACCTCTGGCTCATATGTATTTACCTCATAAGCATGAACTCTAGCCAGCAATAATCTTTCAAGCCAATACAGTATACCCCTTTGTAGCCTTATTATGACAAAATATAAACAGTTACCATGAGTTTCTCCTTTCATTCTTAAGTTGTTTTTATGTGTTCTCTTGTGTCCTCTAATGAAAGAAACATGTAAGCTTTTGGCTGAAACACAGCTTATGTGTCTGGCCCTCGACTTTGCTGACAACTTGCATAGAACCCATCTGTTTTGCTTTCTTCCACAGCTTCATTTTCAAAAATTCTTCTTTCCATCCTTTTGTATGAAGACAATTAATAAAGGTTGGTAACTGATAATGTTTAAAAAAATTAAACAAGGTGAACTTGTACTACCTACATTTGGTAAAAACAACTCTTCCTGGCCCAAAAAAGGTTTGTGTTGCCACAAAAGACCCATTACAAAGGAAAATTTGACTGTTTAATTCAAGTTCACGATTATGGTTGCATGCAATAATTGATGACCAGACTTTCAAGAGCTTTATAGCCAAAGCCCTTTGCCAGCATGGATAAATCTATTAGTTTTCTTTTTTCACGTTCAGTTTTTTTAGTCTCAATGTTTCTTTTTTAGAGTCAGGAAAACACACATTTTCCTGTGTGAAAAAGAACTAAGCCAAATTCTCAACCATCCCTAATTGTTCAAACATTCTACAAATCATTTGAAAGGAATTTAAAAATGAAAGTAGCTCTCTGCAGTCTTTTTAAGCATCATTTCAACCACTGAATGTCAGAAAGCAGTATAACAGCAGGAATACTACAATATAGAGGGTGCCTGTGTTGTCATCTGTATGTGTTCTCATGTGTATGTGTAGGCATATATGGGAAGAGAGACAACGCTCAAAGAAGGCAATGGCAAACTATTTTACCTATCATTGCTACAACAACTATATCTACAAAATCACAAAGAGTTGAATTAGACTCAAAGGAAACTTTATGTAAGTAGTGTCTCATATTTACTGCATACTCTCACAGTATTCTTCTCCTACAACAAACAACCCTGATTTGTCCTTGGGTGTCTGTTAACTAAAAAAAAATCCTTCCATACAAGTTCAGCTTACCCCTTGTTTGCTGGATGTGTGTCAAGGAATCCTCTTACAGCTTATAATTTAAGTGCTAAAACTGGGCCATGTACAAGTGTTTCTAGGGTTGGAATCATATCCTGGTTTTATATAACTTCAGGAAATTTAAGCATGCCACAAATAGAAGGCGGCTCTTATTTAGAGTTCATCTGTTTTTGTTGTTTTTAACACACGACAGGCAAGCAGTTAAAGGACTGCTTTTTTGGATCGTACCAAATCTCTGGCAGTCATAAAGAAATGGTGATTGTTGCAAATCAAATAGAAGAAATAAGATATAATCCTGACTATACTTGAAAGAAAAAGTAGGTTTTGTTTTCCTGTGTGTATCTGGCTAAGATCAAAGCCCTAAAAAACTTTGATATTGATATTGTAATAATAAATAGGAAGCTGGTGCAAATGCTTATGGCATTTTCAAAGCCTCAGGGCAGAAGGTTTCCACTGAAAAATCCAATAAATGGATTTAACAATAGCTTTCTTAAGCTACATTGATTTAAAGCAGTCTCTAAGACCAAAGGCATTAAAGCTATAGAGAAGAAAATTAATTTTAAACTTCAAGATTATTGAGTTTTGTAAGAATGCATATTGGAGTACCATAGAGAGGCTGAGAGACAGTCTGGATCAAGAACACCTGATAGTTTGCAGGTTATATATGGGCTCCCCTTGGTTCTTGGCCTTTGGACTAAGAATCAGTTGTAATATTTGCAATGATGCTAGTCTGAACTGAACCTGGCTCTTTTGCCAATCCATTGAAATCTAGCCTGCAATTTCTGAACTAGGCTTAAGAAAAATCTGGGAGCAGTATGGGGGACAAGCAGCTTAGGAATTGCCCTTTGAACATAGGAAGAATGACTAAGGTCTGCCTTGGCCACAGAGATTACTTTTTGTCCTTACTTGGTGACTAAGACAAAACCAACTACCTGCTGTGTCTCAAATTTGATGTTTGATTATTTTTCAAGCTATTTCATTTGATCCCCGGGATCAGCTCTAGAAATTAAATTCTACATATCAGTTAAAAATGCATTTCTACCTTCCACTGTCCAATGGCCTTCTCAGATATAGGACCTCCTGACCTGAAGGAAATACCTAACTCATCTGTGCAGAATTTGTGCAAACATGCCAAGACAGAATTGACCAAATGAGGAAAGCTCTAGTTTGTTAAGCATGGTTTATTGGAGGGATCACAACTGAGTAGATTTGCACAATATATATTTTTTAATTACATTTATATGCCTCCCTTCTCCGAAGACTCAGGGTGGCTTACAATTTTTTTGGGATACAACCCAGTGTGCTCAGCAATAGCCTTCATTCCATTGTATATGCCTGCTTATTACTAAGCGGCATTTTTACAAAGTCAGCTTATTGCCCCCAACAATCTTGGGTCCTCAATTTACCTACCTTGAGAGGATGGAAGGCTGAGTCAACCTTGAGCCTGGTGGGATTCGAGCCTACAATAATTGAACACTACACTATCATTTATAAACTACTATTGCTATCTCACTAAATATGCTATATCAAAACAAGACATGAATCCAACCAAAGAAAGGAAAAAAACATAATGTTTTTTGTTGCTGACCAAATCCTTCTGTCAATTGATTGAGAGGTGATGTTTTTAAGACAGTATTACACAAACTCAAATGGCGGGTAAACCTTATATGAGGTTGTGCAGTGCTGTGTTAAAGGTGGCATGTACATTTAGAGAACATAATAAACAGTGATGGCATTACCCACCTGGTTATGACATTTTTCAGGATATTTGATGTAATGGTTAAGGTGCTGGTCTAGAAATCTCCTGATCAGGAGACATGAATTCTAGTCCCACCTTAGGTATGAAAGCTGATCAGTTGACTTTGGATCAGTCACTCTTTCTTGCCCCAACCCATCTCACAGGGTTATTGTTGTGGGGGAAATAGGAGGAAGAAGTATTATGTATGTTCAACACCTTGAATTTAGAAAGTAATAAATGTGGTGTAAAAATCTAATAAATAAACATGCACATTTCAATAAGCACACATGGATAATAAATTCAAAATAAAATTGAATGTTATATCTCATATCAGCTACTGACATTGTAGGAAGCCCCCTCTCCAGATTAAAATATTCTTTATTCTTAATATTAAGAAAGGCAGGATAGAATATTTCCCCAAAGGAGAAATGGAGAAACATGCTCTTAAAGGCAGATAGCAGCCCCAGTATTTCTGCTATAGGAAACAGCCTCCAGCAGATGCCCAAAGTCTTTAGAGATGGATATTTTGTGCCCATTAAGTAATCCAGGCCAGCCTATAAATAAACAAAATGCCTTCAGCCCAGCTCCCCCAGAAGGGATTAAAAGTAGAAAAACAAAGACTGCTAAGATCTGCATTCCCTGCCTAAATTCTAAGGACAGGAGATGACCTCTAGGACATAATAGGATTAACTGACCACCATTAGAATAGCAAAAGCCACAAGGCTCACTACATTGCACAACCCCCTGGAACATCTCAATCTATAAAGATCTACCCATTCACCCAGCCAAGGGGTCAGCTACCCCAGAAACATTTGTTGCAGTCACTGAAGTTTTTGGAAACCAAATAAACCTTTCCTTGCAGCCAGTTAGCCTCCATTTTATTTCCAGCACCTTTCTCCTGGATTGGAACTGGACTGGATTTTTCTTCCTACAACATAATATATAATATTGACTGCAGGCAAGTTATATGTGATATCAAAGTGTTCTAATATTCATTTAAATAACTTTTCAATAAATCATTAATTATTTTATACTCAAATAGGTTTCTTCCGGGTCAAAGTAAGCACAAATAGAAAGCCAATCTGGCAGCACAGCTTATAGATATGAGTGATGGTTGACATTACCTAGGCAGCATGGTGAACATTAAGTGCATTACATAGCTATCTTCGACAAAATCCTGAAAGTCAAGATAACATTTTTAAACATCATAAATATGTCATCAGTTAGTTTAGCAACAGATGACTCTTAAGCATGAAGTCCTCATTCCATGGGTACTTCCTGTTTGCAAATAAATCAAGTTCATGAACAGGTCTCCAATGTTTCTAGCTGATATTCTCCTCCACTCACTCTGCCCAATCTGTTTTGCAGAACAAGATGATCAAACAAATCTGTTATGGGACTAAATACTTGGAATGTTGTGTACTAAACTTTTATCTTTCTCTGCAGTTAAGTTCCAAGGAACATAAACAGCTTCTAAGATTAGCTGAGCTATGCTTTCATGACCCAACCAATCATCTGCAGCAGTAAATTCTATTACTTTCCCCTGAATATTGTGGGAAGAATTTTAATAATCAGTAGTATCACAGAAGATTATTTCTCCCACTTCTTAAATAACTGGTCGACATTCAAAACTATGCTGCAATTAAATGGGTACATTTTAACAAAGATCTGCTAAGATTCCTTAAGCAACTGATAAATAGTTAAACCAATTACTTGGGCAAGAGTAATTAACCAGGCAAAGAACCCATTCATTTACACATGTCCAAATTCAGGAATAGGCTGCCAAGACACCATCTATGCAACAAAGGCAAACCGACAGATACAAGGAAGGACAATTAAGAGTCACACACTAAAACCAAAAATATACACATACCCATGCCCTTCAAGTGTGATACACTTTACAACTAGCACTTACACACATCTATGGCCTTCAAGTGTGACACACACTACAAGTTGTACACATACACACACTTCAAGCCCACACCAAGGACCATTCCCCCCTATCAAACAACCTCTCTGTACCTCATTTTTGTTGTAGCTACTCCCACAAGCAAATCTCTTTGCTTGTGGGAATAAATAGATCTCTCTTTCTCACAGCATGTCTGGATTTCATTCTGATTTGTTCTTGCACACAAGCCCAGCTCAAATTCGGACCCCAAATTATTCTCACAAGAAGAAGATGTAGAAATGTGTGAACCATTTTCTTGGTGATAATGTATGACTAAGATAACAGATCCAACAAACAAGGCTTAGCCTTCCATCCTGCATTGTATGAAAATCAATATTTTCTGGTCTGGTCTGGTCTGTTCATGTTCTAACTGCTTGGAAAAAAGACACCAATGTAAAATTGTTTTTCATAGCAAAAAACAAAACAAAACAAAACAAACCAACAAAAAACCCTCTGGAGTTTGAATCTCTTGTCCTAAGGTTGAAACTAGCCTCCTAAATTCTGAGTTCTCAGTTTTTATACACTGTGCCATACAGACTTGGTTTGCATGGTGTGGATACCCTGCATTGATTTTATTCAATCCAGTGTTCTGGATTTGCATGACATAAATCTGAAGTTAACCACACTGTCCAGGTTTCCAAAACACTGACCCAAAATGTAAGGGACTGATCCAGTGGTGGGATTCAAATTTTTTTACTACTGGTTCAGTGGGTGTGGCTTGGTGGGCATGGTGTGGCTTGGTGGGCATGGCAGGGGAAGGATACTATAAAATCCCCATTCCTACCCCACTCCTGGGGGAAGGTTACTGCAAAATCCCATTC
>CM019149.1:77078691-77090482 GCA_009733165.1 Naja naja
AGTTAGGTAATGAAATGTCTGCAAGAGAACAAGCAACCTCAGAGAGCACCAAGGACCCTTCATTTCAACCCTGAGCTACAAATATTCTCTTTTATAGGAAAACATTACTTATTTTTTGGATCAAACAATAACATCTATCCTTTCTTATCCTACATTGCTTTGGTAAATGTCTGTTTTCTTTCCCAAGTTCAGAGAATTCCACTCAAGTAATACAGATTTATTAATTAAACCATTTATAAGATAACTGGGATTCTCAAATGTATTTTTTATCAAATAAAACCTAAGACACTATTATTTTTCTTCCTACAACTGGCAGATGGAGGAAAATTACTCAAGAGACAAAAACAGTATTAGAAAGAAACCATTTACTAAAACTGATATGTCTACTGAGGGAAATCTCTTAAAGTAGGTTTTTCTGGGCAAGTCCCATAACAGATTTTGTGGCTGTTGTGGTTGGTCTGGTTAATTGAAGGTCTGCTGCAGATAGGGAAGTGTTAAAGATACATTGTTTCTAATACAGATAGTTCTTGACTTACAACCATTCATTTAGCCACAATTCAAAATTACAATGGCACTGAAAAAAGTGGTTTATAACTGGTCCTCACATGTCCAACCATCACAATATCCCTAGGGTCATGTGATTGAAATTCAGCTCCTTAGCAACCAGAATTTATTTTTATTTATTTATTTGATTAGTCAATTGCTTACAAGATAATAGGTATAAGTATAAACATAGTTATAAATACATAGATACATATAAGAAAATAAAAGAAACAATAGGACAGGGACGGTAGGCACTTTGGTGTGCTTATGCACACCCTCTACAGACCTCTTAGGAAAGGGGTGAGGTCAATAGTAGACAGTCTAAGGTTAAAGTTTTTGGGGTTTGGGGAAGAAACCACAGAGTCAAGTTGAGTATTCCAGACATTGACCACTCTGTTGCTGAAGTCGTATTTCCTGCAATCAAGTTTGGTGCAGTTAACCATGAGTTTGTATCTATTGTGTGCTCTTGTATTGTTATGGTTGAAGCTGAAGTGTTCATTGACAGGTAGGACATTGCAATGTATGATTTTATATACTATACTTAGATCAGACCGAGAGCGTAGTTCTAGGTTTTCTAGGTCTAGAACCTCAAGTCTGGTGGCATAAGGTATTCTGCAATGAGTAGAGGAGTGGAGAACTCTTCTTGTGAAATATTTCTGGACTTTCTCTACTGTGTTAATATCAGATACGTAATGTGGGTTTCAGACTGGTGAGCTGTATTCAAGTATTGGTCTAGCAAATGTTTTGTATGCTCTAGTTAGTAGTGTGATATTACCAGAGAAAAAGCTACGTAGGATTAGGTTAACAACGCTTAATGCCTTTTTGGCTATGTAGTTACAGTGGGCTCTAGCACTTAGATCACTTGAGATAAGTACTCCAAGGTCCTTGACAGAGTTTGGATTATCAACAAGGTCTTGACTATTCAGCTTGTATTTTATTTTCTGATTTTTTTTTGCCAATATGTAAGACAGAGCATGTATTTGTTGAGATTTGAAGTTGCCATTTGTTTGACCATTCTGATATATAGTCAAGGTCTTTTTGAAGGGTAGCAGAATTATCTGTGGTGTTGAATAGTTTTACATCATCAGAAGAGAACATCTTAATATGATCACAGAGGTCATTTATGTAGAGTATGAAGAGAGTTGAACCTAGAACACTGCCTTGAGGGACACCACTGTTGACAGGTACAGAATTTGATAGGACGTTTCTGATTTTGACCATTTGTTGTCTGTTTGACAGGAATGCTTCTATCCAGTTATGCAGGTGTCCAGAGATACCATAAGATTTTAGTTTTAATAGTAGTTTGTCATGTACCACAATTTATTTACATTAGTTGCAGCTTCCTGTGATCACGAGATTGCCATTTGCAGCCTTTCCCAGCCAGCTTCTGACAAGCAAAGACCATGGGGGAAGCCATTCACTTAATGACTGTGTGCTTCACTTAACAACTTAAGTGATTTGCTTAACAACCATGACAAAAGGTTATAAAATAATGTGTGACTCACTCAACAATCTTCTTTCTTAGCAATTGAAATTCTGGCCTCAATAGTGGTTGTAAGTCAAGAGCTACTTATACCTAATTCAGCCTATAAACCTCTGAAGCTGGCCTGCTGTTTTACTGACAGTGCTAAAGTAAATCCAGTCAGTCTCTTGAATGAATGGGTAGACTGCATCTTATATACCCCTGGCAGCAAAATTCCTGATGTCAGAAAGGAAACATAGTTGTCAAAAAATAAGGGACATACATTTCCTTTTTAAATAAAGAATGTCATGCCGCTGGTGGAGACTGACTCTGAGGGAGAGGAGGAACATCCAACAGAGAGTGGTTTTCCTGGATGAGCTTTAATTTGGTTGGCATTCTTCCAATGGACTGTACCTGGTTATCTTCTTGAAGTTTGTAATTAATTATCCTGTCTGTTGTGAACTTTCTTCAGTGCGGTTCATTTTTGGTTTTTGCTTTGTTATCTGCTCTTTGATTTTGAACTGTATTTCTTTCATTTGGAATATTATTTTGAAAATAGTTTAATCTCCAACTGTGAACAATTGAACAGTGAAGCCAAGCTGAAGGCATTAAAGGACCTTTATTTACGTTGTGGTTTTTGTTATATTTGTGGTACACTCCGGGTCATCACAAAGAAGACCAAGCACTTTTTTAGGTATGAATTCATTCATGTAGCTGTCAGCATTCCAGCAAACCTCCATTCCAATCAGTAACTCTGAGACAACCATATCTCAAAAGTACTTTTATTAGAATAGAACCTGGCACATCTGTGGAATCCCAAATCTGAAAGTTTTCGGGCTTCCCACAATTTCCCAAACTACAAATCCATCCCTCCTTGGCTGTCATCACATCACATGGCCCAATCACGATCCGTCCAAAAGTAAGATCCTCATTTCATCCTGCGCCATACTCAATGACCTTGAACTAACAAAAGAATTTTATTTTGTCTACTTAAAGCTACTCAATTGAAACCACCACCCCCTCCCACTTTCTCAAGCTTGTGGCAGCGTGGAATATGACTTCCAAAGCTGACAGTAGCATTGGACTTGAACAGCACAAATGCAGCCAAATCCTAAAGTTATCCTTGAGGGGCAAACAGACACAATGCTTCTATCATTTTACTTGATCTGAAGAAAACAAAAGTTGCTTTTGATTTTTTTTTTTTGGTATGAAAAACAAGATGGTTTCGACCTTATTTACAAAATGAACAAGAGTGTGGATTACCTTGTTTTACTGATCAATTACCCTGGGGCAATCTACATTTTCTTAGCTTTCCATGTTTTAATTAAACCCTGTAATCAGGTACTTCTCCATGGATATTTTTCAGGTAAAGAAGAAAATTAGCCAAGTAGGGTCTAGAACAGCCGTGGGCAAACTACGCCCGGGGCGGATCCGCCCATTCGCTGTTCTATCCGCCCGCTGGAGCCAAAAGAGTGGAGGGTTCTCTTGCTCTCCCAGAAGGCTACGTGAAGTAATCTAACTTTGAATTTATATTACTTAACACAAACACTCCATCCATGCTTTTGTTCCGCCCTCGTCCAGTTTAAGAACCCATTGTGGCCCTCGAGTCAAAAGTTTGCCCACCCCTGGTCTAGAATGATGGAGGACAAAATAATTGAAAAAAAGAAAAGCAACACCAATGCATCTAAAATCAAATCAATGAAAAATATAACCAACCAAAATTGTTAAAGCACTCTGGGAAAAAAAGATTGTTTCCCTGGGGAAGAGGAGAAAAAATTTAGTACTGAACAATTTTGCCTCTTCGTGAATTGTCTTTAGAAGTTCAATTACTGGCAGAGGTAGAGCAAACCCCAATGGCACACTTCAGAATGAATGCCAGACTTTTAAGGCTTGCTGAGGATGTATTTCATGCTCACTGCTTGCACTAAATATTATCCACTTGAAGCACATTAGAGTATTGCTGTGGATCTAAAAATTGTGGTTCCAGCTTTCATACCACAATTGTGTAACCCACAGAGCAGCTTCACTTAAAGGGACATATCTTGAGTTTGAGCTGCTGCTTAAGGTC
Organism: Naja naja; assembly: GCA_009733165.1. Classification (NCBI taxonomy): domain Eukaryota; kingdom Metazoa; phylum Chordata; class Lepidosauria; order Squamata; family Elapidae; genus Naja; species Naja naja. Next base: position 77,082,765 of record CM019149.1, read on the forward strand.
TAATCCCAGAGCTATAACCAGAAATAGCCACATGCCCAAAGAAAGCATATTAGCTCAGTATATCTGCAGATCCCAGCCGTTTTCCTTCCCAATAAGGCATTTTTTCTGCAGTATTCCTTTCTTGATGGCTGTCTCCTGTTTAATCATCTCCATGGGGAAACTTTATTTCAGGAAGAAGTGGGGACAGCTTTTTGTTATTGTTGTTTCAATATGTGAAGTTGAACCAATATAGATAGATAGATAGATAGATAGATAGATAGATAGATAGATAGATAGAGATGATAGATAGAGATAGAGATAGATAGATAGATAGACAGACAGACAGACAGACAGACAGACAGATAGATAGATAGATAGATAGATACACACACACACACACACACACACATATCTGGATCACATCATCTCCCCATATAGATGTTTGATACACAGAATCTAAATAATGAAATTTTGATTAATTTGTTTCTGTCCCAAATAAATTCTTACAGAATCAACTAATGTTGTAAAATATCAAAGCAGTCTCCCCTGAAAACAGTGGCATTCAAATAAGTCAAGTTGCTTCATCCTGTAGAAATTTTAGATTAAAAAAATACTGATTCAAAAACAACTAACCTAAGCAATACTATTTACTGCCTGGCAGCCTCAGCTGCCTGGCAGCCTCAGCTAATGTCATAAACAATTATGGTGAAAGAATGTTGCATTCAGACTATTTGCTGTCTGCTAAATACAATAGATCTGTGCTGTGAACACACAATTTGCCCCAAATCAGAACCAGGGGGCATACTGTTGTCAGGGCATTGGGGCAGGGGAAAGAACAAGTCAATGAAATGACACTTCTTGCTCAGCCAGGTTTTTCTTAACCATTGTCTAATAATTAAGCTACCATTGTTGAGTTCAAATGCAGCAAATTAAAATATAAACATGGTTTACAAGCCACAGCTAGGTTCATATAAGCCAAAATTGATTATGTCTTATCTGGTCATTGTTGATGTTAGCAACCATATGGTTTTTCTCCCTGGTGATCTGTCCCTACCCTGGTTTTTCAAGTCTACCAATAGTGGATTTATCACCACCGTTAACTGAGTCCATCTACCTTGCTGCTCCTTGTCTTCTTTTCTTCCACCTTTCCCAGCATTAGAGCCTTCTGCAACCCAACAAGACAGACACAGACTCCAGAGAGTAATTAGGACTGCAGAAAAAACAATTACTACCAACCTGCCTTCCATCAAGGACTTGTATACCTCCTGGCTGGTTTATGCTGCCCGGGAGGTTACACGAGACTGGCTCCAGGCAGTGGTCAATGCTTCGTTGGGTGAGGGATCCTTCCCTGCCACCTTGAAGGAGGTGGTGGTGAGGCCCCTCCTCAAGAAGCCTGCCTTGGATCCAGCTATTTTAAACAACTTTCGTCCAGTCTCCAACCTTCACTTTGTGGTAAAGGTTGTTGAGAGCGTGGTGGTGTGTCAACTCCGGAGGGCCCTGGAGGAAGTTTCCTACCTTGATCCACACCAATCAGGCTTCAGGCCCAGGTACAGCACGGAGACAGCATTGGTCGTGCTGATGGATGATCTCTGGAGGGCTCAGGACAGGGGATATTCCTCTGTCCTAGTCCTATTAGATCTCTCAGCGGCTTTTGATATCATTGACCATGGTATCCTGTTGCAACGCCTCGGGAGGTTGGGGGTGGGAGGCACCATTCTTCAGTGGTTCTCCTCCTACCTCTCAGGGTGTTCATAATCGGTGTTGACAGGTGGGCAGAGGTCGGTTCCACAGCCCCTCGCTTGCGGGGTGCCACAGGGGTTGGTCCTCTCTCCCCTCCTGTTCAACATCTATATGAAGCCACTGGGTGAGATCATCCTTTTCATCTACACCCCAGACCAACTCAGTGATGCCCTCACCATGATGTCTCAGTGCCTGGAAGCAGTGTGGATCTGGATGGGAAGGAACAGGCTCCAGCTCAACCCAGCCAAGACCGAGTGGCTGTGCGTGCTGGTATTATTATTATTATTATTTATTTAGATTTATGCGCCCTACTCAAGGACTCAGGGCGGGGAACATACACAAAGATATACAATAAAAATGAATAAAAACAAGTCCAAATTGCTAAACAACGAAAACGGTAAAATTACAAATAGGCAAACATTGTTAAAACTACCCTCCCCATGGTCAGTCCAGGCCGGCCTGCCGAAACAGCCAAGTCTTCAGGTCTTGACGAAAGGAGCGGAGATCAGGGGCCAAACGCAGATCCGCAGGAAGCTGGTTCCACAGGGCTCCCACAGAAAGGCCCTAGCTCTGGGAACCGCCAGCCGACAATGCCTGACCGACGGTATTCCCAGAAGGCCCCTCCTATGGGAGCGCGGGGATTGGACTGTGATGCAGGCAGGAGGCGCCCAAGTACCCTGCACCCAAGCCATTAAGGGCTTTATAAGTTGTTACTAACACCTTGAAGGAAACCCGGAGGCAACCGGCAACCAATGCAGGTCGCAGGAGGGTGTAACATGGGAGTATCGGGATACCCCATCACAGCCCTGCGCCGATTCTGCACCAGCTGCAACCTCTGAGTAATCTGCAAGGGAAGCCCCATGTAGAGAGCATTGCAGTAGTCGATTCTGGACGTGACGAGCGCATGAGTGACCGTTCAAGGGCATCTCGGTCCAGGTAAGGGCGGCTGGCGAACCAGCCGAACCTGGGCAAAGCCCCCTGGCCACAGCCCCCACCTGCTCCTCCAAACTGAGCTGTGCATCCAGGAGGACGCCCAGATTCCTCGCCCTATCCACGGGGTAACACCTCCCCCATGACCAAAGATGGCACATCCACTGAACACCGAGATGCCGGTAAGAACAGCCACTCAGTCTTGGCTGGGTTGAGTCTGAGCCTGTTACTCCCCATCCAGGCCTGCACCGCCCAGGCACCGGACATCACCGAGAGACATCACTGATCTGGTCTGGGGTGGAGATATACAACTGGGTATCATCTGCATATTGATGATACCTCACCCCAAAACCACGGATGATCTCACCCAGCGGTTTCATGTAGATATTAAACAGGAGAGGTGAGAGAACCCCTGAGGCACCCCACAACTAAGGGGCCTCGGGAGGATCTCTGCTCTCCTGTCAACACCGACTCGAACGGTCCGAAGGTAAGAGGAGAACCACCGTAACACGGTGCCCCCCACTCCCAACCCCGGGCAGCAGAGAGGATACCATGGTCGATGGTATCGAAAGCCGCTGAGAGATCTAAAAGGACCAGGACAGAGGAAAAACCCCTGTCCCGAGCCCTCAAGAGATCATCCACCAATGCCACCAATGCTGTCTTGGTGCTGTGTCCGGGTATCTCGTATGATCCAGGAAGTTTCACCTTTAACCATGGGGGGGGAGGTATTGCCCCCCATGGAAAGGACTCGCAACTTGGGTGTCCTCCTGGATACACGGCTCAGTTTGGAGGAGCAGGTGGGAGCCATGACCAGGGGGCATTTGCCCAGGTTCGCCTGGTGCACCGGTTGTGCCCTTACCTGGAATGAGATGCACTACACACGGTCACTCATGCGCTTGTTACATCCCGACTCGACTACTGCAATGCTCTCTATATGGGGCTGCTCTTGTGGACCACGCAGAGGCTTCAACTGGTGCAGAATGCGTCCGTGCGGGTTGTGATGGGAGTTTCCCAATACTCCCATGTTACACCCCTCCTGCGCGAGCTGCATTGGTTGCTAGTTGCCCTCCGCATGAGATTCAAGGTGCTGGTACTTACCTATAAAGTCCTACATGGCTTAGGGCTGGGATACTTGCAGGAACGCCTCCTGCCAGCATCGAATTCCCATCGCCCGGTGCGCTCCCACAGGCAGGGCCTCCTTGGGGTGCCATCAGCCAAACAATGTTGGCTGGCAGTCCCTAGTGGTAGGGCCTTCTCTGTGGGTGCGCCTACCTTGTGGAACCAGCTTCCACTGGAGTTCCATTTGGCCCCCGACCTCCGCTCCTTCCGCCGCAGCCTAAAGACTTGGTTATTTGAACAAGCCAGCCTGGACTAAGGGATGGGGGTTGGGTTAGTTTTAAATGTTTGTTCTGGTTTTAGATAATTTATTTGGTCATATTGGTTTAATAATTTTTTAACTTTTTAAAATTTGTTACTGCATGTTTTTAATGATGTGAGCTGCCCTGAGTCCCCAGGGATATAGGGCAGCATATAAGACCAAATAAATAAATAAATAAATAAATAAATAAATAAATAAATAAATAAATAAATAAATAAATATACTGCATGAGTCAAAAAGAGGGCTGTGAAAATATTTACAGATCCCTCACATCCTGGATATAAATTGTTAAAACTTGTACTGTCAAAACGACGCTATAGAGCACTGCACACCAGAACAACTAGACATAAGGACAGTTTTTTCCCGAACGCCATTACTCTGCTAAACAAATAATTCCCTGTATGACTTTGTTTCTTGTATCCATATGATTTACATTGACTGTTTCCTAATATGATTTGATTGCTTATTGTATCCTATGACTATTATTAAGTGTTGTACCTGATGATTCTTGACTCTTGACAAATGTATCTTTTCTTTTATGTACACTGAAAGCATTTGCAGCAATTCCTTGTGTGTCCAATCACACTTGGCCAATAAAGAATTCTCTTCTATTCTATTCTCCTGTGAGCTGGGTCTTCACGCAATGTGTCAAAATAAGATCATTTGAGCCTTGTCGTTTGTGCTTTGAATGAGAACTTCAGGTGAAAGCCAAAATTTAAAAGCCATAATATGGCTTAGTGTTTAGGTAGCATGTAGGTCAAGTCCAGCTAAGAGATTCTTTTTAATAAGCATGCAGCTTTACAACATCTTGTTCTTCATCAGAACTTTTACTCCTACTATTTTCTGGGATAATGGCAATACATATGTCTATTCAGTGGTAGCATCCCTTTGTGTTCTACCACAAAGCCTTTTTAGTATTGAAATAAGTTGAAATGTAGTGTTGAAATATTTTAAAAATTAGATAAATCTAACTTGTGCAGCTTCACTGGAGGAGGAAAATAAGAGGAAATAAAAGTCTATTATAAATATTGATTTACTCCAGTTTCTAAGCTTCTCCAAACCAGAGATTCTCAGTAAGACGATTTCCTTACTCTGAGTTAAAACAGAAATGTAACATCATTGATGTTGGAAGTATGAATTCCTATGAGCTATAAGTGGGTGCTAGTACTTACCTATAAAGCCCTATATGGCTTGGGATCGGGTACTTGCTGGAAAGTCTCTTGCCGCATCGAATGCCCATCGCCGTGCATGCCCACAGACAGGGCCTCCTTGGGTGCCGCCAGCCAGACAATGTCGGCTGGAGGCCCCTAGGGTAGGGCCTTTCTGTGGGAGCACCCACTCTATGGAACCAGCTGCCCCTGGAGCTACAATTGGCCCCCGACCTCCACTCCTTCCACTGCGGCCTAAAGACATGGTTATTTGAACAAGCTGGCCTGGACTGAGGGGTGAGGGGTTTAGTTTTATCATGTCAGTGTCTTTTGGGTCTTAGATAATTTGTTTGGCTTGAATTGGATTTAATAATTTTTTAAGTAATTTTAATTTTTGTATTGTGTGTTTTTATGATGTGAGCAACCCTGAGTCCTTCGGGAGACAGGACAGCATACAAGACCAAATAAATAAATAAATAAACAAACAAACAAACAAACAAATAATATGAAGAAAGAAACCAATAAATGATGACGTGTTCAGGCATCAAAGATGGAAGTTGCATGTATTTAAAGACAGGAAGAATTTACATTTAGTCTGTAAAAATGATATGGTAAGCATTTGAAGAAGTGGGTGGTGATGGAGCTAATACATTTTCTGGAACTAGAATGAATTGCAGTAATAAGAGAAGGAATTTAGATTTAAAATTTCCAAAGTCTCAGTATGGTTGCCATGTTAAATTTAAAAAGCTGAATGATGTGCATAACAGAATAGTAACAGTGGTTTATGGTCATCAAAAGGGGTTGGATTAGGTGACCTTTGATGTTCCTTCAGCTACTCCATTTTCATGTGGTGGTGGTACTTTCACATATTTAAATTAATTAAATTGAAGCACATGAGTTCTGCTTGACACAATATTGTTGGCCAATTTTAATGAACAAGTGCTCATGCATAAGATGTCAAGAGCCATTAGGCACAATAAAATACTAACTACTGAGTAAATAGCCTTATACAGCAATTCCTCTGAGATATGAGGGGAAAATATTTGACCTTGTCACAAAATAAACAAAACATACACTCTCTAGCTCACTTACTCATTCAAGCCCAGCTGATTTCCAGAAAACCTCTCATATATTCACATATATAGGGGTCTTGTCTTTTTAACATCTAGATGAAAAGAGCTAAAAATGTTGAACAGGTGGGTTATGTGCTACCAAAAATGAACTGGGGGGAAAATGCTTCTTACAGAATAGGATATGCTTCTTTCCAGGAAGAAATCAGAAAACATCTCCAACCTTTTGATTGTACTAAGTGGGAATTGTGAGAGCTGCAGTTCCAATGAAATTAGAGGTCACCAAACCCTTTCAATTAAGATATCACTAACAATTATTTGCTAATTGTTTACTAATTGTTGATTTTGAAAGTAGGATGATGTAGTAGATCACTGATTAAACTCTTATTCCTGTTTCCAAGCTCCACTCAGACAGCAAGAATTTCCTAATTAATTCCATATTAGAAGCTTTTTGCTGCTTGTGGTAATTGTCTATTACTGGATGTATGTGATATATTGTGATAGTATTGCTTCCTTTTTCTATTCTTTATTATTGTTTTATTTTGTAGTTTATTTAATTATCACCCCAAATCAATTCACAACAGGATTAAGACCTTTTCATCAGAAATTATGGCCCATATCTACCTTGTTAATCTATTATGAGTTAGTAGATAGATTTTTTTTGCATTTCAATCTAGGCTGAGAGAGAATTACTGGCTCAGTCATCTGTGCCTAAAGGGGACTGCAACTCATAATCTCACAGCTTCTAGTGCAGCACCATAACCAATCTATCACACTGGTTCTCACAGATATTTGAACAGATAGAGTAGATAATAGCACCTAGCTGAATTTGGCTGAATTTTAGAAGTTAAACCAAGCTGAATCTGTTAATACTTAGATGGGATATCAAACAATTTATGAATTATTCAGCTTTACTGTACAATTAGTTAAAAAATAAACTTATACTAAGGCTTAGTTTTAGAATGGTCCAAAATATGCACGGAACCCAACAGGTTCTCAACTATTGGGGGGGAATCAAACACTTTTGCTACAATTGAAGATAGATTTACTATTTGTTGGTGTATAGATATCTGTTCGCAGAGCAAGCTATTTGCCTAGCCTAAATACATTATTATTTTTCTGTCTGTGTACAGATCTGCACTTTCTAGTTGGTCCATCACCCATACAGGCCATCAATGCTTTCTGGGTGCAAAAATGCAGGACATCATGTCCACCTCTCATTAGCCCTCCCAGATAAATCTGACAGGAAACATGATTAGATTGGCTAATTGTACTTTGATGTAAAGCTACATTGAGAAAATCTTGCAAAACTGAAGGTACAAACCTCCCACCACCTTCTGCTTGATCTCCTTCATAAATTTCTGCATCTGACCCTCAAACCAATGGGGGCTTCTCTATCTCATGTCTAGAGCATCTCATCCCCTTGTCCCCCAAGGTCACCACATTTTCCATTACACCCCTCCCATTTAAAAT
>CM019149.1:77091482-77211482 GCA_009733165.1 Naja naja
GGATGAGAGTCATTCTGTAGTCCGTTAAAGGTTGGGGGTGGCTGGCGATCCCCGGTGGTGCCTCCGATGGTGGAAGATCTCAGGCGTCGGCTGGTGTTTTTCCGACGCCCGGCGCAGCTCTTTCTGCTGGTCCCTTTGAAGCCACCGGGTGTCCAACTTCTGCTCGGCAGCGCTTCGCATTGCGGCGTGGGCCCAGTCAGCTGCTTGCTGCTTGCTTCAGGCTGAGCTCAGCGCTGCGTCCACGAGGGCGGCCCTTGTGGTGAGGCCCTTAAGGCAGCGTGACAGGCTGAGTCAGCCAATTCAGGGACTTAGCCTTGGAGCCTGCTGCACCCTAAGGGACAGTCGCGAGTGATGGTGGCTGGCCGGCGCTTGAGAATGGGATGGCGGGCTGAGCAGCTGGCTGATTTCCAGCTCAGCCATGAACCCCTGCGCCCTGGAGACTGGTGCATTGATCAAGCGCGCCTTGAAACGGCGCGATGAGCTTCAAGCTGTGGGGAGTGAACTACGGGGAGTGGAGACCAGTGGAGCCCCCACCCGACCTTGGAGGTGGCGCTTTCCGGAAGACAGCGTTTTAGGGGTGACGAGGCTAGGAGTGCGGGGACTGGCTGAGGATGCTGGTTTCGCTCGGCGCCTGGCCCAGCTGGATCTCGAACAGAGCGTTGGTAGCATGGCGATGGCGAGAAGCGGATTTGGTGCTGGTGGCGTGGGCGTGATCATGGCTGGAGCAGTGGTGCTGCCATGGGCGCCCCAATTGGAGGTGTTGAGTGGCAGAGAGCAGCGATGGTGGAGATGATGGACTGGCCAATGGTGACTCTGGGCCACGAGTTGGAGATGGTGTGGCCTTGGGACTCTGACCAGCCCTGGCCTCCTTGTCATCTGCTCTGCTCTGGCTGGACTTAGATCTGCTTCTTGTTGCCCTCCCCTCCCTTTTCCCCTCGCCTGCGGGGCTATTCCCCCTCTTCCCTCTTTTTCACCCGATGGATGGTTTGGTGAGAGAGGTGTGGAAGCGCCCTGCCTACCACTGTGTGAGGGTGGTGGATCGGGTTTGCTAGTCCCCCTCCTGGAACCAACCCCTGTGATTCATCTTACCACCGGACATGCTTACCCAACAACTCCAGCGGTGAGCCGGTGACCGGCCGGAGGAGGCCTTTATTATTGGCCCGCCGGTTAGCGTGAAGAGCAATCTGATCTACTCTCTGGGACCATTCAGCGGTAGCATGGATGCGGGATTGGACTGGGTGCCTCAACATCCTAACATCTTTCAACATCTTTTAACATCTTTGTTAGACTTGTTTCCATCTTTTGACTCCTCCCTTATATGTGCAATATAACATCGTGTGGAGTCTATTCGTCAGACCTCTGGGCCTACGGGGCGCTCCTCTCTCCGGGCTTGGCCTGCCAGGCTTTCTACAGTGTACCTCGAGGATGGGTTATGGAACCCAGAGAGTTGGCTGTGGTAGGGTTTGGGGTGGGGGTCCTGGGAAGGGTGGAGGGTAGGTTCCAGGCCGTCATTAGTCAAATTTCTTATTCGATTTTTAAATGGGTTAGGGAGGGGGGTTTTATAGGTGTCCACTGTAGCCCCAGTCAGGATGGTGTGGTGGGGTGTGGGAGGGGGTGCGGGGCTCAGGCGGAATAGTGGGGGCTTTGATCCCTAGGGTGGTTGGAATGGGAAGGAGTCGGCGAGGAAAGGGCCGTATCATGTTAGGGGCGCGTCCCGCTGTATTCAAGCAGTGATGCGCTCTGACCCCTGGCCTCTTCTCAATCTCTGGGGTGTTGGGATCCAGGGCCCTGGGCTCCGGCTGGTGTATTTTAATGCCAGGTCCGTGGGGAATAAGGCACCTCTCCTCCGGAGGAGTTGTGAGGAGGAGGCCACGGACCTGGCTTATCACTGAGACCTGGTTGGGGCCAGAGGGAGTCCCTCTGGTTGATATCTGCCCCCAGTTTTTGGGTTATGCGGTCTCGACCCCAGGAAGGGGGTGGAGGGTGGCTGTGGTTATTAGGAGACCTTATTTCCAAGGGAGGTCCCTGCTCGGAGATAGGCGGTGTGAGTCCCTCCTGCGTGAGGTTTGGGCCAATTGGTGGGATGGGCGTGCTGCTTACATACCTGTCCCCAGCTGTGTATCAGCCGCCCTGCCTGGGCTGCTCGATGCCGTCTCGGGGTGGCGGTGAGTTCCCTGAGCTTATGGTTCTGGGGACTTCAATCTGCCCTCCTGGAGTGCTGAGGGAGTGGGGGCTGGCCGGAATTCATGGCTTCCATGGAGTCCATGGGTCTGACCCAGTTAATAGAAGGCCCGACTCACGTGGGGGCAATATGCTTTCGACCTAGTTTTTGTCTGGGCAGTGGCGTAGTGGTCGAGGGGATGGTGTTGCACCCACCACTGTTCCATGGTCAGACCACTATCTCCTAAGGTTGGTCTTCCATCAAGCCACCCCACACAGCTGGGATGAGGAGCCACTGAGATGGTTTCCCCCAAGCCCTGATGGACCCTGAGAGGTTCCAGACAGAACTGGGGTTTTTCATCCCTCACCCACAGCCCTGCGAGGTCCTGCGGCACGCCTGGCAGCAGTGGCGGCTGCGGGGCTCTTGACAGGGTTGTCCCCATCGTCCCCTCACTGGCGCAGATCCCGACTCCCCCTGGTATGCGGGGGCTCCGAATGGCGTCGTAAAGGGAAAGAGAAATGAAGTGGAGAGGCGACCATCGACCGAGCCAGAGTTGAGAGCTCATATTAGGACTTACCTGGTAGCTGTGGGGGCGGCGAGAAATCTTACTTCTCCGCCCTCATAGCATCTGCAGATAACCGCCCAGCCGCCCTGTTTGGGGTTGCCGCTCCCTCTTACAACTGGGGAGGGCGGACCCTCTGGGGTAGAGCTGAGAATTTGGTCTTTATCTGCAGGACAAAATCGCGGATCGGGAAGGGCTGCACTGGACTTGCAGTGGTCTGATGAGGGGAGGCAGTGGTCTGGCTAATGTTATCTGGACTGAGTTCGATCCTGTTTCTGAGATGAAGTGGACAGGATTATCGGCGGCTGAGTTCCACCACATGTTTATTGGACCCGTGCCCTTCCTGGTTGGTTTATGCTTCCAGGGAGGTCACGTCGCGGCTAACTCGGGCAGTTATCAGCTTGTTAAGGAGAGGGCTGTTCCTGCCGCCTTGAAAAGCGGTGGTGACCCCTCCTGAAAGAAACTGCCCTTGACCGAGTTGAACTTTCGTCGGTCTCCAACCTTGTTTTTAGCGAAGGTTGTTGAAATGTGTGGCCAACAATTGCCACTTTTCCTGGATGGCGGACTACCTGGATCCGTACCAATCGGGCTTCCGACCGGGTACAGCAGAGAACAGCATTGGTGGCGCTGATGGATGATCTCTCTAGGGCTGGGACAGGGGTTTTCCTCTGTCCTGGTCCTGTTAGATCTCTCAGCGGCTTTTGATACCATCGACCATGGTATCCTGTTGCGGCTCTCGGGGGCTGGGAGTGGGAGGCACTGTTTTGGTGGTGGTTCTCCTCCTACCTCTGGGCGTTCATAAGCAGTGTTGGCAGGGGCGGAGGTGGACCCAGGTCTCTGTGGGTACCTCAGGGGTGGGTCCTCTCGCCTCTCCTGTTCAACATTTATATGAAGCCGCTGGGTGAGATCATCCGTGGGGTGAGTTATCATCAATGCGCTGATGATGCATGGTCTCCATCTCCACGGGCCACATCAGTGATGCTCTCTCCGTGATCCCGTTGTTTGGGCGGTGCGAATCTGGATGGACAGGAACATGCTCTCAATCCAGAAGACAGAGTGGCTGTGCATACCGACATCCCGGTCCAGTTTGGAGATTCCATCTTTGGTCATGGGGAGGAGGTGTTACCCCTGTGGACAGACGCGGAACCTGGGGGTTCTCCTGGATTCCGCGGCTCAAGTTGGAGGAGCAGGTGGGAGCGTGGCCAGGGGGCCTTTGCCCAGGTCGGCTGGTTAGCCAGTTCGCCCATACCTGGACGGGATGCCCTGCTGCGATCACTCAGGCTCGTTGTCTCGGTTGGACTACTGTAGCGCTCTCTATCTAGGACTGCCCTTGTGCACCACTTTCGGGAGGCTTCAGCTGGTGCAGAATGCGGCTCTTGTGAGTTGTGATGGGAGCCTCCCGATACTCCCATGTTACACCCCTCCTCGTGGCTTGCATTGGCTTCGGTTGCCCTCGGGTGAGTTCAGGTTTTGGTTTTAACATTCAAAGTCCTACATGGCATGGGTCCAGGATATTCACGAGCGACTTCTCCCAGCCTCAAATACCAGCCGCCCGATGCAGTGCTGGCTGGGGTCTCCTCGGGCTGCCCTCCATGACTCAATGTCGTTTGGCGGGGACCGGGGAGGGCTATTCTGTGGCAGCCCCACTCTATGGAATCTTCTTCGCTGGAGCTCCGGCTGGCTCCCGATCTCCGCACCTTCGCCCGTGAGCTAAAAACCTGGCTTTTTACAATCTGGGCAGTGTTGACCCTTGGGGTTGTTCGTAATTTTGGGGTTTTAATAATAATACTAATATTAATTGGCTTTAATTTAATATATTTTTAAGTAACTTATTGTTGTATTCTATTTTAGTTGTGAGCCTTGAGTCCCTCGAGGAGAAGCGACATATAAGTCAATTAATAAATAAATAAATAAATAAATAAATTAACCATTGTCCTCTCTCTCCCCCCCCTCTCTATACACACACACATGCACATTGAGTGCAGTCATATGATGTCTCACATCCCCTAATAATGAATTTTCCGGTTCCTATTGTGGTCATAAGCTTAGGATTACTTGTAAGTGTAGTTATGTCCTTAATTCATACGTAGTAATATTTTCAGTTTATTTTAAATACATAATTTTAAAACAAATAATTTTGCATTGGTGACTTCTCACCTTGAGTATTAAAGTGAGTTCTGGACAGTCTATTTTAAGGATTCAAATAAATTGGATCTGGTTTAGAGAAGATTACTTGACACTAGATCAAGAGATAGAAAATAACTCATATCAAGGGAGAGATAGAAGGAAATGAATGTGTTTAGCCGTGAAGGGATGACTGAGCAGATATTACACCACTTTCCAAAGATGTTGAAAAGATATTCATATCTTAACAGCAGCGAGAATTATCTATTATCTTCTCACAATATTGGAAAAATGAAGAAACACCGCAAGATGAAGAGATAATTAAGAAGATATTAGATTGTGCAGAAATGGATAACTTTACATTGAAAATTAAACAGAAAAGAGGAACAGAAAGAAGACACAGAATATAATCAAAGATGGAACTTATTTTACCAGTGGTTGGAAAAAAAAGGAGTGGAGAGTTAGAATGGAATTTTTATTGTTAAGCAAATTAAATATCCAGAGAACACAATCTTTATTAAGCACTAAGAAATGTAATTAATAGAAAATTAATAAAATGCATTTAAAAAAAGAAAAGATATTCATTCAGAAGAAACAACACTTTTGTAATCCTCTCAGAGTACAGGTTAATGGATTTAAGTACAAGAAGACTGATTTTGGTTCAATAGTAGAAGAAATCTCCTAAAAATAAGAGGAGACCATTTTGACTGTGAAATCAATTATCCATAGAAGTGGTAGGCTCCTCTTCCCTTGGTATGTTTCATTTGACTCCAATATTTTAATTGGGATTTCAATACAAGGCAAGGATTGGATTTGAGGCCTCAAGGGCTCCATCCAATTTTGTGATTCTGCATTCCAACATGTTTTATAAACACAGATATCATTCCTATAAAGGGAAAACAATAAATATTATGCACTTTAGAGATTAACGTTTTTGAGGCATATATGGGAATTGGGTTCCATTTAATTCACAACCACTTAAACTAATAAATAAACTAGCCTCTCTGGTGCCACAGCTTTGAACTAAAGCAGCGGTGGGATTCAACCAGTGTTACTACCAGTTCAGTGACAATAAAACTGGACAATTCTTTAAACAGAGCAGGAGATTACTACTGTAAGAGTTGCATTTTTATAATGTTCTTTAGGCATTTGAGGATTGGAAGCATGGCTGAAATTTAGAAATTTTAGATGATTGGAAAAATATGTAGTTAAGCCTATTGTTGGCTTAACACACCTACCTTACTGTTGTATTATTTTGTTTGCAAAAAATCTTCTTACCATAATTGGATAATTTATCACATTCTGGGATTTGATCTGAGTTGAAAAACTATATATAGACAGTACAAAAACCAAAAAATATGAAAAAAGGATCCTGTACGCGCTTGAAGATATGTTTTATTTGGAGGATGGCAGTATGGCCAATTCTTCAAGATGTTAATTGGGTAGTGTTAAGTTTTCATGAAGAGTCAGACGTGAAGAGCTTCAGTGAAGAGTTTATTAAGTGACTACAGCTCGAATGGACCCAACTTGGCTGGGCTACGGCTGCTACTTATAGCCAGCAGCCATAGTTGTCAGCCAATCAGAGTGCAGGGTTTTCCCGCACTTTTTAAACCAATCATATTTGACGATTTACAAGAACAATTCAAACTAAACCAATAACATTCAAACCTACATACATAACAGGTAGAACTTGAGAAAGGAGAGGAAAGGTAAGAAAGAGAGAAAGAAAGATGGAGAGAGAGAAATAAAGAAAGAAAAACAGACAGACAGAAAAATAAAACATGGAATTTACTTCTCAAGAATTCCAGCATCCGTTATTGATTTCCTTTTTAAAAAAAGTCTGCAGGTCAACTGTGCCATCCTTGTGGTTTCCTTGTGGGAATTCTCAGGATGGCTGCTAGCAAGGTTCTTAGAATTCTTGAGTAGATGAAGATAGGTATATAATTTTGGTGTCAGTGGATGCTTTACTTTCTTTCTTGTTACATTTTCTTTTCTGTAATATGCTTTTTATAAGCTGGTTAGGAGTTTGCTGTTGAAAAACTGATGTCAACTTTAAAATAAATCAGGAAATTTTTTATTTATTTGATTTTTATCTCACTTTTATTATTGTTTATAAATAAGGCAGCAAATATATCTAATACTCCTTCCTCTTCCTATTTTCCCCGCAACAATCCTGTGACGGTTTCAGCTGAAATAGAATGACTGGCTCAAAGTCACCCATTCATTTTTTTGTGCCTAAAGTGGGACTTATGGTATATAAAAATAGTACAGTGTTGCATATTTATACAGTTATTATTAAAATACTCATTTATCATCAATACTGAACAATTATCTGAGCGCAAGCTGTATGGAATTCAGCTGGCCTTACTTCTGATTAGAATTATATAGGATTCTGTGCTAATGTTGCATTTTATTTCTAGTACCTGGGAACATATTTCAGGAATGAAAGGGTAACTAACTTAGAATTGCCATTTCTGGATTGTAAAAATCCAGATTAAATCATAGATGGTGCCAAACAGTATGTTTTCTATATAACTTTGCTGCCACTTGCTGGCATCCTTAATATTGCTGCTCAGATGTGGTAGTCTAACACTCCACCAAATCATTACTATTTGTCTATGTAACAGTGTGGTAATATAGAGGAATAATATTCAGCTTTTTAAAAATAAAATAAAGTTGAGGCCAATACTTATTTATTTAGAATTAAATCTTATTAAATTCAATGGACTTTACTTCCATGTCAGCATATATGTGGTTGTAGCCCATGGTTTATGGCTTAGCATTATAAGTGAATTAGAACCAGAATGCTATGATTAAAGCAACCTACCATTTAGTCTAAGGGATAAATCTAGCCAGTGTCTTGTTCATACAAGAACCTTCTCTTTATCTCTTGAGATATATACTATAACCCTGCTCAAACCTCCAAATAGGCTCTTTGTACATGGGAAAAGGTTTGAAAATGAGGATATGGATTTGTCCTTCATATGTTCATTGTAAGATTGCACATATAAACATGCATGGAAGCAGAATGAGGTTAGTATCAGGACCATTATTTTAACCTTCATTTTTTGAGTATATAAGCTTTCCATCAAGACTTATCTGGTAGCTTTAATTCTTCCAGTTCTGGTAGACTTAGTTCTTCACAATTTTTTAAAAAGTAATATATTGAACATACTGTTCTGGCACAGTGTAAGAATTGTTAGAAATAATGTTGTTCAACACTACTGGATGAAACAGCTGGCAGCTGTTG
Source organism: Naja naja (assembly GCA_009733165.1). Classification (NCBI taxonomy): domain Eukaryota; kingdom Metazoa; phylum Chordata; class Lepidosauria; order Squamata; family Elapidae; genus Naja; species Naja naja. Next base: position 77,099,580 of record CM019149.1, read on the forward strand.
CAGAACAAAAGGAAGAGTATTCTATTTTTAATCTGCTCAGTAACAGAAGTTCTCCAAACAGCACTTGCTTCTGGTGCTGAAGCAGGTGACAGATAAAAATGGCACAGCCAGCACTAAGTAGATAGTAGTATATTAGGGAATAGTTATTTCTTCAGCATCTATATTCCTATATGGTGCTGCCTCTGGCATCCCATCCCATCCCCCACTCACCATTTCTTGGCCTGAGCAAGAAATACTGGAATTATTTCTTTTCTGTTGCCATACAATGGATGCTGATGGTTTTATATAACAAACATTTTTATCTATGCATTAAGCAGGCTGAACACTCAAGAAGGATTATTTTATATATAGGATGGTGTCTTTCAACTTGATGTCCTCCAGGAATATTGATCATGCTTATGGAAGATGATGCAAAATGTAGCAAAATTTAATTGTAGGGAAAGAGATATAGGAAAACAGATATTTCTTCAGATACCAGTAGTAATATCTCAAATTGTGTCCCTGCTATACTATAACTTTCAAGCCAGTTATGAGCAATTTGTCTGAAGCCAAAAGAACTACTTTAAAGATATAGTGTAGTTTAAAGCATTGAGATATAATCGGTAAATTATGTTAGGTAAAAATTGGTCATAAAATCTATAGATCGTTAATTCTGTGAACTTGAGAGCAGTTCTGAGAACAATTAACCCTGTTGCTTGTAATAATATCAATACTACCAGCTCTTCTTTTATCCAAAATAACCCCTTCTATTTTGGTGAACTAAGACTGCTGTTTAATATCTAGGAAATTATTTAGAATGTAGACTGCCTCAGAGGAAGATGTGGCTTAATTGAACGGTTGTTAACAAGGCTTCAGAGAGACACTTCAGAAGGGCTGAACGTATTTGAAAACAATTTCAAACAAAACAGTTGACAGGTGGGTTGAGGGAGATCCCCAGTCCTAGAAGATTGGCCTGAACACTCAGCAAAGTCGAGCATTCCTGTGTTTATTCACTTGCTAGAAAGAACAGCTTAAACATAAACATAACCATGTGGACTTTTTCAGTCTTCCCATTAAATTGCTATGGAATTAATTCCCATAATGGAAGAGAAACAGATGAAGTTTATTTGGCAACCGTAGCCATGAGGCATATTTAAGCATGACTGAAAACAATACATACACATATTGTATGTAAACTGAGTTACTTAGTTCACAGGCCACATGTTTTTCAACTTCTATTCCATTTTCCTGTTCTGTATGTCCAATTTAAGGAACATGTTATTTTGTTTCCTTCTCAATTTGATCCCACGAAAACTAACTTCTTGAAGCACTTACATAGAGAATGAGTGATATTGTTTAGAATTATGTAGTTTAATAGCAGGAAAACTCATTATTTGGAGTCACTCTGAACCTGAACTGGTTCTAGGTAACTGCTAGTTTCTTTTTTAGCTGGGTCAGTTTGAGCTTGAATCACCAAGATGACATAAACTGTCCTTGTAAATGTTGAGGTAGTGTTCTTCTCAAGGAGAAATTAAAATGTGAACATGGATTTGCATAACATAATACAGTGATGAGCAAAGTTGTACTCACCAAGAGATTCAGCACAAGAAAGCTAATAACTCAGATCCTCCCTTTCGCCTCGGCTAGTTAAACTGTTGCTAGTGGGGGCAACTCTTAACATTAGAAAGACTGAGACTTGTAGTAGGTGGTGTAATGAGAAAAGCAGGTGAGACTAATTCACCCATGTGTCGGTCTTGTATTTTCACTGCCAGTGGTGATGCAGGACAGAGCTATTTTCTCTAGGGCAAACCCTATAATACTTGTATCATGTGTTTCCTACCTCCAAAACACGGTCAGAGCTATAATACAAGCAATTATTGGTCATAGTGCTGCTGAAATGTAACTGGCTGCAGAAAAATTACTGGTGCTACCAGCACTCCTGGAGGATTCAAAAGGAGATGAAGCCAAGTCACAGATAAGGAATCCATTAATGGCTACAGATCATCAGGTAACATAGAGCCTGGGAGCCATAACTGCTTTTCAGAATCAACATCTTTGTGAATGACTCTGCTGGCAAGGGAGTGGACGTTTTTTCCTTCAGACATGTTGGTATTATTTCCAGAAGTATCTTGTTTGGATGCTATGAGAAGTGTGGTGCCAGATAAATTCTCTTTTTATGAAGGCTGGATTTACTCTACACATCAGAATAGTTTGTAAGGGTCATAGCACATTTCAGTCTTCCCAGCAAAGGTATAACTGCCACCTGAAACCTGAAATATTGTCATGATTAATGCCGTTCTTTTCTTGGGTTGCATAACATCACTCCTTAGTGTGCTGCCAATCTAGAGCATCACACAATATGGTGGGAAAAAGCCAAGCATGATCTGCATGGGATTCATACTGTAGATTATAGTTTCTGACACTGAATTTTTCATAAGGGCATCTGAACATGATCTACATCTCTATTAATAGGTAAGTTTCCCAGACATTCATATTAAATCCATCTTCAATATGTACTATAAATCAAGGATACTATAATCTCATTATATGTCTTGAAATATTGTTATATTGCCCATAAAATTCATATTGGCTTTACTGCTTCTTATTAATATTTTTTTACTGTGGCTGCAAATCTATGTTGCAGCCTAAACTGCTTGTCCCTCACAATGTTCCCAGCTATTTCAGAAATTCTAATCCATATTGCAATGTGATCTACCACAGACCATTTTTTCCCTTTTTCTGTCCCCCCCCACATGGTATAATTATAAGTGCAAAGCTAAGATAAAGAAATTAATAGGGACAGGTTGTTCTGTTGTTCCTACCTTCTTCTGTAAATCCATGATAGATTTGTGGCATGAAATGAGTAGCAACATTCCTAGGGTGCAATTTGCATATGTTTAAAAATGGCAAGGAGAGGAAGCTTTACAGTACTTGTAGGCAGAGTATAGGTGACTGGGGGGAACAGAGAAAGAGGAACAGGCATCACCCAGCTTGGGGGAGCCAGTAGCAGATGTAATGGTTGAATGAGCTTGTAGCATTGAGTTAATTCATTGGTGCAGCAGGCTGTTGTTGCATCAATGAAAGAATATTAAAAAAATAAAAATAAAACCAGCAATGGCTAACTAGCAGAGAACATGGCAACATGGTAGGCCAGGATGATTCACAGCTGTTGGATGGGATATGCCTGCCCAATTCTATAGCTAATTGGAACTGGGCTGCTTCTTGAAAGAAATGAAGTATTGGAGACCATCTTCTCTGCAGAGCTTGTGACAGTTTAGGTTGAATCACAGCAGGGGAACCCAAGTGCTGGGTACATTTTAAATGGGATGGGGGTGTAATGGAAAATGTGGTGACCTTGGGGGACAAGGGGATGAGATGCTGCCTAGACATGAGATAGAGAAGCCCCCATTGGTTTGAGGGTCAGATGCAGAAATTTATGAAGGAGATCAAGCAGTTAAAAGTGGTGGTGGGAGGTTTGTACCTTCAGTTTTGCAAGATTTTCTCAATGTAGCTTTACATCAAAGTACAATTAGCCAATCTAATCATGTTTCCTGTCAGATTTATCTGGGAGGGCTAATGAGGGGTGGACATGATGTCCTGCATTTTTGCACCCAGAAAGCATTGATGGCCTGTATGGGTGATGGACCAACTAGAAAGTGCAGATCTGTACACAGACAGAAAAATAATAATGTATTTAGGCTAGGCAAATAGCTTGCTCTGCGAAGAGATATCTATACACCAACAAATAGTAAATCTATCTTCAATTGTAGCAAAAGTGTTTGATTCCCCAATAGTTGAGAACCTGTTGGGTTCCGTGCATATTTTGGACCATTCTAAAACTAAGCCTTAGTATAAGTTTATTTTTTTAACTAATTGTACAGTAAAGCTGAATAATTCATAAATTGTTTGATATCCCATCTAAGTATTAACAGATTCAGCTTGGTTTAACTTCTAAAATTCAGCCAAATTCAGCTAGGTGCTATTATCTACTCTATCTGTTCAAATATCTGTGAGAACCAGTGTGATAGATTGGTTATGGTGCTGCACTAGAAGCTGTGAGATTATGAGTTGCAGTCCCCTTTAGGCACAGATGACTTCGAGCCAGTAATTCTCTCTCAGCCTAGATTGGAAATGCAAAAAAATATCTATCTACTAACTCATAATAGATTAACAAGGTAGATATGGGCCATAATTTCTGATGAAAAGGTCTTAATCCTGTTGTGAATTGATTTGGGGTGATAATTAAATAAACTACAAAATAAAACAATAATAAAGAATAGAAAAAGGAAGCAATACTATCACAATATATCACATACATCCAGTAATAGACAATTACCACAAGCAGCAAAAAGCTTCTAATATGGAATTAATTAGGAAATTCTTGCTGTCTGAGTGGAGCTTTGGAAACAGGAATAAGAGTTTAATCAGTGATCTACTACATCATCCTACTTTCAAAATCAACAATTAGTAAACAATTAGCAAATAATTGTTAGTGATATCTTAATTGAAAGGGTTTGGTGACCTCTAATTTCATTGGAACTGCAGCTCTCACAATTCCCACTTAGTACAATCAAAAGGTTGGAGATGTTTTCTGATTTCTTCCTGGAAAGAAGCATATCCTATTCTGTAAGAAGCATTTTCCCCCCAGTTCATTTTTGGTAGCACGAGATAACCCACCTGTTCAACATTTTTAGCTCTTTTCATCTAGATGTTAAAAGACAAGACCCTATATATGTGAATATATGAGAGGTTTTCTGGAAATCAGCTGGGCTTGAATGAGTAAGTGAGCTAGAGAGTGTATGTTTTGTTTATTTTGTGACAAGGTCAAATATTTTCCCCTCATATCTCAGAGGAATTGCTGTATAAGGCTATTTACTCAGTAGTTAGTATTTTATTGTGCCTAATGGCTCTTGACATCTTATGCATGAGCACTTGTTCATTAAAATTGGCCAACAATATTGTGTCAAGCAGAACTCATGTGCTTCAATTTAATTAATTTAAATATGTGAAAGTACCACCACCACATGAAAATGGAGTAGCTGAAGGAACATCAAAGGTCACCTAATCCAACCCCTTTTGATGACCATAAACCACTGTTACTATTCTGTTATGCACCATCATTCAGCTTTTTTAAATTTAACATGGCAACCATACTGAGACTTTGGAAATTTTAAATCTAAATTCCTTCTCTTATTACTGCAATTCATTCTAGTTCCAGAAAATGTATTAGCTCCATCACCACCCACTTCTTCAAATGCTTACCATATCATTTTTACAGACTAAATGTAAATTCTTCCTGTCTTTAAATACATGCAACTTCCATCTTTGATGCCTGAACACGTGATCATTTATTGGTTTCTTTCTTCATATTATTTATTTATTTGTTTGTTTGTTTATTTATTTATTTATTTATTTATTTGGTCTTGTATGCTGTCCTGTCTCCCGAAGGACTCAGGGTGGCTCACATCATAAAAACACACAATACAAAAATTAAAATTACTTAAAAAATTATTAAATCCAATTCAAGCCAAACAAATTATCTAAGACCCAAAAGACACTGACATGATAAAACTAAACCCCTCACCCCTCAGTCCAGGCCAGCTTGTTCAAATAACCATGTCTTTAGGCAGTGGAAGGAGTGGAGGTCGGGGGCCAATTGTAGCTCCAGGGGCAGCTGGTTCCATAGAGTGGGTGCTCCCACAGAGAAAGCCCTACCCCTAGGGGCCTCCAGCCGACATTGTCTGGCTGACGGCACCCCAAGGAGGCCCTGTCTGTGGGCATGCACCGGGCGATGGGCATTCGATGCTGGCAAGAGACTTTCCAGCAAGTACCCCGATCCCAAGCCATATAGGGCTTTATAGGTAAGTACTAGCACCCACTTATAGCTCATAGGAATTCATACTTCCAACATCAATGATGTTACATTTCTGTTTTTAACTCAGAGTAAGGAAATACGTCTTACTGAGAATCTCTGGTTTGGAGAAGCTTAGAAACTGGAGTAAATCAATATTTATTTATAATAGACTTTTATTTCCTCTTATTTTCCTCCTCCAGTGAAGCTGCACAAGTTAGATTTATCTAATTTTTAAAATATTTCAACACTACATTTCAACTTATTTCAATACTAAAAAGGCTTTGTGGTAGAACACAAAGGGATGCTACCACTGAATAGACATATGTATTGCCATTATCCCAGAAAATAGTAGGAGTAAAAGTTCTGATGAAGAACAAGATGTTGTAAAGCTGCATGCTTATTAAAAAGAATCTCTTAGCTGGACTTGACCTACATGCTACCTAAACACTAAGCCATATTATGGCTTTTAAATTTTGGCTTTCACCTGAAGTTCTCATTCAAAGCACAAACAACAAGGCTCAAATGATCTTATTTTGACACATTGCGTGAAGACCAGCTCACAGGAGAATAGAATAGAAGAGAATTCTTTATTGGCCAAGTGTGATTGGACACACAAGGAATTGCTGCAAATGCTTTCAGTGTACATAAAAGAAAAGATACATTTGTCAAGAGTCAAGAATCATCAGGTACAACACTTAATAATAGTCATAGGATACAATAAGCAATCAAATCATATTAGGAAACAGTCAATGTAAATCATATGGATACAAGAAACAAAGTCATATAGTCATAAGTGGGAGGAGATGGGTGAAAGGAGGGATGGAGGAGTAATAGTAATAGTAATGCAGACTTGGTAAATAGTTGGACAGTGTTGAGGGAATTATTTGTTTAGCAGAGTAATGGCGTTCGGGAAAAAACTGTCCTTATGTCTAGTTGTTCTGGTGTGCAGTGCTCTATAGCGTCGTTTTGACAGTACAAGTTTTAACAATTTATATCCAGGATGTGAGGGATCTGTAAATATTTTCACAGCCCTCTTTTTGACTCATGTATGTATATTATTTATTTATTTATTTATTTATTTATTTATTTATTTATTTATTTATTTATTTATTTATTTGGTCTTATATGCTGCCCTATATCCTGGGGACTCAGGGCAGCTCACATCATTAAAAACATACAGTAACAAATTTTAAAAAGTTAAAAATTATTAAACCAATATGACCAAATAAATTATCTAAAACCAGAACAAACATTTAAAACTAACCCAACCCCCCCTTAGTCCAGGCCGGCTTGTTCAAATAACCAAGTCTTTAGGCTGCGGCGGAAGGAGCGGAGGTCGGGGCCAACGGAACTCCAGTGGAAGCTGGTTCCACAAGGTAGGCGCACCCACAGAGAAGGCCCTACCCCTACGGACTGCCAGCCAACATTGTTTGGCTGATGGCACCCAAGGAGGCCCTGCCTGTGGGAGCACCGGCGATGGGAATTGATGCTGGCAGGAGGCGTTCCCACAAGTATCCCAGCCCTAAGCCATGTAGGACTTTATAGGTAAGTACCAGCACCTTGAATCTCATGTGGAGGGCAACTAGCAACCAATGCAGCTCGCGAGGAGGGTGTAACATGGGAGTATTGGGAAACTCCCATCACAACCCGCACGACGATTCTGCACCAGTTGAAGCCTCCGTGGTCTGCAAGGGCAGCCCATATAGAGAGCATTGCAGTCGAGTCGGATGTAACAAGCATGAGTGACCGTGTGTAGTGCATCTCATTCCAGGTGGGCAACCGGCTGCACCAGGCTAACCTGGGCAAATGCCCCCTGGTCATGGCTCCCACCTGCTCCTCCAAACTGAGCCGTATCCAGGAGGACACCCAAGTTTGCAGTCCTTTCCATGGGGGCAACACTTTCCCCATGGTTAAAGGTGAAACTTCCTGGATCATACAAGATACCAGCACGCACAGCCACTCGGTCTTGGCTGGGTTGAGCTGGAGCCTGTTCCTTCCCATCCAGATCCACACTGCTTCCAGGCACTGAGACATCATGGTGAGGGCATCACTGAGTTGGTTTGGGGTGTAGATGAAAAGGATGATCTCACCCAGTGGCTTCATATAGATATTGAACAGGGGGGGAGAGAGGACCAGCCCCTGTGGCACCCCGCAAGCGAGGGGCTGTGGAACCGACCTCTGCCCACCTGTCAACACCGACATGAACGCCCTGAGAGGTAGGAGGAGAACCACTGAAGAATGGTGCCTCCCACCCCCAACCTCCTGAGGCGTCGCAACAGGATACCATGGTCAATGATATCAAAAGCCACTGAGAGATCTAATAGGACTAGGACAGAGGAATATCCCCTGTCCTGAGCCCTCCAGAGATCATCCATCAGCACGACCAATGCTGTCTCCGTGCTGTACCTGGCCCTGAAGCCTGATTGGTGTGGATCAAGGTAGGAAACTTCCTCCAGGGCCCTCCGGAGTTGACACACCACCACGCTCTCAACAACCTTCACCACAAAGCGAAGGTTGGAGACTGGACGAAAGTTGTTTAAAATAGCTGGATCCAAGGCAGGCTTCTTGAGGAGGGGCCTCACCACCACCTCCTTCAAGGTGGCAGGGAAGGATCCCTCACCCAACGAAGCATTGACCACTGCCTGGAGCAGTCGTGTAACCTCCCGGGCAGCATAAACCAGCCAGGAGGTATACAAGTCCTTGATGGAAGGCAGGTTGGTAGTAATTGTTTTTCTGCAGTCCCATTACTCTCTGGAGTCTGTGTCTGTCTTGTTGGGTTGCAGAAGGCTCTAATGCTGGGAAAGGTGGAAGAAAAGAAGACAAGGAGCAGCAAGGTAGATGGACTCAGTTAACAGTGGTGATAAATCCACTATTGGTAGACTTGAAAAACCAGGGTAGGGACAGATCACCAGGGAGAAAAACCATATGGTTGCTAACATCAACAATGACCAGATAAGACATAATCAATTTTGGCTTATATGAACCTAGCTGTGGCTTGTAAACCATGTTTATATTTTAATTTGCTGCATTTGAACTCAACAATGGTAGCTTAATTATTAGACAATGGTTAAGAAAACCTGGCTGAGCAAGAAGTGTCATTTCATTGACTTGTTCTTTCCCCTGCCCCCAATGCCCTGACAACAGTATGCCCCCTGGTTCTGATTTGGGGCAAATTGTGTGTTCACAGCACAGATCTATTGTATTTAGCAGACAGCAAATAGTCTGAATGCAACATTCTTTCACCATAATTGTTTATGACATTAGCTGAGGCTGCCAGGCAGCTGAGGCTGCCAGGCAGTAAATAGTATTGCTTAGGTTAGTTGTTTTTGAATCAGTATTTTTTTAATCTAAAATTTCTACAGGATGAAGCAACTTGACTTATTTGAATGCCACTGTTTTCAGGGGAGACTGCTTTTATATTTTACAACATTAGTTGATTCTGTAAGAATTTATTTGGGACAGAAACAAATTAATCAAAATTTCATTATTTAGATTCTGTGTATCAAACATCTATATGGGGAGATGATGTGATCCAGATATGTGTGTGTGTGTGTGTGTATGTGTCTATCTATCTATCTATCTATCTATCTGTCTGTCTGTCTGTCTGTCTGTCTGTCTGTCTATCTATCTATCTATCTCTATCTCTATCTCTATCTCTATCTATCTATCTATCTATCTATCTATCTATCTATCTATCTATCTATATTGGTTCAACTTCACATATTGAAACAACAATAACAAAAAGCTGTCCCCACTTCTTCCTGAAATAAAGTTTCCCCATGGAGATGATTAAACAGGAGACAGCCATCAAGAAAGGAATACTGCAGAAAAAATGCCTTATTGGGAAGGAAAACGGCTGGGATCTGCAGATATACTGAGCTAATATGCTTTCTTTGGGCATGTGGCTATTTCTGGTTATAGCTCTGGGATTAGACCTTAAGCAGCAGCTCAAACTCAAGATATGTCCCTTTAAGTGAAGCTGCTCTGTGGGTTACACAATTGTGGTATGAAAGCTGGAACCACAATTTTTAGATCCACAGCAATACTCTAATGTGCTTCAAGTGGATAATATTTAGTGCAAGCAGTGAGCATGAAATACATCCTCAGCAAGCCTTAAAAGTCTGGCATTCATTCTGAAGTGTGCCATTGGGGTTTGCTCTACCTCTGCCAGTAATTGAACTTCTAAAGACAATTCACCGAAGAGGCAAAATTGTTCAGTACTAAATTTTTTCTCCTCTTCCCCAGGGAAACAATCTTTTTTTCCCAGAGTGCTTTAACAATTTTGGTTGGTTATATTTTTCATTGATTTGATTTTAGATGCATTGGTGTTGCTTTTCTTTTTTTCAATTATTTTGTCCTCCATCATTCTAGACCAGGGGTGGGCAAACTTTTTGACTCGAGGGCCACAATGGGTTCTTAAACTGGACCGGAGGGCCGGAACAAAAGCATGGATGGAGTGTTTGTGTTAAGTAATATAAATTCAAAGTTAGATTACTTCACGTAGCCTTCTGGGAGAGCAAGAGAACCCTCCACTCTTTTGGCTCCGCGGGCCGGATAGAACAGCCGAATGGGCCGGATCCGGCCCCCGGGCCGTAGTTTGCCCACGGCTGTTCTAGACCCTACTTGGCTAATTTTCTTCTTTACCTGAAAAATATCCATGGAGAAGTACCTGATTACAGGGTTTAATTAAAACATGGAAAGCTAAGAAAAATGTAGATTGCCCCAGGGGTAATTGATCAGTAAAAAACAAGGTAATCCACACTCTTGTTCATTTTGTAAATAAGGTCGAAACCATCTTGTTTTTTCATACCAAAAAAAAAAAAATCAAAAGCAACTTTTGTTTTCTTCAGATCAAGTAAAATGATAGAAGCATTGTGTCTGTTTGCCCCTCAAGGATAACTTTAGGATTTGGCTGCATTTGTGCTGTTCAAGTCCAATGCTACTGTCAGCTTTGGAAGTCATATTCCACGCTGCCACAAGCTTGAGAAAGTGGGAGGGGGTGGTGGTTTCAATTGAGTAGCTTTAAGTAGACAAAATAAAATTCTTTTGTTAGTTCAAGGTCATTGAGTATGGCAGGATGAAATGAGGATCTTACTTTTGGACGGATCGTGATTGGGCCATGTGATGTGATGACAGCCAAGGAGGGATGGATTTGTAGTTTGGGAAATTGTGGGAAGCCCGAAAACTTTCAGATTTGGGATTCCACAGATGTGCCAGGTTCTATTCTAATAAAAGTACTTTTGAGATATGGTTGTCTCAGAGTTACTGATTGGAATGGAGGTTTGCTGGAATGCTGACAGCTACATGAATGAATTCATACCTAAAAAGTGCTTGGTCTTCTTTGTGATGACCGAGTGTACCACAAATATAACAAAAACCACAACGTAAATAAAGGTCCTTTAATGCCTTCAGCTTGGCTTCACTGTTCAATTGTTCACAGTTGGAGATTAAACTATTTTCAAAATAATATTCCAAATGAAAGAAATACAGTTCAAAATCAAAGAGCAGATAACAAAGCAAAAACCAAAAATGAACCGCACTGAAGAAAGTTCACAACAGACAGGATAATTAATTACAAACTTCAAGAAGATAACCAGGTACAGTCCATTGGAAGAATGCCAACCAAATTAAAGCTCATCCAGGAAAAAGCACTCTCTGTTTGGATGTATGTCCCTCCTATGTTTCCTTTCTGACATCAGGAATTTTGCTGCCAGGGTATATAAGATGCAGTCTACCCATTCATTCAAGAGACTGACTGGATTTACTTTAGCACTGTCAGTAAAACAGCAGGCCAGCTTCAGAGGTTTATAGGCTGAATTAGGTATAAGTAGCTCTTGACTTACAACCACTATTGAGGCCAGAATTTCAATTGCTAAGAAAGAAGATTGTTGAGTGAGTCACACATTATTTTATAACCTTTTGTCATGGTTGTTAAGCAAATCACTTAAGTTGTTAAGTGAAGCACACAGTCATTAAGTGAATGGCTTCCCCATGGTCTTTGCTTGTCAGAAGCTGGCTGGGAAAGGCTGCAAATGGCAATCTCGTGATCACAGGAAGCTGCAACTAATGTAAATAAATTGTGGTACATGACAAACTACTATTAAAACTAAAATCTTATGGTATCTCTGGACACCTGCATAACTGGATAGAAGCATTCCTGTCAAACAGACAACAAATGGTCAAAATCAGAAACGTCCTATCAAATTCTGTACCTGTCAACAGTGGTGTCCCTCAAGGCAGTGTTCTAGGTTCAACTCTCTTCATACTCTACATAAATGACCTCTGTGATCATATTAAGAGCAATTGGGTTCTCTTCGCTGATGATGTAAAACTATTCAACACCACAGATAATTCTGCTACCCTTCAAAAAGACCTTGACTATATATCAGAATGGTCAAACAAATGGCAACTTCAAATCTCAACAAATACATGCTCTGTCTTACATATTGGCAAAAAAAAATCAGAAAATAAAATACAAGCTGAATAGTCAAGACCTTGTTGATAATCCAAACTCTGTCAAGGACCTTGGAGTACTTATCTCAAGTGATCTAAGTGCTAGAGCCCACTGTAACTACATAGCCAAAAGGCATTAAGAGTTGTTAACCTAATCCTACGTAGCTTTTCTCTGGTAATATCACACTACTAACTAGAGCATACAAAACATTTGCTAGACCAATACTTGAATACAGCTCACCAGTCTGAAACCCACATTACGTATCTGATATTAACACAGTAGAGAAAGTCCAGAAATATTTCACAAGAAGAGTTCTCCACTCCTCTACTCATTGCAGAATACCTTATGCCACCAGACTTGAGGTTCTAGACCTAGAAAACCTAGAACTACTGCCTTCGGTCTGATCTAAGTATAGTATATAAAATCATACATTGCAATGTCCTACCTGTCAATGAATACTTCAGCTTCAACCATAACAATACAAGAGCACACAATAGATACAAACTCATGGTTAACTGCACCAAACTTGATTGCAGGAAATACGACTTCAGCAACAGAGTGGTCAATGTCTGGAATACTACTTGACTCTGTGGTTTCTTCCCCAAACCCCAAAAACTTTAACCTTAGACTGTCTACTATTGACCTCACCCCTTTCCTAAGAGGTCTGTAGAGGGTGTGCATAAGCACACCAAAGTGCCTACCGTCCCTGTCCTATTGTTTCTTTTATTTTCTTATATGTATCTATGTATTTATAACTATGTTTATACTTATACCTATTATCTTGTAAGCAATTGACTAATCAAATAAATAAATAAAAATAAATTCTGGTTGCTAAGGAGCTGAATTTCAATCACATGACCCTAGGGATATTGTGATGGTTGGACATGTGAGGACCAGTTATAAACCACTTTTTTCAGTGCCATTGTAATTTTGAATTGTGGCTAAATGAATGGTTGTAAGTCAAGAACTATCTGTATTAGAAACAATGTATCTTTAACACTTCCCTATCTGCAGCAGACTCCTTCAATTAACCAGACCAACCACAACAGCCACAAAATCTGTTATGGGACTTGCCCAGAAAAACCTACTTTAAGAGATTTCCCTCAGTAGACATATCAGTTTTAGTAAATGGTTTCTTTCTAATACTGTTTTTGTCTCTTGAGTAATTTTCCTCCATCTGCCAGTTGTAGGAAGAAAAATAATAGTGTCTTAGGTTTTATTTGATAAAAAATACATTTGAGAATCCCAGTTATCTTATAAATGGTTTAATTAATAAATCTGTATTACTTGAGTGGAATTCTCTGAACTTGGGAAAGAAAACAGACATTTACCAAAGCAATGTAGGATAAGAAAGGATAGATGTTATTGTTTGATCCAAAAAAATAAGTAATGTTTTCCCTATAAAAGAGAATATTTGTAGCTCAGGGTTGAAATGAAGGGTCCTTGGTGCTCTCTGAGGTTGCTTGTTCTCTTGCAGACATTTCATTACCTAACTAGGTAATACAATCAGTGCTAGTAAGGACAAGGCAAGGCACCAGAATATACGGTAAACTGACAGCAAACAGTATTCCTTATTAGCACTGATGATGTTATCTAGTTAGGCTAATGGAACATCTACAAGAAAACAAGCTCAGAAAGCACCAAGGACTTCTCAGTGTTTTCCCTGTTAAACCAAGCCTAAAGATGATTAAAGGCAATTGGGAAGGCCCACCTTAAGGTACACAGTGATAAAATGGCGACCAAGGTACACACATTTCTCATTTCCCTAATTCTGTAACTTAATCCCTTTTCTTGCATGTGAGCTGCTATGTTGGGCTTAACAGTTACATTATCCTTTGGGGGATAGGGGCGTGGGAAGGAGATTGATAACTAGCCTGACATTTCCTTCATTTTCTATATTGTATTCTTCCCTTCAAAACTGCAGAGTCAAGTGAAATGATTTACATGTGAATTTTCCATATTGAAATCAAATGTATGAGCATGAGATTTACTTATTTCTGGGGTCAAAGGGAGGCAAGATAGGGGAGGCAGGAGATCTATAAAAATAAGATCTCCCTATTGAATAGCCTTACAATACTTACACAAATGGTTTTGACACAACAGGGTAAGTCATTCCATTTTTAGAAACTCACAATATAGTCAGGATTCCATTGCTATGAAGCTATTTTTCAACAACACATATTGTAAGGCACAATTTGGAGATTTCCCCTGAATTGAAAAAGATATATTTGCAATACAAGGGACAAAGAAGTAAAATTAGCCTTATGAAGAGAAATATGTGAATAATCAGTTTTAGAAAAATTTAATATCTTCCAGAATGGAATTCAGCCAAGCAGTTCACCAAGGAAAAAGCAAAAGAGTTGACCAAATCCCACTGGCAGATGTCCAAGCATTCCTTCCACATCTAATGACCAACAAACTACCCATGCCTTTTTAGGGAAAGCTCTTTTTTGCCTTGTTCGCCTGGATCAGCCCCTTCTCGCCATTGTATGTCTATGCTAATTGTATGTCTATGCCAATGGGTTGTCGTGGCAATTGTGCCAGGAATCCAAAGGAATGTTTTTCACGTCACAAAAAAGAAAAAAAAAGAAAAAAAAGAAAATAGGAGGGGGCTTAGAATGAAGTTTTCTTCCCTTCCTTCTTAGACTGAGGGCTAATACAAACACAAGATTATTTTCATGGAAGAAAATACGTATATATTGAACTAACTGAACATAAGAGACACATTATAGTTAGACTGTGGATTAAAAATGAAAGTTGGTTTGAAAAATAAACTGAGGTCCGCATGACCTATATGCCTCCCACAATGGTCCTTTGTGAACAGATGTGCTAGCTTTAGGTTACTTTCAGCAATACTTTGAGAGAGTCTGCTGCAAAATGATAAGATTTATTCACCTTGGGAAACAAGAATCTCCAAAATTATGTTCATCTTTTTCTAACATCTTTATGGATTTAATTCCATGTTTCCCCCCAATGGATACTCAAAAGCAATGCACAACAAATCACAATGAAGAGGCATACAATGAAGGAAAATATTTGTAGCTCAGGGTTGAAATGAGAGGTCCTTGGTACTCTTTGAGCTTGGTGGTTTGCTTGCAGATGTTTCATTACCCTATCTAGGTAGCATCATCAGTTCACTAGTCCACTAGCATTCCTCAAAAGGCATACAATTATACACAATCCAATAAAACATTACAAGTATGTGATGAAATGATCATACAACTTCTCTAGTACATCAGTCCTGAATAAGCTGAAAAGTCCAAAATATGTTCATAGTGATTACTTTTGAGTTATAATGGTATTTCTTTGAAGTGAAATATTATTTAGTGCTGTATATCGGTCAGAACCCTGACATATGGTTTCAAAATAAGTAATTTTTTTTCACTCATTAATCCGATCAAGGCAAATTGTAGGTCAAATCAGAGGACTGTACTCCAAATATTCTTTATAATATTTATACTTTTCTTGGGAATGGGGGAAGGGAGAACATTTTAGTCACTAATGAATTCCAAACTCTGGGCTTGGCAGCATTGCTACAATTCATTGCAGAAATTAACTTGGCTTATTTATTATCCAGTTGCTTCAAGCTGGAGACTGAACAAAGGAGGAAAAAGCCTCTTCATCTGATATTTCAAGGACAGAATGGTTGGCCTGAAGTCAACTCTCTTGGGGAGAATCTCTTTGCTCCTTCCTGAAATCAAACTGGCAAAAAGAAACAACCGTTTCTCTATTTGGTCTTTCAAACTTCTTGCCGGAGAAACAGAGCTTTCCTGATCCACCAAGTTTTTGTTTGCTTGTTTCTCATTCTGTTTCAGCAGTTTTCTCATCCAAGATACTTTTGCAATCATTATGGCTCTGTACCAGTGGTGGGATTCAAATTTGTTGACTATCGGTTCTGTGGGTGCAGCTTGGTGGGCGTGGCAGGGGAAGGATACTGTAAAATCTCCAGTCAGAGGTGGTATTTGCTGGTTCTCTGAACTACTCAAAATTTCCACTACAGGTTCCCCAGAAATGGTCAAAACCTGCTGAATACCACCTCTGCTCCATACAAAATGCATTTGATTGCAAATTGCAAATATATAATTTCCTTGATCCAGAGAACTAAATGCTTGACAAATGGTTGTCCAATCTCTTCTTAAAAAGTTCCAGTGTTGGAGCATCCACAACTTCTGGAGGCAAGTAATTCCACTGATTAATTGCTCTAAGTATTAGGAAATCTCTCCTTACTTCTAGGTTGGTTCTTTCCTTGATTACTTTCTATCTATTGCTTGTTGTCCTGCCTTCAGGTGCTTTGGGGAATAGGCTGACCCCTTCTTCTTTGTGGCAGCCCCTTAGATATTGGAACACTGCTAAACAAACAGCATCCTCTAGAGTTTTAGTTTTACAAATAAGACATGTTTCCAGCAACCCCAAATCTGTAAAGGCATTGCAGTTGGATGAAACTAATTGTTTTGGGAATGTTTTTCACAAGATGCCCTTTGCTTGCCTGCCCATATGATAAATCTGTAATGCTTAGCTTATGTCATTTTTCTGCATACCATCACCACAGTTGGACTTTTCCAGCTGGTTTTAGGCTGTTAACATTCATCAACTGTGGTATTAAAAGAATTGCTTTTCACTGCTCTTTTCTTTATTTCTTTGTTCTTATAAATCTTCATTTATTTAACAGTTATTTTTTAAATTCAAGTCTCTTGTGATTCAAATTTAATTCATTTTCATGATTTTCCTTTGTTCTTATTTTTCACTAAATTCAGCAGAAAGATGACTCAGCTTTTCTTTGATTACTTGTAGTTTTAGTGCTTTCTATCTTTAATTACAATCATTTTAATATGTTTCTAGGGATGAAAGCTGTTCTTTCCAAAGGATTCCCTTTTTATGTTATTTGGCTGCTAAGAGAGACAAAATTGGAAAAGTGTGACGGAAGAAAAGGAAGAATTAGTGTACAAAGTTTAAATGGAATTATTATATTTATTTCATAACTTAATTTGAATACAGCAAATAAGACCCATTCGTTTCACTTACAGATTCCTATTATCTTTTCCACAATTTAAAGGCTGTGCACTTCTACTATTCTTTCTCAGTATAACAACTGAAGTGGGTTGTATTTTTCCCATTTCCTCCCTCCGGTATAGGTCCTGAGCCCTTGCTTTGAATTTATGGTTTAGAAGTGGCTGTAAGTCTTGAAAAATTAAGTCACCCTGATGATGCAGAGATGCCCTCAGGATATATTTAATTATCTATTACATATATATGATTTGTGAGATCCAATTTTCATGGGAGCTCTGTTCAATTTAACTAATCATTCACAACTATTTTTCTTGCATTTCTTTTTGAAATAGATTCCATGAAGATTCCATTGTTCTACATAATAGCCGCCCGGAGTCCTTAGGGAGAAGGGTGGCATACAAGTAGAATAAATTATTATTATAATAATATAATTATCTTCAGTGATACAAATCTTTAGTTGGGAGCCTCAACTGATTTTCAGGGTTATTCCTACTCACCACCACTACTCCTTCCTTATGGGGGCTAATGTCAGAAAATCAGATAGGGTTTAGCAATTGCTTTCCCTCTAGACACTCAATAATAATAATAATTTAATAATAATAATTTATTAGACTTGTATGCTGCCCTCTGTCCCTAAGGACTCAGGGCGGCTAACAAAATAAAAACCATACAAATTTACAATAAAAAAGAATTAAACTAAATACAAGCCTAACAATAAAAATCAATTAAAATTTGAAATCACTAAGAACAAACCCACCCCCCCTCAGTTAGTCCAGACCGGCCTGTTCGAAGAGCCAGGTCTTCAGGTCATGGCGGAAGGAGTGGAGATCGGGGGCCAAATGAAGGCCCAAGGGGAGTTGGTTCCAAAGGGTGGGCACTCCCACAGAGAAGGCCCTACCCCTGGGCACCGCCAACTGACAATGTCTAGTCGATGGTATCCCAAGGAGGCCCTGTCTGTGGGAGCGTACTGGTGATCGGAACCGATGCTGGCAGGAGACACTCCCGCAAGTACCCCGGACCCAAGCGATGTAGGACTTTATAAGTTGTCACCAACACCTTGAATCTCACCCAGAAGGCAACCAGCAGCCAATGCAATCATCATTCAGCATCTATAGAAGAAGAATCAAGACTAGGAGAATTAAAATGCTTTTATTGCAGACATATGGATCTTCATCATCATCATCATCATCATCATCATCATCATCATCAATGGGAAGGAACTGCTATATGAGATTTCCAGAGTTTAAATCATTGTCTTTGTTATGTATGCAGGTTTGAATGTCATTGGTTAAGTTTGAACTGTTCTTGTAAAATGTCAGAAATGATTGGTTTAAATAGTGCGGGAAAACCCTGCACTCTGATTGGCTGGCAACTGCGGCTGCTGGCTATAAGTAGCAGCGCAGTCCAGCCAAATTGGGTCTGTTAAGAGCTGTAGTCACTAATAAACTCTTCACTGAAGCACTCCGCGTCTGACTCTTCATTCAAATTTAACAGTCTTTTTCTGCTGCCCTTATGCAATGATGATCTTGCCTATAATTTTTGAGGGCCATTACAGTTATGGTGACCATATTTTCTTGGAACAATATAAAGGACAATCCTGAAAACAGGGCAAATCTGAAATCAATCCATAAGTATAAAAGATTTGAATTGTTTACTTTGCTTTACAAAGGAAAATTCAAGAGTAAAACCAAGAAAAACTTTAAAAATGCATATTCTTATAAAAATATCTAAAATGAAATAGTATATTTATTATTATTTATTTATTAATGGGACTTATATGCCGCCCCATCTCCGAAGACTCGGGGCAGCTTACAATAAAAACAAACACAATAAATATTTAAAAAAGAATTAAATTAATGGTCCCAATTAATACAAAACTTAAAAACCACAAAATCTAAAACACCCCACCCATGGGTCACAGCCCGGCTTGGTCAAATAACCAGGTCTTCAAGTCATGGCGGAAGGTGCGGAGGTCAGGGGCCAAGCGAGCCCCAGGGAAGTTGGTTCCAGAGTTCAGGGACCATGACAGAGTAGGCACGTCATCGGGGGACCGCCAGCCAGCATTGCCCAGCTGATGGGACCCCAAGGAGTCCTTGTCTGTGACTTCACAGGGCGGTTAGTATTCGATGTCGGCAGCAGTCTCTCCCTTAAATAATAAGGACCCATGTCATGTAGGACTTTGTATGTTAAAGTTAAAACCTTGAATCTCACCCGGAGGGCAACCGGCAACCAATGCAGGCAGCGCAGGAGGGGGCTAACATGGGAGAACCGGGAAACTCCCATCACCGCCCGTGCCGCCGCATTTATGTATATTTAATTTAAAAATACAATTCAATTTCCATATTTTTCACATGAATATGAAAGATGGTGCCTTAAGTGGTACTATTTGTACAGTAACAGTTTAAATGTTCAAAATAAAATAAAAAAACATGAGTTTTGGAAAAACAAATAAATCTAAGCAACAACTTTCTGAAATACTGTAAAGGACTGATCTTTGTAATAAAGGACATACGGTCACTGTAGGCACAAGTGTGCTTTGATAATGTTCCTGTCAAATCTCAATCTCTTTGAATTTTATATCTGCAGTGTGTACAGCTACAGCTTCCCAGACTGTTCCCCTCCATTTGGTTCACAAGTTCATTTTAATATTCTAAGCCTAGATTATAACATCAAATAATCTTTTTGAAAGTGTTTAAATGAGGATGTTTCAAAGCATGCAAGGAAGAGAAAAGGTCTATATGCAGACTGCGGCAGGTTTGAGGTTTCTTATGTTTCTCATTCTCTTAAGACGATTCTACTCTTTAATCGACTTAAGTACAGTAATGTGAACAATCTATATGGGCATTTCTTATTGACTACAGTAGAGTATTCTAATCCTTCTGCATCTTAATAGACTGCATATTAGAATCTAATAGATTGTACAGTAATATGCAGTCTATTAACTAGTAGATTCTACTCCTTAGAATCTTAATGGACTGCATATTAGAAAAAATCACTCTCTTATGCTGCAGACTATTACACTACACGAAGCAGCATCTTCCATTTAATCCAGTTTTCTTCAGTGCTTGCGATTTCAAAATGGATAGGAAGTAGCTAACTTTGCAAGAATTTTCCTAGCATGCACAGCTCACCTTAATACTTGTACCATTTATTCCTGATGGAATGTAACTTCTCACATACGTGTTTATTCAGGTGTTTAGACAGTCTTCCACATAGCTGCAGGATCTCCTTCCCTCAGCTCCAAGCCAAGAGGAGGAAGAGAGCTGGAAAGGACAATACATAGTGAATTCACTGTGCCTGAATATCTCTATCCAAAAACAACATTTGTGTCAAGGTTTGGCAATGTGTGGGCATCCCTTGGCCTACACAAGCAGTCTTTGTACTTTAGGAAGAAGGAATATCCAGCTGTTGAGAACTTTGAAGAAAGCCCTTTTGGCAATCCACAGTCACTTGTTCTGAATCCTTTGCTTTATTTTTAAATTGGAGCTAGGTGGAAACTGCCATTTCAGAATAAAAGATGCAGATAACAAAAATACATCCACCCATCAAAAAGCCTCAGATGTGCAATTACAGCCTCCACAGCCTCCGTCAGACCGGATGATGATTATAGAGAAGGGTACTCAGCTCATTGCTTAGGCAAAGGAAGGCACCATGTTCTCCAAACAATCACACACTGGAGTCTAATTACTGGGATAGGCAGGATTTACTTTATTTTCCGAGCTATATTAATCCTAGCATAGAAATAGTTACCTTTGTAATAATCATCTCATAATTGCTGAGGTAATGATAGTGAGGGGTCTTGTGATGGTATCACAAAGACTGACAGATTTTTGTTTTGGGGAACTAAAAGCAACTGCAGCAAAAGCACTTAAACTTATATACCGCTTTACAGTGCTTTACAGCTGTCAGGCTCCAGGCGCTCTCTGCTTCTCCCAGAGCACGACACACGTGTAGGGTGGTCTAACAGTGCCAGGCATGTCCAGTATCAGTCCAGAAGCAGACAGTGTTGTAGATGGCTTGCATGTCCAGTAGTAGTCCCGGAGCAGATGGTGTTGCAGACAGCTCAACTGAAGGGGGGGCGCACACACCGCAATTCAGAGTGGGAATAAACTGCTGCACCATGAACATTGGGACATTGGATGGGACATATACACACAAATGGGTGCTGGAATATGGGGAGAATGGGGAATGGGGACAGGTGTGGGGAACTAGGCATGGGGTGATGGCATGGGGATGATAGTGGCAGCGTGTGGATGATAGCGATGTCAGGCGGATTTATTTATTTTATTTTTATTTTATTTTATTTGTCAATCACAAGATAATAGGTATAAGTCTAACATGAGTAAGAATACAGGAAATAGTTACGAATAAATGGGGACAATAGGACAGCACGGTAGGCACGATGGTGCACTTATGCACGCCCCTTACAGACCTCTTAGGAATGGGGTGAGGTCAATAGTGGATAGTTTGAGGTTAAAGGAATGGGGGTTAGAGGATGTAACAACAGAGTCAGGTAGTACATTCCAGGCATTGACCACTCTGTTGCTGAAGTCGTACTTTCTGCAATCAAGTTTGAAGCGGTTTACATTGAGTTTGTATCTGTTGTGTGCTCTTGTATTGTTGTGGCTGAAGCTGAAGTAGTCATTGACTGGTAGGACATTGTAGCAGATAATTTTGTGTGCTACGCTTAAGTCTAACCATAGGCAGCGTAGTTCAAGGTTGTCCAAGCCCAAAATCTCAAGCCTGGTGATATAGGGCATTTTGTTGTGAGCAGAGGAGTGTAGTACTCTTCAAGTGAAATACTTCTGGACTCGCTCAATTGTTAGATGTTAGATGACTGGGGAATGGGGTGGAAGTGTGGGAACGATGGCATGGCTGGGTGGATGCTAGGTGACTGGAGCATTTAGAAGAGGGTGGGGCACCATAAGTATATTTAATTAGGTTATCTGCAGGGGTGGGATGCTACTGGTTCTGCCTGGTTCTATAGAGCTGGTAGCTCTGAAGAGCAGCAGACACCGAACCGGTTCTGTGTTTGCTGCTGTTTCGCCTGGGTGCCCAGACTCTTAACTGTCCTTTATTTCCTGCTTTTTCAGCCTCAGCTGCTTTGTGTGGCACAGCTGAAGTTGAAAAGGCAGGGAAAAACAGGCTTTTCAAATGCTATGCATCTGCGCGCAGTGCTTTTCAGCTGTCCAGGCAGCACAGCCTAAGGTTATTTTATATGCGCGCACAATGCACGTCAGGCGCAAAACATAGTCACCGAACCGGTAGTAACACCGGTTGAATCCCACCGTCATCCGTTCTTGCCACTTGGGACTGGAATGCTGTGAATAAATCGAGTGTGACTACTACAGCCCGTGAGTGATGTCTCATTTATCAAGCTCAACCACTCCGGTGCCCAGAAGATGCTGAGAACAGCCCTCTCTTAGCAGTTTACAGAGTCAGCATATTGACCCCAACCATTTGGATCCTCATATTACCGATCTCGGAAGGATAGAAGGCTGAGTCTACCTTGAGCCTGATGAGATTTGAACTGCCAAATTGCAGGCAGCCGGCAATCAGCAGAAGTACAATACTGCACTCTAACCACTGCGCCACAATGGCAAGATGTATGATGTGCAGCTCTCAGTAGCATTAAATCATACACAGTGATCATGCTGAATGCTAATTTAACATTTGGAGGGAAAGGAAACTCATTGTAATCCCAGCTGAATCCAAACAGAATAGAATCAATTTGGTTGAAACACTTTAATGCCACGAAAACCAACACTGGACCCAAAATAACACATGATGCCACCACCAATCTCTCTCACCAGACTCAAACCCAAGCCCACCCCACAGACAAAAGGCAACCACCGTCCAGAAACCAGACCATAGCTGCAACTCCAGCTGCTACACCCGCCTCTGACCCCCAAACTAAGAAAACTGACACACGCTATAAACACACCAAGACCTACATACCTTTACCGTGAAAATCGACGAAAATATACATATATATATATATATATATATATATATATATATATATATATATATATTTGTTTCAGTGAGATTTTCAAGGGTAAAGGTATGTAGGTCTTGGTGTATTCGGGTCTGTCCGTGCAAGTTGAGAATACCTTGGCAACGTTTCGACGAATCTCATCCGTCATCTTCAGGCTGGTGTCTTCAGCTTCGTTCTCCTGGAGAAGTGTGTGTGATCGTGCTGTTTTCCCTTTTAAACTCTAGAGTTGGATGTGTTGTTACTTTTTGATTGGTTTGTGGAGTTGATGTATGCAGATTGGATGGCTTTTTCCTGAGACCCTGTGTGGCTGAGGTGCTGGAGGTGTGTTCTCAGCCTTTGTGTTGTAACGACCTGGGTAATGGGCTGTGTGATGACCTTCTGAGTTCTATTGTTGTGATGTCCTGGGTGTGGTGCTGTAATCTCCTGGGTCGTTGTCTGTGCTGCAACCTCCTGATGTTTTGTGTTGTGATCTCCTGAGTTCTGTGATGTAGTATCCTGGGTGGAAGGCTGTGATGTGGCATTCTGGGCCTTGGTTTGGCTCCGAGTTTGAGGTCTGGCTATGTGTTTATAGCGGTGTCAGTTTGCTTAGTTTGGGGTTGGAGGGGGTGTAGCAGCTGGTGTTGCAGCCATGGTCTGGTTTCTGGATGGTGGTTGCCTTTCATCTGTGGCGTGGGCTTGGGTTTGAGTCTGGTGAAGGAGATTGGTGGTGGCATCATGTGTTATTTTGGGTCCGTGTTGGTTTTTGTGGCACTGAACTTCCATGATGACTAGGCAGTATCACAGACATGTCATGGCATCGATCTCCCTTACTCAAGGAACAGTTCGATCTCCCAAAATCAATTCAGCCTTGGCACTTTAAGTCTGGACCCCAAAGACAAGTCCTTTTCTGAAAAGGAGGTTTATGATGCTGCCTTTGCCCAACCAATATTGCAAACAGGGTAAATGCACTCATTGGCTGGGCAAATCTTGCATCTTAAGGAAAAAACTTCCTTTTTCAGCCAAAGGCTGTCTGAATTGTTTTGAGTGGAAATTTTCTGATACTGAAACTTGATGATATTGGAGTCGAAATGCCATCCCTGATGTAACGGGATGATCTTTCCGTTTCTGGGGAGTCTCCCTTCGGATTAGGTGGTGATTGTGCCACTAAAATCCATTGGACCCAAAATACACATGATGCCACCACCAATCTCCTTCACCAGACTCAAACCCAAGCCCACGCCACAGATGAAAGGCAACCACCATCCAGAAACCAGACCATGGCTGAATTGTGCTACAGTCCAACCCTAAACTAAGCAAACTGACACACGCTGTCACATAGCCAGACCTCAAATTCGGAGCCAAACCAAGGCCCAGAATGCCACATCACAGCCTTCCACCCAGGATACTACATCACAGAACTCAGGAATCACAACACAAAACATCGTTGCAGCACAGACAACGAAGGAGATTACAGCACCACACCCATCACAACAATAGAACTCAGAAGGTCATCACACAGCCCATTACCCAGGTCGTTACAACACAAAGGCTGAGAGACACACAGCCAGCACCTCAGCCACACAGGGTCTCAGGAAAAGCCATCCAATCTGCATACATCAACTCCACAAACCAATCAAGAACAACACAGCCAACTCTAGAGTTTAAAAGGGAAAAACAGCCACGATCACACACTTCTCCCAGGAGACGAAGCTGAAGACACCAGCCTGAAGATGACGGATGAGATTTTCGAAACGTTGCCAAGGTATTCTCAATCTTACACGGGACAAGACCCGAATACACAAGACCTACATACCTTTACCCGTGAATCACACATATATATATATATATATATATATATATATATATATATATATATATATATACTCCTGTTGGAGATATATATATATATATATATATATATATATATATATATATATATATATATATTCCATTCAATCATGTCTGATTCTTGGAGAGTGCCTGCACAAGTTCCTGCAGTTTCCTTCACAAGGTTTTTCAGAAGACTTTGCCATTGCCTTCTTCATATTCCCTAGCTGGTTCAAGGTAGGGCTAGAGCTACCATCTCCCAGGTTCTAGCCTGATGCCTTAACCACTACACCAAACTGGCTCTGATTTCTTATATAGACAGAAATATATGAGGAATGTATGAACAGAACCTGAAAGCAGAAATATACCTCTAAAGTGGAAGATGGGATCTTAGGACCTCCATTGTTCATTGGAGTTGAAATTGTATAAGAAAAGAACTGCAATTAGAGAAATGACCTTGATTGAAACATATTGTTTAATAGTATAATCTAGAGGTCCTACTACACCTAAAAGGGCTTAATTCCAGATAAATAAGTAAGAGGACTAAGAATTAAATGTAGGAATAATCCTACATTAAATGTAGGAATAATCTTTCAGAGGTCAGGTGGATTCCGAATTCTCCAACTATTGGAACAGCAGCTTCCAGTGTTCTTCACTTTGTGGCATGCAGATTAAGGCTGTTGAAAGCTGTGCTTCAGCAATATGTGAAGGTTAGACATTCCATATGTTAATATTTCTAGAGTGTTGATAGAAGTATAGCAAATGTAAACTAAGTTAGGATGGACTTTCCCATAGTTACTTACAATCCATTTTCAAGGTTCTGACTCCCCCCCTCCACAATATCACATGATCACTTTCTTGGTCACTTGGCAACCGGCTTGCATTTACAGCTATTTGCAGCAACCCATAGTCATGTGATCAGAGTTTTCAGTGTTTTTTTAAAAACCAGTTTGTGACATTTATTTCTGGTTTCTGGCAAAAACAACAACAACCCTCCCATTGGGGAAAAAAGGTTTGCTTAAAAACTGCAGCATTCGCTTAATGACCATGGCATTTGCTTAAAAACTGCCACAAAAACATGCATAAAATTGGAAAAAGTTAAGTGGTGAAATGCTTGACCAACATGACTTACAACTGTAACTTACGATTATTGTAGTAAGTTGAGTACTATCTGTACATCCATCTTGATATGATCTGGAATATAAGCCTTTCGCTGAGTATATCAGCAAAAATGATGTGATCAGAGTTCTTAGACACTGACTCACTCTTTCCTCTCTTTAGCCCCAATTCCATCCAAACTGCCCAAAGGTATTAAGATTTGGCTTTTCCAGAAGACCTTGTGAAATGTTGTAAGTTGTCATCTCCTGTCGAAGAATCTTTGCATTACTTCTTTCGTTTGTTCCTTAACACATGTACTGATAATTATATTGTTATTATTTGTTTTAGCTGAGTGCAAGCCATTCAGCATCATTGGTTTGTTGTTGCATTCTTCCAATCCTGAATGTGTAACAAGAAAAAGAAAAGGAGTGGGCAGAGGAAACAGGGGACTGGCACTATGGGGTGAGGGCATTTGTAGAGGCTTAAATGGACTATAATATCAAAGACATTCAATAAATACATTCTAAATTCTTAGAATTATGGTCAGAATAAGGTATGCCAACAGGAGCTTTGAAATGAAAATTTGAGAGAGAGAGAGATGCAGTAATACTCCAACAAAGGTATTTAATGGAGCATATGGTGTAGACATTACAGCTATACCAAAAGAGAGAAAGAGTTGAATTACATACAGTAGACATTAAAAAAATGATGAAATTGAAAGGTAACCATATAGTTACAGTTAACACTAAGCTTATTACACATTTTTGTGGTCATTTGTAACATTTTTTTAAAGTGAGTTGCTTGCAGCACATACGGAAAAGATCTGTTTATGTTAATTGATAAGTAAATCTTTTAAATTTAAGAAGGCTCTCTGTAGATGAGTAGAAGGTCACGATGTTCCACACTAGATGTGATTCATATGTTATTGAAGAAGAATGGGTGCTATTTCTCCATTTCACTCCCACATCATTCCAGGAAGCTTCCATAGCAAAGAACTACATATGTAAGGTACGTTGCATGGTTCCTCTCCCTAAATAACAATTTCTGTGAAAAGGAATTATTCATCCTTGCCTATAGAGCTTTCTGACAAAGACTTTGCTGGACCAGCATGAGAATTGATAGAAGAGCAATCCCATCAATTGCTGTGATAATGCATGAGTCAACATTGAATCAACAGGATGTCTGTTAAACAAAATACCGTGAAAAAGCCTGATTTGTGCATGCAACATGTACAAAACAGTATACTCAGTTCCTCGCAACAGAGAACATTTTGATACATTCCCTTCACTGTTGTTGGTCAATGAGTTCAATGTGTACTGTTTGTACAAATTTTTAAGGATAGCATTAAACCCATTTCTGGAGTTTTATGTAATATCTGGAGATCAATAAGGATTTAATTTGGTTTTGGCTTTTTTTTTTGAGTCCCATACTGTTTTCTGCAGCTTGGGCTATAGGCATTGATTTCTTTTGAGGCACATAATTTATTTCATGGACATTTAAAAATTGATTATTAGGTTTTCCACAGCATAAAGTTGTTCTTACTGAACTGCAGGATCTGGTGGAAAGCAATTGTATTATTGACATGTAAAAATATTATTTCCCAAGCTGATAACTCTAAATATATTGGAGCTCTAGTTCCTGAAATCTGGAGCTAGAATCTAAATGCTGGGTTTGAATTTTTGGAATGTTCAGTTTCAATGCATCTGGAAGGCATCAGGTTGGAAGTGCATGGACTGGTTGCTAGGAAAGCTGGAGTTATACAGCAATAAATATTTTCAATGAATTACATGTTCCAGAATATTTATTGTGTATGCCAAGCAGTTCCTAAGATTGTTTCATACATGCACATATTTCATGTGTTTTCAAGATGCTTGTGAAGTGACTCCATGGAAAAGTATGATATTTGATTTCAACAGAGATGAAATAACATTTTTATCAATGCTGTGATTGTCCATTCATCAGCATTTACTTATAGCATAATTCTACTTTTCTACTCAGAAGTATGCAATGATGTGGGATTTATTCTCAGATAAACAGAGCAGAATTAGGGAAACAAATCAACTATTATGTCAGAAGTGAAGGATGTTGGAACTCATAGTTTAAGAACATTTGAGAACTTTTTTCCAGCAGGTTCTTTATTCTTATGATAGACGAATATATTATACCGATCTCAAAGTTAGTGGCAAGTAATAGTTTGATCTCTATTAATTTTTTCTACTTCCATTTTAACCATTTAAGTTGATGGCCATAATCTCATCTGATGAATGAATTCCATAGATGAAGGAATGTTGCCATTTATGAAGAAAATGTCAGCTGCCAAACTGTTAATGTATATATGTGAATCTATGTCTCAGTCAGGAAACTCTGCATTTAAATTTAGACAAGTTCTCTTTTGTCATAAATCTGAAGCCTACAGGGGTGTTTACACAAGTCTTCCCTGCTGGCTGTGTTCCACAAAGAGACCTAGGTTTCTTAGCCAGACATTCAGTATACACTGTATCATGAACAGTTAAGGGAACTAGGTATGTCTAGCTTAACAAAGAGGACTGGGGTGACATGATAGCTTTCTCCCAGTACTTGAGAAGGTGTCACAGAGAAGAGGGGATTGACTTATTCTCCAAAGCACCTGAGGGCAGTGTTATGTTTGCATGAAGAGTCAGACGCGAAGAGCTTCAGTGAAGAGTTTATTTAGTGACTACAGCTCGAATGGACCCGACTTGGCTGGGCTACGGCTGCTACTTATAGCCAGCAGCCGTAGTTGCCAGCCAATCAGAGTGCAGGGTTTTCCTGCACTTTTTAAACCAATCATATTTGACATTTTACAAGAACAATTCAAACTAAACCAATAACATTCAAACCTACATACATAACAGGCAGGACAAGAAGCAATGGGTAAAAGCTCCTTAAAGAGAGATCCAACCTAGAAAGGAGAAATTTCCTGACAGTGAGAACAATTAATCAATGGAACAACTGGTCTCCCAGAATTGTGGCTGCATCATCACTGTAAGTTTTCAAGAAAAGATTTAGATAGCAATTTGTCGTGGATAGTATAAGGTGTTTTGCGCTGGACAGGGGGTTGGAGCTCTCCAAGCTCCGTTCTAGCCCTATGATTCTCTGGATTAATTGTTGTGGAGTGTGGAGGACTACTATGTAAACCTTTTGATCCCTTGGAGGAAAGTTGAGATATAAATCTAATAAACATTTAAGGAAAATGCACATAAAACCCACCATTTCTGAAATACTGTACTGTCTTCCACTTCTCTTAGGATATCCTGGGGCAAAGCCTCATTCCCAGGGTACAAATGTTTTGTAAACACAATTAAACCACCAGTATTTTCTGCCAGGAAAATAGAGATGCATATTTTAATAATTTACAGCAATGTTAGCAGGAGGGAAGTATGTGTGTTTATAATCATGGCTGAATGAAACAGGCTGAACATTTGAAGGAAGAAAAGAGTCGTTACAGAATGAGAAACAAAATGATGGATCCCGAAAATGTAGAAAAATTGCTCTACAAGATTTCTTGCTCTACAAGAAAACTTGAAGAAGAAAAAATGAAGATGCAAGTATAGATAGTCCTCAACTTACAAACATTCATTTAGTGACCCTTCAAAAGTCACTGAAAAAAGTGACTGACCATTTTTCACACTTACAACCACTGCAGCATCTCCATGGTCATGTGATCAAAATTTGGATGCTTGGCAACTGGTTCACACTTATGATGGTTGTGGGTCATGACCTGTGATTACCTTTTCTGACCTTCCTACAAGCAAAGTCAATGGGGAAGCCAGATTCACTTAACAACCGTATTACTAACCAAACAATTGCAGTGATTTTCTTAACAGTGGTGGCAAGAAAGCTCATAAAATGGGGGAAAACTCACTTAACAATTGTCTCATTTAGCAACAGAAATTTTGGGCTAGTTGTAATTCAAAGACTACCTATAGTTGGTGTGTCACTATTTTGAAGAACTAAAATAAATGAATGCTAATTGAACTCACTAGTGTGTGAATTATGTCTGCCAATAACAAATTTCAAGGATATGACAGAACTGCTTCCAAGATTGATTCCAATCATCCCATCTTGCTGATAGATTTTGAGACATACAGCACTACAAATAATAGCTATGAATACATCACCATAGACTTTCAAAATCTCAGAAGGAAGCTCATGATGCTGTGTGATCAGGTATTATTATTGTTGATCTATCTAGGCAACGGAAGAAGGAAAAAGGAAAGAATATTGCAACTCATTGAAGTCTAACTAACATATACAGGGGAAAGAGTTTGCTTTGGGAACCATGGTGTGTTGGACAGCTGACTTGAGATGAATCCATAAGGTGAATTCGTAAGGACAAGAAAATATGGTTTGGCTAAAGGACTGTGGAATGGGTTTAAAATCAAAATCTGTGGGAGATGGAAACAAAAACTCTGACGTAAGATTCTCAGACATGTACACTATAGAAAATGGGAATTTTGATGAAATTGGCTTCTTGAGATCAGAAAGAATACTGGTTCTTACAGTGTCTGCCCTTCATTTTCTGTTGTCTGTCAGAATATTAAATGCATGCCTGGCTTTGTGCTAGGTTCATTTACTTCTCCATAGCACCTTTCCCCCCTGTGGCTTAGAAATCATTCTTGAACATACAGAAAATGTGAATCTTTGGTGGTCTGTGTGAACCAGGCAAAGTTCAATTTATATAATCTATTGGATATGTATGATATCAGCCATATTTAATTATGTTTGAACAACTAAAGTCTTGATTCAAAAACCTACAAACAAAAGAATATCCAGATTATTCCTGAGAAATGCATTGGGCTGGAGTGGAACCAGATGTGTCTTCTTGCAGAAAGGTAAGATATCAGCATAGAATATATAAAATGATGGTGGGAGAAGATTCTATTAATGTAATAAGGAAATTGGGATAGGATGCGAGTTCAATGATGATGATGGAGATAATGATAACGGTGGCTTTCAGATTACATCAAATTGTTCTTGTTTAGGATCTGGAAACTTTGAAAAATATTAGAGGACTAGACATGACAACTTTTTTTTGCTAGCATATAGTTTTAGGGACAGACAACAGTTATTGCCAGTAATTTTATATATAGTTGATACTAAATAAGTAGAAATAGATTGCTCTAGATCCAACTCTGTATTAACTACTAAAATAATCCATAGGAAAACAATAAAACACTAATGGAAGGGCAGAAGTGCATTATAATTTCACCTTTGCTAGAACTCATTCTATTCCTCTAATGAAATGAATACTTATTAATAATAAATTTGTTAAGTCTTTACAGGACTAATAAAAGCCCCAGGACTCTTTGGCTTTTTTGCTATAGAAACAATCTACAATGTCTACACTTTAGATTTTTAAAAATCTACTTAGCATAATCACTGTTCATCCTTTCATCCTTTAGATGGTTTTTCTCTCTGGAATGGGAACTATGCAGAGATTTCTAGAATTGAACAGCAGCAATTCTACCCCTTTGAATATAGTCAAGCATTAGTTTTTCAGATGTAACAATGATTTAGTCTTTTGATATTATTAAGGCACTGGTTATTAAAGCAGGATTCCACTCTCTGCCTTTCCTGCAGATGTTCTCTACAGATTTCATCTCTTTGACACCCATATGTGGGGTAGCAATAAAGGAAAATATTTGTAGGATAAGGAAACATCTGCAATAATACAACCAAGCTTGGTGAGCACCAAGGACCCAATGTTCATATCTTTATACTCATTCCTTAATTCTAGATGGCCCCAGAGCATACAGTATTTGAAGGCAAAGAATAATGAGACCCACCCACCTGAATTTCAAGGTTTTTTTTTGTTCAAATGACATTTATCAAGCATTATATGTTTCTCAGAATGGAAAATAAGAACTCTTAGAAATGTTCTACATGCGGATTCAATAATGCATATTTATGTATTTATTTAAAATCATGGTTTATTTTCCCTAGGGCTAAACCACTTCATTGTTTATACAATTCTGAGCATTTGTTCTGCAAACACAGCAGGTACACCGAATTAATTCAAGGTAGACTAGAAGACATAGAAAATAAACTACACAATATATCAAAATACATGTTGTGATTCTACAATGGGTTTCCTGAAAAGATCATTTTGGGCGATTACAAATTTGAAACCCAGGAGCAGGAGGAACAATGTTAGATCCTCTCCCTGTTGCAGGATTTGAAGTAAGTGGTTCTGAAAATAAATTCTACCTTTTTGTTTACCCCATTTAGACTCCTACAGACTCCAAACCAGAGGTGGTATTCAGCAGGTTCTGACCAGTTCTGGAGAACCGGTAGCAGAAATTTTGACTAGTTCAGAGAACAGGCAAATACCACCTCTGACTGGAGATTTTACAGTATCCTTCCCCTGCCATGCCCACCAAGCCACACCCACAGAACCGGTAGTAAAAAAATTTGAATCCCACCACTGCTCCAAACAGTGGGGCAGAACTGAGACCATGAATCTTAGTTCAGAGCATTATCATCATCACACTGATGGTATTTAACCTGATGCTGATGGATGTTCTCACAGAATGGATTCATATAGATGTTAAACAAAAGTTGGGTGGGAATGGATTTGAAACACCTCACAAAGTAGGAGGCTAGGACAGGCAGGAAAAAGGAGGAGAGTCACTGCAACATTGCTTCCTATTATCAGTCTCCTGGTACCATGGTCGACGGTATCTGGCAGAGAAAGCCAGGAGTAATGCATTGGTGCCTGGCCACACCTCACTTGATGTCCTTCGTCCCTGCCAGTAGGCCCTCTCAAACTTTGCCCATTGAGTGCCATAGCAGAGGGACGCTTCTGTTTCACGTGTAGCACCCCAGCCTGTACATCAGCCATTATCCAAATATCCAAATATCCAATTAACTTCACTAAAAGTCACACAATCTTCAGTAGATAACTTAAAGGATGCCCTTACCCTGCTTCTGTTTTCCACAGAAGTGGGGAGAGCAATCAACAAAATTTCCAGCGCCTCCTCTACCAAACTTTCAGCCTCCATAACTGCCACCACTTTCCCACTTGTAACCACTTTGGTGGTTCATTTCCTTCCTTTCCTGCTTTGGAGTGTGCAATTGAAAAAGTCTGGAGTTGGGTGGGAAAAAATGGACCAGCCTAAAACAATCACTATGCTCCACATGTTGTGAATTGCAGAAGGGCTAAAATGGCATCACTCCACAAGACAAATCCTGCACAGCTGCAGGACAATGGCTTTGGTTATTGTAAGACCACCAGCCAATTCCCATTCCCCAGAGATGGCATTCAGTAGGTTCTGACCAGTTGTGGGGAACCGGTAGCGGAAATTTTGAGTAGCTTGGAGAACTGGCAAATACCACCTCTGACTGGCCCCACCCCCATCTATTCTCTACCTCCCAAGTCCCAGCTGATTGGCTGGGTCTCCTTTTGTTGCCCTGCACAGGAAAACGGAGGTGGAAAGCAGGTTAGTGGGGTAGGGAGGGAAAAAAGAATATGAAGCCTGATAACCCCATCTCTCTTACTAAGGTTCAGTGCAAACCAGCCATCATGTGAAGACATGGTCAGTTCAAAACATTCCAGAATACTCACACAACTTCTAGGGCTACTGAGGCTGCCACTATGGGGACCCTGCTAAGTGCATGGCTGTGGAAATGGTTGACCTACCATCCAAGGAGGCGACAACATTCTATGCAATCTTCACAATACAGTGACACTTCCATGAACCAACAATGCATAAAACTCACACTCTCAGGCTCTTCCTCAAACAATTCATCAGTCTCGGCACCATAACAACATTTTTACCCCATGTAATATTCAATTTCTGAACCCTTATAGGAAGTTAAGGGTAAAGTGTTTAATTATTTGAAGCCACTTTCCTTCTGAACAATGATTTGACAAGTATGACTTTAAACACATACGTTTAATGCTTCAAAAAAATTCAAAACTAGATTAATAACCCTTGTGCAGCAGTTTCATTTGCTTTGTTCTTTGAACCACTGAAATACCAACACCTCAACATCCTTTTCCTGTATCTGACTGTGAAAGCAGAAAAGTTCACATAAAAAACGGCTGAAGGACAATGCTGCTAACTCTACCTTAGTCACAATAGAGCAAAATATCTACTTGATTGAAAGAACTGAAGGAATGGAGTGAAATATGGTTTGTGCTTTAATTTGCTTGCTGGATTTTGATTGATGCATAAAATAGCTTGCCCGCTTATTTGGAAGGTTAATTCCATAGCTGTCCAATTATTTATGTATTCTACTCTATCCTGGCTACAAAGATGAGGGGGTCAATCTATTTTCCAAAGCATCAAAAGATAAGACAAGAAACAATGGATGGAAACTAATCAGAGAGAGAAGCAACCTAGAACTAAGGAGAAAATTCCTAACAGTGAGAGCAATCAACCAATAGAATAGCTTACTTTTAGAAGTTGTGGATGCTCCATCACTGGGGGCTTTCAAAAAGAGACTGGCCAACCATTTGTCTGAAATGGTATATACAGTTTCCTGCTTGAGTAGTGGGTTGGACTAGAAAACCTCCAACCTCCATGTGCTATAGTACATGAATGGCAATTAATTCTTATGCATGTTTAAATAAAAGGAATTCATTTTAATTAAAAAGGAATAGCCAGTTCTATAACATAAAGTTTTTCCTGTTGACATGTTTAAAATTTGAGGACTGCATACTTGCTGGCAACTCAAGAAGGTTCACGCTTTAGCCCTCTTTCCTTGCATCCTACAATCACCTACATATTGGAGCGATGCCATTCTGAAGTCTTCCCATTTGTTGCAAAAGAGACTAACATGGCTTGGGTCCAGGGTACTTGTGGGAATGCCTCCTGCCAGCATCAT
This sequence comes from Naja naja, assembly GCA_009733165.1. Taxonomy (NCBI): domain Eukaryota; kingdom Metazoa; phylum Chordata; class Lepidosauria; order Squamata; family Elapidae; genus Naja; species Naja naja. Next base: position 77,134,626 of record CM019149.1, read on the forward strand.
ATTCCGATCGCCCTGTCCGCTCCCATAGGAGGGGCCTCCTTGGGATACCGTCGGTCAGGCATTGTTGGCTGGCGGTCCCCAGGGCTAGGGCCTTCTCCGTGTGAGTGCCCGCTCTTTGGAAACAGCTCCCCGTGGATCTCCGTTTGGCCCCTGATCTCCACTCCTTCCGCCGGGACCTGAAGACCTGGCTGTTTCAACAGGCCAGCCTGGAATGACCCAGGTGGGGTTTTAGGGTTATTTAATTTATTTTAATGTATTTTAATGTATTTGACTTGTTCTATTTAATTGATTTTTATTGTAAATTTGTTCTGTTTTAATGTTCGCCACCCTGAGTCCTTAGGGAGAAGGGTGGCATACAAGTCGAATAAATTAACATATCCTGGATTTACCATTTTTTATTCATGGACCAGGAAAAGAAAATATCTGCAATACTGCAGTTGGAATCAATTTTATTGCAGCCAAATGAGAGAACATCCTTTCTGTTCACTTTGTGACTTTCCCAAGTGACAATGAGGAAAAAACCAAAAGTTTAAAGGACATAAAAATGTCCAGAGAAATCCTATTTCTATGGCTCCTCCCTTCTTTTAACAGCAGGAAGGAAAGATTTAACCAACAAGTTAACTTACATTAGTAGCTTCAACTAATCCCTTTGACACCCAACTGCTGATGGGGTTAGGTGTTTCCACATCAATTCCCCTCACCCCAGTAGCTCAGTTAAGTGTGCCCTACTATTATATTCTCACATTGTTTTTTTAATCAGGGTTATTCGCTTTCCCTTTTCAGCCCTAATCCAGGAGCCTTCACATAGTTGCTTTTGCAACAAACTATTTTTGTGTTTAAGTTTTACTGACAAAGAAATGAAGGGAGACTAGTATAGATCTATTTCAAGCTGTTTAGCTGATGAGAACTAAATAGCTTTTTATTTATTTATTTTGTCAATCGCTTACAAGATAATAAGTATAAGGATAAACATAGTTATGAATACATGAAATGAATACATATAAGAAAAATAAAAGAAACAATAGGACAGGGACGGTAGGCATGTTGGTGCACTTATGCACGCCCCCCCACAGCCCTCTTAGGAAAGGGGTGAGGTCAATAGTAGACAGTCTAAGGTTAAAGTTTTGGGGTTTGGGGAAGAAACCACAGAAACAGGTAGAGTATTCCAGACATTGACCACTCTGTTGCTGAAGTCGTATTTCCTGCAATCAAGTTTGGTGCGGTTAACCTTGAGTTTGTATCTATTGTGTGCTCTTGTATTGTTATGGTTGAAGCTGAAGTATTCATTGACCGGAAGGACATTGCAATGTATGATTTTATATACTATACTTAGATCGTACCAAAGGCGACGTAGTTCTAGGTTTTCTAGGTCTAGAATTTCAAGTCTGGTGGCATAAGGTATTCTGCAATGAGTAGAGGAGTGGAGAACTCTTCTTGTGAAATATTTCTGGACTTTCTCAACTGTATTAATATCAGATATGTGATGTGGGTTCCAGACTGATGAGCTGTATTCAAATATTGGTCTAGCAAATGTTTTGTATGCTGTAGTTAGTAGTGTGATATTACCAGAGAAAAAGCTATGCAGGATTAGGTTAACAACTCTTAATGCCTTTTTGGCTATGTAGTTACAGTGGGCTGTAGCACTTAGATCATTAGAGACAAGTATTCTAAGGTCCTTGACGGAGTTTGGATCATCAACAAGGTCTTGTATTTTATTTTCTGATTTTTTTTGGCCAATATGTAAGACAAGAGCATTTATTTGTTGAGATTTGAAGTTGCCATTTGTTTGACCATTCTGATACATAGTCGAGGTCTTTTTGAAGGGTAGCAGTATTGTCTGTGGTGTTGAATAGTTTTACATCATCAGCAAAGAGAACACAGTTGCTCTTAATAAGATCACAGAGCTCATTTATGTAGAGCATGAAGAGAGTTGGTCCTAGAATGCTGCCTTGGGGGACACCACTGTTGACAGGTACAGAATTTGATAAGACGCTCCCAATTTTGACCATTTGTTGTCTGTTTGACAGGAATGCTTCTATCCAATTATGCAGGTGTCCAAAGATACCATAAGATTGAAATAGATCTATACTAGTCTCCCTTTATTTCTTTATTTTTTTGACAATAAAACATAAATTCAACACAAAATATATATTCTCACGTGTATTTTCTTCATAAGCAGGTCTCCCTGAGTTGGAACATCTTCACAGATAACTGTGTTTAGAATTGCAGGTCTCCATCAATGACATGGTAAAAATTGATTGAAAAAAATTACCCAGAAGCAAAGATGTTGCTAAGACAAAATCCTTACTCTCATAAATTATCTTTCTACTTGTTGCTCTAAGGAAGGCCTGCCATCTAGTGGAACTAATACATACTGTAGATACATGTTATTGAACAAAATTCTTTTAATTGTTGAACTAACTAGTCTTTCTCCTGAATTATTATAATCTTTTTTACATAGTGTTCAAGTGTTAAAAAGTCACTTATGTAATGCAATTACATAGCTCATCAAAATGAAAAATAGGCAAACAATGAATAAGAGTTTGATATATGCATTTTAGCTAGCATTGTAAGACAACTCTGAAGAAATAAGTACTATTCATTTTAGAGAAGATAGCAGAAAATTATATAAACATTTGAAATACTAATATATGATTGCACCCAGTAATGAAAATGTGTGTTTTCAGAGTGTTGTATCGTTGGATATTTTCAATAACACTATGTATGAATAAAACATGCTTGGTAAATTGTGTTTATCTGAAGGAATTGATCCAGATCCATTGGGGCTTACTGACTGTAGGCAACTTATGTAAACACGTGTATTGAAAGACAATTGGGGATGTGCTTTTGCTATATAATGCAGGAATGTTTTAGTTTAAAGATGGGTTCAAAGGTTGTATTTAATTGTGCAGTTATAACTATTAGCAGATTACATTAGAACAAGATAACAAACAATGCTTTAATACTCTGTAAAATAATCTCCTGTAAAGATTATTTTAATCCCAAAACTTTTTTTTCAAATAACTGCTTTATTTATTTAGCTTTATAAAAGCAATTATTTACAGATACTTGTGTATATTTGACAAAGAAAAAGTTAAGATGAAATTGATTTTGAAATAAAAACATCTTATGGCAATTATTTCAATATGAATAATTGATCTGACAATTAGTCAAACAATATGATTTGACATATTGTTGTAGAAGAAAATGTAGAACTATATAAATTAGAAAGTGTATGTATGATTTTTTTTCATAATTTCTGCTTTAGTTCAAATCTTGTATATTGTAGTTCATATTGACCAGTTCTCTTCTTCCATATTTGTTATTGTTGTCATTTTGTCAATAAATGTAGTATTATATATTCTTGCGACGTGTGCTCTTCCACATAGCCAGCTATGACCTTTAACAGGGCGTGGTATTCCCCCATTACCAATTCTAGTTTGTTGGTATGATTAAGTGGCAAGGAATTCTCACTGGATTTCAGTTGTGAGTACAACTCATTGTTACATAGGCAGAGTACCCTTCATCCAAAACCTCTATACAGAGAGTTCTATGGAATTCCCACCTATTTTCTTCAGCCTTTTAATTTCAAGGCCAGATTCTGATGTACAGCTCACAATCACAACTCAAATCATGAGATTTATGTCCCTTCACTTGACACTGGGACACAATTACAAAGAGTTGGGGCTTTCAATGTGATATTGCAATACACTACATGTTTCATCATTTTTTGCTGATGCCGATGTCAATCACTTTTAGTTGAGGGTCAAACAGTATTCTGAACCCCTGTTTAACCATAATGTGTTGAATGGACCACACATATTTTCACAACATACTAAACCATGACTTATGGGTTTACACAAGATAAACCAAATCAAACCATTTTATGATTTAGCTATAGAGAAAAACAGTTCATAGTTATGACCGCATAGTACATGAGTTCACAATCAAGGGTTAATCAGTGTTCATTGTTAGTTTAGTTCCAGCCCAATTGTGTGAATGGCTTAATAATTAACACTGGAAGCTTATTTGTGAAGTGGATAAACCTGGAACATTTACCACTTGTTGAAAAATTAGAAATCAAGGCTTAGCATAATGGGCATATACATTAGAAATTAAGTAAGTTTTCTATTCTATTTTTCATTATCAGCTTCTCCCTTTACACAGGGAAGCTAACCATTAAAAGGCCCACTGAGACAGAAGGCAGATGCAGTTTATACACTGTGCTAAGGTATGATTTTTTAAAAAAAATTACATTTATATGCCGCCCTTCTCCGAAGACTCAGGGCGGCTTACAATTTTTGGAGCGCAACCCAATGTGCTCAGCAATAGCCTTCATTCCATTGTATATGCCTGCTTATTACTAAGCGGCATTTTTACAAAGTCAGCTTATTGCCCCCAACAATCTTGGGTCCTCAATTTACCTACCCCGAGAGGATGGAAGGCTGAGTCAACCCTGAATTTATTTAATTTTGCCTCTGCATGAGATAAGGATTCACTCAAGCTTCCTTTTTTTCTTATGCAGTTGACAGTGCATCAGTTGTATCAGTTATCAAATTCAAAGGGAAAATGGTTCAGTGATGAAAGATTCACTTTTTAATTCATGTTCATAGTAACTATATGATAGGTGATAAGATTACATTTAGCATACAGTAGATCTTGAGGGACCCAAAAATAGTTTTCCTGTGGAGCTGTTCCTAGATAGAAGAACATAAAACTGTTCAAAAAGAAAAAAGATGATTTCCACTTTCCTCAAATGAACTTCCCAAATGCCATGGCTATATTATTTGTAAACCAAAAGTTCTGAAGGACAGAGAATTGTCCTGTGTCAGGATCTTGCTATTGAAGTTTTGAGCCAAAATCTGTGTCCTGCATCACTACAGCTGAGAGTGGCCTGAATCAAATCAAGGATGCCAAAGTATTCTCCACCAGCAAGGAATTTCTTCATCAAAAGACAGGAGATACAGGGTGCTTTAGGGGATGTTTCCTTATGTTTGATTAATTTTCCTGGTGAAAACTAATCAAAGACAGAAGCAACTTAGAACTAAGAAGAAATTGCTTAACAGTGAGAAGTTAACCAGTGGAACAGCTTGCCTTCAGAAGTCGTGGATGCTTCACCACTGGAGGCTTTTAAGAAGACACTGGACAGCCACTTGTCTAAAATGGTATAGGGTCTCCTGCTTGAACAGGGGTTGGACTAGAAGACCCCAGGGTCCCTTCCAACTCTGTTGTTCTGCATGTTTATATGTGCATGAATACTAGTGTAATAAAATCTCAGTTTCAGTTTAAGCTGTAGGGGAGCACCATGCATTAGATTAACCTTTGCCACGTTTAAGGCCTATAAGACATTTCAAAGAAATCCCTCCAACTAGAAAAACATCAGCGGCAGGCAGTGGTCGCAAACTCAGTGGAGAGGCAACCCATCCCAAATCCCGATTTTTTATTCCCAGTACGAGATACGATTGAGGAATAAGGACGAGGCAAACCAGTCCTCTCCTCCGCGGAGCGGCAAACAACGCCCCCCAAAACACACCTGTCCAAGGCAATCGGCCAGTTCAGAGAAGGGGCACCTTCCGCGGCACGAGCCTTCTCGGCCTGATTCCCGGTTTTGCCACGTGTGAATGTGCAGGTGTGAAGAAAGGGGGAAAAAACAGAAGCAAGGGCAGCGCGGCAGCAGATTAGGTGGATCAGTGTCGATGCCGCCGCCTTCTCGTCCTCCCTCCGCGGCTGACGGGATCCGAGCGCGACGGGGAGGAGCCACCGGCTGCTCCTCTGACAAGGCAGCTAGCGAGAGAAGGAAAAAAGGTCGGAAGGACCGCACAGAGAATCGTTTTGCATGGGCGCGAAGGATGGCGGGATGGTGCCGGGGAAGATGGGCTCCCAGGACGTGCTCAGGGATACCGCCAAGCTGGCTTCCTCCAACGCCCTCTTGCAGGTACCCGCCCCAGAAGATGGGAAGGCGGGGATGGAGATCAGAGGGCGCGCAAGCAGCAGCCTTTCGCTCCCTTATGCGGCCTCTTCTGCCGGCTGCCGGCTTCTCCTTCCTCGAACTGGCTCTTTCCAAGGAGAGATGGTGAATCTCAAGCTCCCGTTTCAGTGGAGAGAAGCCAAACGTGCCCAGGCACGTCAATAAGCTGCTGGCGGAGCCGGGAGGCAAAGTGACTTCAATAGGCAGAAATCAGTGGACTTTCAAACATTAATTGATCATAGCATATGTGACCGAAGTCTTTCCCTCAAGTTCTGTGGTTCGCGAATCATAAAGAGTCCAAATGTTGGAATCAACATTCCAAATTGCTGCAACCTGTTCTCCACTGCAGGAATCCCCTGCTCCAGCATCCCAGATAGATGGCTGTCCCAACCTCTGTTTAAACACTGCCAGGGCACTGTTCCATTGTTGAACAGCTCTTTAAGAAATTTTCTTGATGGTCAGCTGAAACTGACTTTTGTAATCTAAAGCTAGTGTTTCTTGTATCCTGGAACAACTCTGAACAGTTCTGCCTGACTTCTGTGGGACAGCCCTTGAGAGACTTGAAAAATAGATATTATGCCTTCCCAGAATATATTCTTTTCTTCAGGATAAACATATTCAGCACTCCCCCACTGTTCCAGGACATGATGCCCTGGCCTTCACATCATAGTTATTCTCTGGATATATGTCTGTCGAGATTCTCAATCATTCAGTTCACAGTTGTCCCACAGGTGCTTTTTCCAAAAGGCAACTGAACTCTCTTGTTGGGGAAATATTTATTTATTTATGAAAATTGTTGTCCATTTTGTGTCCATTGACTCTGGGCATTCCACAATAGTCATTCACCAGTTAGATTGAAGAAGCTTCTTCGATGAGAAGCAAAAGAAACTCCCCTACCCCAAGAAAGCCCAGTTGCCTTTTGAAATAAGTGACTTTTGGTCTCCTTTGGATACTTCTAGTTTTCAAAATCATTCCTAAAATGATTCAACAAGACACCAAGTCCTTTTTGTCTATACTGCTGGCCTATATGGTCTCCCCTGCATCTTTCTATATATAAAAGCGAAATGCCACTCATGCATCATCACAAAATCTCCAGGACTGTAAAGCCTACAAACTTGAAATTTGGCATGTATGTTCCTGTTGGCTTCAAGGTGCTCACTAAGAAAGGATTTTTCGAAATGCTGATCAGAGCATTAGTATTCCATATATTATTATTAACATGCTCTGATGCTAAGGAGTTGTACTCCCCCTCCCCACCTGAAAAGAAATCTATTTCAAATGCAAAACACAAGCAGCAGAGAGGAGTTTCAGTTTCAGTTTCACAGCACCAAGCAGCTTTAGTACAGAACAGTTGAGCTAAGCCATGCCCAGGCCCTTGCTGTCTCCTTGCTCACACAGAAAATACTGTTTCAGTTTCCAAACAGCCCTCAACTCTCTCACACACTGACAGGCTGCTAGCCAGTTGAATACAGATGGATGCTGGTAGGCAGAGGCAGAATTTTCCCCCCTTATTTTCCTCCCCCAAAAGCCCAACCACATAGTTTTGTAGTGAAGTATGGGTATCGAACTAATACAACATATTTGTACTTTTGAGGGGTTTTCCCCCTTCTTGTTCAGCTATTCTGCATTGTTTTTCTATTGAATTTCATCTTGCTGGTTTTTGCTTGTTGTTCAGCTTGTCATCATTCTCCTGAAACTTGATACTGTCCTCTAGATGCTTTGTTTTTCCTCATCTCTTTGTCATTGCATATTTGACATTCCTAGAAATCACCTGCATTTAATCTGAGAAAGTACAGGTACTTCATAAAAACTATTTGTGGATTCAGTTATTTCAAAACATTTATGACAAATGGCAGAATATGTAAGGTCTAAGCCTAAATAAGAATATATGCCTAAGAGAAATTTGCTTATCGGCATCACATTTTTTAAATAAATATTTTCTATTGGATTTACTATTGTATCTGTTCCTGTCATATCTCTTCTTATGCTCTTGTTTTCTCTATTTCTCACATTGAATAGGTAATTTATTTAATCTTCAATTCAGTGCAGAGTCAGATAGTTCTAATTTCAGACAATTGGATAAAGTTCTTATGATCTCATGTTACCATTTTATTCAAAATTGACAATGAGATAGCTACCATGAGATAGGTACCGTAAGTGAATTTAGTGATACATGCATCCAAAAGCAAAACATTTCCTTTGATATTCTTTCTAGTGATTCATTTAATGCCAAGGATGTAGAATATATATATATATAGGTCTGTGTAGGTATACATGTGTGTAGGGGTGTGTGTGTGTGTGTGTGTGTGTGTATGTAGTGTATGTATGGATGTGTGCATGCACACACATGCGTACACACATACACATAAGAGGTTTCCAGTCACTGATAAATGTTATTAATTTTACTTTAATTAAGCAAGTTGTTTTGCTACCTCTGCAAGTTTTATCATCTTCATCAGGCCTCCACTGAGGTTATTTCAGAGTCTTTTCATTCATAGACTTGCTGATATACAAACATGCATACATACCTACACACACACTATCTATCTATCTATCTATCTATCTATCTATCTATCTATCTATCTATCTAGTGTGTGTGTATATTGTATATATATAGAAGAATATATATTTTATAGAAGAATATTTTAACAAGATAAAAATGCAAATATTAGAAAAGAAACAAAAATAAGGGAGAATAGTATGTAAGAAAGAAAAGAATATAAAGATTATCTTATGATCTTTTCACAGTGGTATAAATGCCTTTATATTTTACCCTCTCTAAGATTACATCATAATTTCCTTTTTCTAATAAGCTATCCTTTCTCATTCTCGGTCCCATAAATCACAAGTTCATTTTTCTCTTTTTACAACAGAAAGGCCAGAAGGAGTTTCCAGTCACTGATAAATGTAGTTATTGATTTTACTTTAATTAAGCAAGTTGTTTTGCCATCTCTGCAAGTTTTATCATCTTCATCAGACATTTTTCCACTGAGGTTATTTCAGAGTCTTCGTTTTTGTGCATTTAGTAGACTTGCAGATATAATAGTCCTACAGCTACATTGTTAAGCTTCCATGTCTGGTATAATTAAATCGAGCAAAGACACCTGCATTTCCCTAAAACAGATGATGTTCTTAATCTGTAGGCTAACCCAGGAAAAAAGGAATCTTGTTACGTATAAGAGTTCTTAGATGGGGGATCATCCAGAAAAGGCTGCAAACATGTCCTAATCTGCAAACAGATTAGGTTAGGCTCTAATCTAAACAAACAGCATAGTTCAGTAGCTGTATGGCAATTGAGAATCATTTCAGGCAAGCTGTAATTACAATATTGTGTGTACCAGTAATTATTTTCTATTGCTATATATAGAACCTTATATAAAAACTAACAATAATGCTGATACTGTTTTGGAAACAGATTTGCTCAGATTTTTACCATTCTGTTCTACATCCTACAATACAGTAGGATTGTTCTTTTCCATGCTGTAATGTTTATTTGGTAATGCAAGCTAATGTTTTTATTTTGTGATGAATGTTAGTAATATTACAAATTAAACCAAGAAAAGTTATATGTGTTCCAAGTGTTTCATATGCTATGAGTGTGATTGAATCTAAAGGTGAGAGAACATTAATTTAGACTTAATCCCTTACAAGGGCTTGTTGTCACATGTATAATCAATAAATATAAGTATCTGTAGAGTTATTACTGAGTTTGTAGTAAAAGTTTATAGGCAGAATTTTTGGAGTATCTAACTTCCACTATTAGAACAAGCAAATAATCCTAGATGTCCTCTGAGTGATGACAAATTGAATTGAACGGTTTATTGTTATTTAGTGGAGATAAGATCATAATGGTGTTAAGATGAAGTCCTGAACAAAAGGCCAAAAAACTAAACAAACAAATGTTGAAGTCTGAATTCATTTACAGATTGAAAGTTAATGTCTGATTAATTTCACTTTTCTTTTTGCAGGTGCTATTCCGGCTAATTACGTTTGGCTTAAATGCTTTTACTTTACGTTATGTATCAAAAGAAATAATTGGTCTTGTGAATGTAAGGTAATAAATCATAATCATTTATAAAAACATGAAATATTAATGGTTCCAAGTTATAATAGCTTTGTCTCTAATTTCTTTCAGGAATAAATTTTGATAAATTACTTTACTTTCTGCTGCTTGGCATGATTCTGCAAGGAGATATTTTGAATTGTATGGATGAATCATTGTCGGCACTGATGTATAAATGCAAATTTGAGTTTGTGATTTAGCTTTTTGAATAAATGCCTTTTCCTCTAAATTATGTAAATATCTAGTGGTTTTGAAAATGCTATGTTTCCAAAGACACTCCTAATTTTTAATAGGTATTCAGTATTCTGAGTGATTCTTGAAATGAAATAAAGAAGTTTTGCTGCTTCTTTATTATTTCAAAATATGAAATATACTGGGTTTAATTGCATACTAGGTATTGTCAAATGTACTAGTTTTTCTATTTTCCCTTAATTCACAAACACCTTGTGTGAAAAATAACAGTCACATGTCCAAAATACATTTCTACCTTTAAAAAAGAGCTGTTGTGTAACTTGATGCAGATTTAGTGATACTTTAATGCAGGGGTGTCAAACTGGCAGCCCACGGGCCAGATGCATCCTGTGCAGGCCACACCCACCCCAGCTCTGCAAAGGGGGAAAACATCACGATATGTCATGTGATGGCAATGTGATGCAAGTTTGACACCCGGGCTTTAATGTAATATTCTTTACCTATGGTTATTTTAGAGCAAAATTACTGCTGAAAGAACATGACATTTAAAATTGTAACATGATTCACCAAAAGCAATAGAACTCTAGAAGAAACCTCAGAAAACCCTGAATAATATTTTCAATGTGCTATTGTTTTATGGTTTTCATTTTGTATATTTCTTGATTTTATTTTTTATTACGAAACCCTCAAGAAACTTATTTTCAGACAGGTGAAAAATAAACAATGGGAATACATAGATAAATCTGTTGTATAAATTAATAAAATCATTTCCACTTTTCTTGATACCATGTAATATACTCAGTGAGTTACAATTGCATACAAAATGGTAAAATATTGTAAGATCATATTTTTCTGAAATTAATAGTGTTACTAAGAAACTTAGCACAACATTTAAATATAACTTAGGATCCAGAGAAAAGAAACTTACGCTAACATCTGAGGATCATTACCAAGCATGAATATAGTTTCTAACTCTTAAATTCAGCAGAAACGAGATCTCCAATTCACAAAATGTATGAAGCAAAGTAAAATAGAAAAAACTTCATTGAAATTTTTGGTATCACCTCAGATTTTTAACAGCTAAATTTAAGAATTCTTTAAAAGCTATGTATTTATAAAAGGTTAATTTAAAGGTTAATTTAAAAAAGATTAAAATGTAAGTATTTTGAAGCTTAAGTAATTTGAACATACATATTGGTGCAGTTCATATTTCCTCTGTTAAAAAAAGGTAGCAGATGGTAAATGACTTATGAGCTTATTAAATTTCAAATGCCTGGTTTGTGTCTGGCACAACTTCCATAAAATTTTATGACGCTCCACAGGTTGCATGTGAACCTGGGTGAGTGCTATTCACAATTGATAACCCCTAAGATAATCAAATCTCCTTTGGCACATATTATTGATAGTTACAATACTGGTAGTTACATAGTTAGTATATAGCTATATTAACAATATAATGAAATTATTGTTAGTTGAAATTACCTTTTAAAAATGAAATTCCCTTTTCCCTTCTTTTTTCCTTTCCTTTTCTTCCCCAAATATTAGACTGACGCTGCTTTATTCCACAATAGTTTTCTTAGCCAGAGAAGCATTCCGTAAAGCTTGTTTGAGTGGGAGCTCAAGGAGAAACTGGACACAAACATTTAATCTATTATGGCTAACGTAAGTTTAAATTACTCGTTTAAACATTTTAGTTACTTTCTTCTGCAGTTCTGCAATTTTGCTTGCATTTCTGAAACATGGTAGAGGAGCTTGTTTTTGAAGTCATGATTGCATTGAGAAACAGGCAGTCGAGTTCCTCAAGATAGGATATGAAATTGTTAAGGGACTTAATACTTACCTAAATTACATCTTAGTTTATTTGTAATAGTTTCATTCTAATTGCATATATTAATTACCTAATATTTAATTAGGTAATTTAATTTACCTAATTCTAATTTAATTCTAATTGCATATATTAATTACCACATCTCCATAAACCACATTTGAGAAATTGAGAAAAGCTGTTATTTAGCGCTTGCATTTTCTTTGGAATAATTCTTGTCCTGTTGCTTGGGGGAAAAAAAGCAATCTCCAATTTTCAATGCTAATGTTCCAAAGTTGAATAAACTTTGGAAAGTCAGTGCTGATGGGAAAGACTGGATCTTTTATATAATACTCCGCATTAGTCAAAAGAAATGTAAGTGCCTTGGCTTTTTTAGTGAGTGAAGGAGCAAATAAAAGCACGCTATGTGTGTGTGTGTCTGTGTGTATCCACATTCATGCATATTTGCATATAACACCTGCAAAATTTGCTGTTTATGCTATTCCTTTTTTGCTTTTTGTATTGGGCTATTAGTTTTCAAAGAGCATTCCTACCCTGAAGCACTGGATGAAAAGTATAGATTTCTCAAATAAATATGTATGCAAAAACCTTATAAGTTGTAATGCATTCCAAGAAATATTGTAATTAAACTACAGAAATAATTTATTTCTGCAGATGTAGGAAAAAGCAGATGCGTGTACTTTTGAAGTTTATTGTATTTACTCTTGGTTTGCTAAAACTGGATGCAGATTTTTTTCCTAAGAATTCACAATGAAGACAGGAAAGAAAAGAGCAAGTTATTAATTTTGGCTTAATAGTTTATCTTCTTAACTTTTGTAGAATTCCTTTGGGCGTATGTTGGTGTGTATTCCTGGGCTGGATCTGGCTAGATATACTTGAAGTTCCTAGTGAAAATGCAGTTCCTTACTATAATTTCGGAGTACTTGCTTTTTGTCTTTCCGCTGTGATTGAACTTCTGGGTGAACCTTTTTGGGTTTTAGCTCAAATACATTTACTTGTCCGGCTAAAGGTTTGTGAAACTACATGAAATTGTATTTCTTGCTTCTTTTAAAATTATAGTAATGAACAGATGTCTGAAGTTAAAAATCTTTAGTCTGACATTTTCTTATAGGTAAAACGTTGATTTACTGATTAAGCTAAATACATTAACTTAAATGCATTAGTCATTGATGAAATAAATAAAATAAATCTACTACTTTTACTACTACTACTACTACTACTAATAATAATAATAATCTGAATATCTGGCTGATTGTGAATGAACCATACATAATACAAAGATACAAAATAATCACAAAATATCAAGGTCTGAAAATTGAAGTTGAAGGATTATGGCATAAACTGGCTATGATGGTCCCAGTGGTTATTGCACATCAGGTACCATACCCCAAAGCCTTAGACAATACTTAAAAAATCTTCATATTGATAAAATCTCCAAATGTCAGATACAAAAAGCCATACTGCTTGGATCTGCACGTATAGATTATGACAGCCTAGGTTTTTGGGAAGAACTTGATGCGAATGAAGGCCAACATCAGCTAAAGAACCGGCAGCTTTGATTTCACATTGAATTCACAGTACATGATAGTAATTCCACCTTTTATTTATGTACAGTTCAAAGCAATGTTCATAATTCTTCTGTTTCTTATTTTCCTCACAACAATAACACTGTGAAATGTGTTGGGCTGAGAAAGGTACACACTGGTCTCATGCTAGAATTCATAGTCTCTTGGTTTCTAGTCAGCATCTTAACCATTACACTAGACTGGCTAAGCACAAGTGGTGGAAGGGCTGTTGCACTGGCAAAATGAGGTTTACATAGAGGTACTCTTACAAAAGCCACACCTGCATAACCATGAAGTACACGAAGTACCTTTTCAACTCTGGCAATTGTTTTTATTATTTTTCTTTCCTTTTCAAAGCTGATGGTGCTGTTTACAATAGAGAGCCATCATTGCAGAGATGGAAACATTTGGGATTACAAGATTTCTTCCATAATATTGCTTTACCTGTTTAACATTGAGTGATGAACTCAACTCAACTACATTGAGTTCATTGAAATCAGTAGGATTTTAATCCTGATAACTACCTGATTTTCCTGAAAAAAAGCAAGAATAATTTAACTAGGGTTCAATTCATCGTCCAGGATATGGACACCCAAACAACTGAAAATGTCATCCTAAAGAAAAATTGTAGTTTGAGAAGTTTCTGCTCTTGTAGAAAGTATTCATGGCTTTTCAGAGCTGCATATTTGTAGAAAAGTTTCAATATAAGAATTCTGGATTGCATGCTTCTAGAATCTGACACATAAGTATTAGGAAGTTGTGTTTCTGATAAGATCTTTGTATGTTCTTTACAGGTGATTGCTGAGAGTTTGTCAATCCTTTGCAAATGTGTTTTGACAGTTCTTCTAGTAGTTTTGTATCCACACTGGGGGCTCTATATCTTTTCTTTGGCTCAGGTACAATTTTTTCTCTGCTTTATTACCATTTATTGGATCTATCACATGAATTGGTTGTAGAAACTGGCATGTTTTTTTTAAGTCACATCACATTAATGATGTTCACCAGCAAATATATTTATATCCCTGTGCACGCTGGACACATATAACTTTTAATTTAGCATGATGGATAACTGGTATAGATGGAAAGCTGGCATATGCATGTGTCTTACGCAGAAGTGCCAGTGTTACTCTGCCAAGGAGGTGAGATGAACAAGGGGTGGGTTTGTCTTGAAAATAATTCAGCATTAAATTTCCTACTGATATCATTCCCCTCATCATCTTAAATTTCTTGGCCCAAGTTAAGGTGAGCGCTCACAAATATATTTGTATAAAATGAAAATTGAGGCTGAAAGATTCCTTCTGGAGAAAAGTCATACTCTTTGCAGCCTGTGGCCCTTGGCAGCTACCTCACCATGTTGATCCTTATGCTGGATCAGAGTGGATGTAATTGCATAATCTTTGCATGTTGCCGACATTCTCTTTTATTGCTGTTCAAATAAGAATGTTGTTGCATTGTCATGTTGACAATAAAACCAATATGAATTATTTTTCCTTTGCAGCTTTTATACACTACCATTCTAGTATCATGTTATATAATATATTTCATGAAATTTTTGGGTTCTCCTGAAGCAACCAAAAAATCATTTCCTATTACTAGAATGGTATCTTTTTTACCTGCTTTGGGACAAAATGAGGTAAGTTCAACAACTTTTTAAAAATATCAGATAATTTCTTGGCACAAGATGTTTGTTGTTGTTCATGAGTAGCCAAATTGTCCTAATAAATTCTTAGATTAAGTATCATAGATTTATCAGTGAGCTGTTAATCAGTTTTAGTTTCACAGTCATTTTTCAGGTTTCAGTTGGTTATATTTTAATATTTATATTTTATTGTTTGAAAAAAATAAGCATATAATACTTTAGATCCTGTGTGCACATTTTTGTTATATAGTAAGATCATTTGGATATTGGGTATTCAATATTAGTAAATAAAAAAAAATCAGTACCTGAAATGGGCTGAGACATTTTTGCTCTTAGGCTTTTTGTGAGACCTAATTATGATACGTAAACAAAGGATTTCCAAAATAATAATATTGCTATAAAAACAATATTTTATCAAGGAAATCTAACAGAATCTTGCAGTCTGATCAAGCTGTATTTCCTCCTCCTTCAGTAATTTAGGGAGGCATTTACCTTATTCATTTCTGAATGTTATTTGCATATTCTGGACATAAGAAAATCTTTTGGCTCATTTGGCTAGGTAACGTTTCCTGCAAATTCCTGTCAAGGGCATCTTTCTTATTCTCTACCTCATGTGGCATATATCTGTGCATCCAAATTTTTCTATACTTTAAGTATAGAAGTGTAAATTATTGAACAAAAATATTTTAACCATTTTGATATTAGATTTAAACTTCATCTAGTGGATTTTTATTTATGTAAGCAAATCTTTAGATCCAGAGATGATTGTACCTTTTAGAAATAATAAATATGGTATATTGTACAGAAAATGGCTTTTGCTAATACCTGTGCTAGCTCAATGATCCTGTATGGAGATCATTTTTCAGAAAAGTGTTATAAAACCTCTAGCCTAAAGACAGTTTATTTTACTATGAAAATATATAGTTAATTCTAATACAGAAACACATGAGTAAGCTAAAATGACTGCATTTTAATTTGGTGAACAGTTTCAGATATTATAATAAAAGACATTTATATGAGCTGCATATTAAAATGTAGCTATAGAAATGAAGAGTCTTCCAAATTAACACTTGCAGAAAATATAACAGAAACTAGATCAGGAACAGGCAAATATACATAGGTATTTTTTATTTAATTAAGACCTTGTTTAAATTAAATTATTCAGGTTGTGTCATGTAATATTTTGACTGGTATATCAGAGTACAGTAAATTGAATCAAGCTTGACCCTCAGTGATTTGCTGGATATGTCCATGGAGTTTTCTTGGAAGTGGTATAGAGGTACTTGCCATTACTTTCTTCCAGGATTTCTTTTTAGCCTTCTTAGCCCTGGTATTCCAGAGAGGCCTGTAGTCCAAGTATTAACTGGGGCCAAGTCTGCTGTTTTTAAACCCAGACAAAATGGTACAGGGTATTTCATTATACCTAATTATTTGTATATATTTCAGGATATTGTTAACTGGAATGAAGCAAAGCTGACTTGGAGCTTCTTTAAGCAGTCATTCCTAAAACAGGTTTTAACAGAGGGTGAGTACGAAATTTTCTTCAATTTCTTGAATTTTTTATTCTCAGTCCCCTTCTGCCAACAATAGCAATAAGAATTTCATGATTGACATTTCCGCATTTTTAGAATTGTTGAATGGGTTTGGGCTAAAGAGCAATGAGAAGAAACACACGGATTGCATGAGATTGTTTTAATATATGTTTAGTCTCCGTTCATTGCAAAATGGAAGGTACTGAATTATTTGATGAATCTTTTGAGAATCTTTGAGAAATACTTGCCTACTACTTCAGCTTGCAGCATCTATCTATCTATCTATCTATCTATCTATCTATCTATCATCTATTTCTCCAACCATCCATCCATCCATCTATCTTATCATCTATATCTTTATATCATCTCTATCTCTCTATCTCTATGTATCTATGTATCTATGTATATCTATGTATCTATGTATATCTATGTATCTATCTATGTATCCATCCATCATCTATGCATCTATCATACATATACACACACACACACATCCATCCATCCATCCATCCATCCATCCATCCATCATTTCCCTCCCTCCCCCCTTCCCCCTCTCTCTCCCTACCTGGTTTACATAGCCACTGATTTCTCAATGGTGACTCTGTGTGATGCACAGAGTTAAAATCAAACCAAATGAAAAAAGAAAAATAAGAAAAGTAATGGAGGCTGAGGACAAACCAGCTTCAATCATAAGAAAGACAAACTTAGTGATGGGAGCATCTAACTTACAGAACCACCTAAGGCAGCCCCATGTAATGTGTGTTGCAATGGTCTACTCAGTAGATATTAAGGCATGAGTGACTATGAGCAGGGCTCCTGATCCAGGAAAATATGCAGTTAGCACAAAAGTTGGATTAACTGTTACCCATTCTTTGAATAGGAGCTGCAAGTCCAGGAAGACCTCAAATTTGCATACAATTCTGATTAGGCAGTGCTACCCCATCAAGGACTAAAAAATGTAAATCATCAGAGCCAGAAGCTCTAAAAACCAAACCACTAAAATTGAACTGAATCTGTTTTTCCCTATTCAGACTCCTTTAGTTTCCAGACACAAAGAATTAATCCCATCACTTGCTTATCCTGGGATAGAGATACATAACTGAGAATTATCAATATATTGATGATAGCTCTCATTGTAGTGTTTGCAAACTATCTTGCTCAGCTGCTTCATGTAGATGTTGAATATAAACGGGGAGAGCACAGAGAAGGGAGCTAGATCTCTGTGGAATAGATCTTTCCCCACCATCAACGCTAAGTGCAACTGGTTCTGAAATAAGGAGCAGAACCATTACAATTCTGTGTTCTTCTATTCCAATCCCAGAGTGGTTTCAAGGTCCAAAAGTATACCATGAGTAATGGTATTGCAGGCCACTGAGCGATCAAGTAGAGAAGGATGGACACAACTGCTCCAACCAGAGGTCTTTCAGAAGGACCATCAATGTTGTCTTGAGTCCATGCCTGTCTGAAACCTGACTTAAAAGGGTCCAGATAATCTGCTTCCTCCAGGGCTCTCCCAACAACCTTTCCTAAAAGGGGGAAGTAGGAAACATGATGAAAATAGTCAAGATAACATAAGATAGGGTAGGGTAAGGTAAGGTAAGATAAGGTAACCTTTATTGTCACTTCTTTTTCTGTGAATACACTGTGTGTTTGGATTCAAATAAAGTTTCTTAAGCAGAGTAGACCACTGGCTTTTTAAGCCTGAGCAGGATCACCCTTTAAGAAAGAAATACTAATTGGAAATATTAATTCTATAGGTGAAAGATATGTGATGACTTTCCTGAATGTATTAAATTTTGGAGACCAAGGTAGGAAAGACTTTTAAACAAAATTTATATGCGTGGAAGAAATATATGTTAACATCTAAAAACAGTCTAAAAGCATTTTTTGACATTTGGTGATAAATATAATAAAGGTTTGAGGTACATCGTTGGTGTTTTATCTAACATCAGCTAATCTGATTATGAGGCTAAGATTACAAAGAGTCACAGTGATCAGAGGTGTGCAGTAATTCAGTTTTAAAATCAAATGTTTTAGGCTGTCCAGATGCAAATGGAGCACCTCTGAAACTCTCCAAAGCAGAGGTGGTATTCAGCAGGTTTTGACCAGCTTTGGAGAACCGGTAGCGGAAATTTTGAGTAGTTCGGAGAACCGGCAAATCCCACCTCTGACTGGAGATTTTATAGTATCCTTCCCTTGCGATGCCCACCAAGCCACACCCACAGAACCGCTGGGAAAAAAATTTGAATCCCACCACTGCTCCAAAGTAACTGTATTTTTCTCTCTGTAATGATATTCTAATATTAAAATGTGGGATTTAATTAATTAATTTATTTATTTATTGCTGCCCATTTGTATCCAATGACTCTGGGCAGCTTACAGCATGAAAAACATTTAAAAACATCAGTTATAAAACAACAGATAAAACATTATTGTCCAAGCAAAACAAATTTCAATACAAAATGACTTATTGATTAACAGAGGTGACTAAAATTTACAGTATCACTTTACCTTTTTGGACCTTGGAACTGAGTTCCCCATTAGAATCCCTCTGGCAGAGGCATTTAGAAATGCCATGTTCATTTGGACAGTCAAAAACCTCGCATTGTTATAATGCTTTAGACTATCAGACCAGGGAATAAAAAGTTCCCTTTTTTTGAGGGGGTGGGGTAGAGAAACCATTTAAAATGAACTAACAGAGAAGTGTCAAACCCCAATGCATGGATCATTCAAGTTGCCTGCAATTTGTACTGGAATATGTGGGTATAAATATAGCAAATTAATAATATAGTTGTCAAGGAGTTCTGTTAATGTCATATGTTTACAAAACTGAGGTTTCTGTTATTAATCATAATAGTACAAGGCTTAAATTGAAGGGTATAAGGCTAAGGCCATACTAGGATATGGCTTTAATGTAATCGCAGGTATATGAAATTTACTGGGAGCAGCAATTACTGTATTCCCAGCTTCATGAGGGGTTCCTATTGTTTATACCAGGTGAGACTCTAAGAGTAGAGTCGGCATATCCAGGTATAAATAGATCATGCATAGCTCAGGTTTCTTGGAAAAAGAAAATGTGAAAAACAGTAATGTAATTCAAGAGAGTTCTTCATTTATCATCTAGCTATGTTCCAGGAGAGGGTGGTGATTAAACTGTAATCATGAAGGAATCAGTATTAGGGATCTCAATTGATGACCTGAGCAAACCATCTGGGGTAGATAGTGGGATGCAAACATTATCCCTAACTATTGATTTGTTTTCCTGTGGAATCTTCTGTGAATGCAGGTGAATTATGAGGCAGGAGTTTGTTTCAAGGAAGGAAGGAAGGAAGGAAGGAAGGAAGGAAGGAAGGAAGGAAGGAAGGAAGGAAGGAAGGAAGGAAGGAAACACCTAGGCATAGGTCCAACTAGGGGATAACATCAATGACTGCAGAGCTTGAAAACCCTGGGGAATGGCTGTCAGTAAAATAGCTATTGGTATTTCTGTGGAGAAATCAGAATTGTGAGGAGTCAAGGAGTCATATTCAGTATGAATTTATGAATAGATTGTGGCAGTTTCTAATTGTCTCCTAGTGATGCCATATGTAAACTTCAGTCATGCAGTGAACTGATTCTAAGTGTATACTTTCTTTTAATGATAATGACATACCTGATTCCATGTTAATGACAGAACGGAATAATACCGTATATGTTACATTGGATAAATTGAGACAGCTGCCTTTCTAACATGGCAATATTCTAACATGCTGGTCTTTATTTGTCAATGAGTTTGCAGAACATTGAATTATAAAGATTTAAGTTTAACACATCTGGAAAACATCCGATTGAAGATTTCTACTATAGTTCCAAGGATGTGAAAAAAATTCAAAGTCTTAATGTTTTTTAAATTCTGTGTTTTGAAAAGGGATAGTTTATTTTTCTTAGAATTGAAAATGATTTTCCATTTATATAAAATAAGTTTGCCACAGTAATAATTGGTCATTAGTGTGAAATACAGTAGATTTCTCAGTTAGGTTGATTGTTGTTAAAAAATAAATTATTATATTATTTTAAAATTGTAGAATTTATAATACCTACAATACTTTTAATCTTAATATAATACTTATAATATTTTTAATCTTAATAGAAAAATGTTTTCAGATAGTAATTTATATTGTAAGCAGACATTAAGTTAATAATAAACATATTAACTTTATTTTTCTCCTTGTTTCTAAAGGTGTATATGATATTATAAACAACCTTGGTTCTTTGACAGCTAGATTTATATTTTTACCAATAGAAGAGAGTTTTTATGTATACTTTGCTAAAGTTCTAGAACGTGGGAAAGATACTAAGTTGCAAAAACAGGTAAATTATTTATTTATTTATTTATTTATTTATTTATTTATTTATTTATTTATTTGGTCTTATATGCCGCCCTATCTCCCTAGGGACTCAGGGCGGCTCACATAAAAAACACACAATACAAAAGTTAAAAGGAATTAAAAGATTATTAAACCCAATTCTACCAAATAAAGTATTTAAAACCCCATCACATGACGCTTAAAACTAAGACCACCCCCCGCTCAGTCCAGGCCGGTTTGTTTGAATAACCAAGTCTTTAGGCCACGGTGGAAGGAGCAGAGGTCAGGGGTCAATCGCAGCTTCAGGGGAAGCTGGTTCCATAAAGTGGGTGCCCCCACAGAGAAGGCCCTACCCCTAGGGATCGCCAGCCGACATTGTTTGGCCAACGGTACCCCAAGGAGGCCCTGTCTGTCTTATTCATTCGTTAATTTAAAATGCTATAGAAGTAAAAATGATGAAAGTATTGATCAATGTTTTCTAAAGCATTAATGCATGTTTTCACTAGAAAGAGAGAGGAAAACTGATGTATAATTAAGCATAGAATGGAGAGTGTGTGTAGGATTTTTCTTCTTCTCATGATGTATAGAACCTCTATATTATGAGAGAAAGCTATTTGGTGAAACTGAATGGTGAGAAAATGAGGATGGGTAAAAGGAAGGAATATATTCGTTGGCATTTTACAAATTGCTCTCTGAAGTTAATGGAAGGTCTAAAAGGCTGAGGGATAAGTGTATGGATGATATGGCCTCAGAGGCAACTTCCTCCACCATTAGTCTCTGGGAACAGCAACTGGAGGATAATGAACTCTTCCCAGAAAAATTTATTTGTCTGATTTCAGAACACAGTGCTGGTCTTCTATCCTTCCAAGAGGCCTCTTTATATGTTAATTAGTTCTAGGGTACTTTAGAGAAAATCTTGATGTATCATGGCTTTCAAAAAATGTTAAAGGAAACACATTGTCCTATAAGTGATGTGTGTGCAAATAAAGGTATATGTACAGAAACACACACACACACACACACACATATGCATGCTAAAATTATATTAGAATTTGTGATTTAAAAGCAGGATGTTATTTTCAATTAATTTCACTATAGTAAATTATTTTCAGCGAAAGAACTCAGGATTGGATTGCTAGCTCTTGGATAAGTATGAATATACATTTCATATAAGAGTTTATGAGTAAAATGCAAAATATTATGTAGAAGTAATATTACATAATTTACCTACTACTACACAGACCTCTTTATTGTGGGGAAAAATTGAAGGAGAGTGCTACATGTGCTGTTTTGAATGCTGGAGAAAAGATCTAAATCTAAAACAAACGAACAGTGCAAGATAATTAAGGCTTGGAAATCTAGGCCGTGGAAATCTGGAATCATTAAATGGCATCAAAGAGAATTTTCACTTGCAGTCATCTGGATTTTTGCAGCCTAGATAGAGTTAGGCCAAGTTAGTGAAATTAAGATATTTTTAATGAAGCAATTTGTACAGATCAATTTATGTCAATTAAGTTTCAGCATATTATGTACATTTAAATGTGTCTACTATCAAACATATTATATAAAAATGCTCTTTGCTTGATTGTAATAACTTCACTGTGATTAAAAACTAAACATAGCACATTATAAGGATGCCAAGAGTTTCCTATTGCCCTATGAATTCAATACAAATAAATAAATGAATAAAACCTGATTATTCTGTGTATACATTTAACATAATAATCTTGGAACAGTTTTGTTGTTTACATTAAATAAATATATAATTCCTTTTTAGGATGAAATTTCTATGGCAGCTACTGTATTAGAATCACTGTTGAAACTGGTGCTTTTGATTGGCTTAACCATTACAGTATTTGGTTTTGCCTATTCGCAGTTGGCACTGGATCTTTATGGAGGATCAATGCTCAGTTCAGGATCAGGTAATACTTACTTTCTGAAAAGTACTTTCATAAATATCAAATTACGTTTTGAAAACCTCTTTGGTAGACTTTTATCTCTGGAAAAGGTATGGAAGATTTGGAAGAATTGATGCAATCATATTATAACTAAATAGTTGTGTAGATTTTTTGCTGCTCAGTCTTAGAATTACTACATGTTGTTAGGACTGTGTAATGACCTGATTTCAAAGGGGAGAAATGAGTCAGTGTGTGTGTAGACATACATATTACACTTATCTGCACTTTTTAAATCAAGCGCCTGTTTTCTTTCCCTTCAGATCTGGTTTTTTCCCTTCAGATCTGGTTTTTCGAATAGACATGCTTTGTGCATCTGGATTTTTACTGTTATAATGACACATTACACATACAACCAATGAGGTTGCAGTGCTATGAATACTGGGATGGTTTTCTAGGTGCTGCATTCAGAAATGGAATATCTTCCTTAGATGGAGAGATTGGCAATCGTTTTGTAACCAAACTCTATATAGAGGAAGTAGGAAGGGAAATTATGCCATGAGAACCAGTGTTATATTGTGAGTGGTTTACTTCTGTACTCAGTTCATCTTTTATAATTGGAGAAGACAACTTCTGCTCTCTTTCTCTAGTAAAGCTTCCAGTTTCCTTCACCATTGGGCACACTGATTAAAGTTGCACAGGGAACAGTAGCCCAGTAACGTCTGGTGGGCTGCAGGTTCCATTCTTATAATTTAAAATACAGCAGCAACCTTTCCCTGAGACTTGAGACAGTTGCTAGAATT
This sequence comes from Naja naja, assembly GCA_009733165.1. Classification (NCBI taxonomy): domain Eukaryota; kingdom Metazoa; phylum Chordata; class Lepidosauria; order Squamata; family Elapidae; genus Naja; species Naja naja. The sequence continues at coordinate 77,158,451 of CM019149.1, forward strand.
GAAATATCTATCAACTTATCTATTTATTTGGTCTGACTTTTTGTGTGGTAGCTTCATACACTCTACATACATGTATCTAGCTTTTAATGGATGATTCAATTTTTAATATAAAATTAATTTTGGAATAAGCAGAATAGATTAATCAATTGTCTTTTGGCATCTGCTACTTTCGTGGAAAAGATGTATAATTCTGTTAATGGAATGCACATTAGAAGCAGCCATCTGGCTTGCAATAGACTTTTTGAGCTGGTAAAGCTTTGTTTAACATTGATAGAGACCAAGAAAGCAGCAACCCAGATCTGTCTTATCAGTGAAATAGACAGCATATACATTTAATAACTAAATAAAAATAAAATAAATTGCATCCAGAGTTTAACCCATATTCAAACCTAATTATTGATTATTTCTTATACTATGTTTGCTTTGAAACTGAATACTTGAATTAAACTAAAAATTTAAATTGCTAGATTATACTCTAAGATTATTGTGTTTTTATAATTTATTAATATTTTATTTGCATTTGTGTACAAAAAATTAAGGTAATGTGTGATTGATTTACTTGTCGCAATGTTTAATCAGGTCCAACTCTCCTTCGTTGGTATAGTTTGTATGTCTTGCTGCTTGCTGTTAATGGGATAACAGAGTGTTTTACATTTGCTTCAATGTCTAAAGAAGAAGTGGACAGGTAATGTAAAATTGCTACAATTACCAAAATTTAATTTTAATTCTATGTTCTCTGTAATTTTGAATGAGGAAGAGAATCCAGTTTGTAGAACCTCAGAATAAGCAATAGCTTATTAAATTTGATAGCTATTCTCCCATGGATAGGAAAAACGTTCATTTACATGAGGAACTATTCATGAACTGAAAGATCTAATCTACCTGGGAAGTTTACTGATTGCTAGATAAGTAGTTTATGTACATAAATCACCTAGTCCCTGAAGTCTGTACATGTATAATCAATTGGAGTTGAAGGATTTATTTTAATTAAGCTTCTCAAAGTCAATTTAGGGGTATCCCCACTGAATGAAATTACACACCTGGGGTATTTTGAGGGTTGAGGGTGAACATGATCCTGGGTATAAATCTTCTTTTCTTCCATTCATTCCATTAGTTCTACCACTTAGGCATAGAAGATATTCACGAGTACAATTCTCAAAAAGGATAACGATTTTTGAATTATTTATACTAGATTGTTTTCTAATGAAGGTAGTCCTTGACTTACGACCACAATTGAGCCCAAAACATCCATTGCTAAGCAAGATAGTTAAGTGAGTTCTACTCCCATTTTAACCACCTTTCTTGCTACAATTGCAAAATGAATCACCGCAGTTGTTAAGTTAGTAATACAGTTGTTAAATTAATCTGGCTTCCCCATTGACTTTGCTTGTCAGAAAGTTGCAAAAGGTGATCACATGACTCATGGGACACTGCAACCATCATAAATACATGCCAGTTGCCAAGTATCTGAATTTTGAGCATGTGACCATGGGGATGCAGCAATGATTGTATGTATGGAAAAACAGTCATAAGTCATTTTTTTAGTGCCATTGTAACTTCGAATACCACTAAATGAATGGTTGTAAGTTGAGAGCTACCTCTATATTAAAGGACTGAAATTCAAGTTTGTAAGATAGAATCCCAAGCTGTATTTGGGCAGAGGTGTTTATTGAATTGGTTTGAATCTTAGCTATGTGAGGTCCTATTAAATAAAATTGATTTCTTGATGCAGTTCCTAATGCATATTTATTTGCCTACAGCATAAAGCAACTCACCTAATTATAACAGAATTTATTAACTGATCCTCATTATGTATAACAATATTTGATACTGGCCTATTTTTAAAGAAGAGTTGAGAACATTCTAGTTATAAACTTTTAATTAATTTGTATGTGCCTGATCTGTATTTGGAGCAGGGAAGATAGTCAGTGAACAAAGGCTTTCAGAGTTGTTCAGGCCATAGAATCTTAGTTAAAATCTTTGAACCTGAAGGAGCCTGATGGCGCAATGGTTAGAATGCAGTATTGCATTCTACAACTCCCACAGCCAGGAGTTCAATCCTGACTGGCTCAAGGTTGACTCAGCCTTCCATCCTTCTGAGGTCAATAAAATGAGGAGCCAGATTGTGGGGGCAAATGCTGACATTTGTAAAGCACTCAGAGAGTGCTGTAAAACACTACGGAGAGATATATAAATATAAGTGCTATTGCAAACCTCTGATACCGAATTCTGAAAGTTAGCTGACCCACCCTGCCCTTTTCACTAAATCTTAGAAAAACTGCTATGGGTGCCCCAAACTACATTCAAGTGATTTCCCTCCCCCTTTCGCCTCTATCATGGAACTCCATAAAGTATTCACGGAACTTTAGAAAGCCTAAAGCAGCATTCTTCCTGTAACTTCCTATTTTGAACCCATATAGGGTCTTGCTAAGGGGCTTACCAACTGCAAAGTACAGCAAATTCACACTGCTTCTTCTAAGTTTCTGGTCGCTTTATTTCTATATTCTTGTCTTCTTTCCAGCAGTCTCTCTGTTGAGTTCAAAGTGACAGAACTTCTTATGTACTGCCTTCACTAAAAATTGGGATACATTCAGATATTGAAAATAACCCATGTTGAACTGGCACAATCAAACATCAGCGTAGGAAATTTTGTTATTATGTCACAAACTGTTTTATGATAATTTTTATGTCATAAAGTGTTTTATAAAATTTCATAAAATTCCATGAAGGACATGGCTACCAGATTTTGAAGACATTCTGTAAGTTATTCTGTTAGGTTCAAAAAGTTTTACCCTGTGTTGCACTGCTTTACCCAGTTAAAGGTTACCGGAAAAAAGAGCTTTAGTGGTATATGGATAGGCTTCTCTGCCATTTCCAGTCACCATTTAGCTGAATATTTTGTATAGAGTAATAAACATATGGTTACTACTAGATATGGTCCATTATGTTTATGATACTCTTTTTCAGGGAAGTTATACACATGACTCGCTTTTTAGCAGTCAGTGAACACCTAGCTGATTCATTTGCCTATAAGTTGCCATCCGCATAGCTAAAATATTCTGATTTTCAAATATTCCTAGTGATCCCTCACTGAAGGGTTTTTTTAATCTATATGGTGTCTTAAGTAGGTTTTAGTCATATTATTCTGAGTAGCGCCAGAGGTGGTATTCAGCAGATTCTGACCAGTTCTGGAGACCCAGTAGTGGAAATTTTGAGTAGTTCGGAGAACCGGCAAATACCATGTCTGACTGGAGATTTTACAGTATCCTTCCTGCCATGCCCTCTAAGCCATGCCCACAGAACCGGTAGTAAAAAAAAAATTGAATTCCACTACTGAGTGGTGCATTGTGTAAATTTACAGGGATACAATAAAATGCTAGTCCACATCAATGGTTCATAAAATGGCATCAGGTAGTCTTACTGATAGTCTTTTTAAATATATAAAATGCAAAGTTTTAAAAGTAAGCATAGCCATTATTATTTACTTCTCCTCCAATTCACTGGTGTCACTCCTTGGCCTTAGTGAGCAGACTCATTCTACTTGATCCTGGGTGCCCTGACCTTTATTGATACTGATCTTTAAACCTTGTATTCACTCCACAGACTCTGCTAGAAACAGAACAATTATTCCCTCAATTTTAAGTTTCAGTAAGAGGGTTAGCCTTTAAATACAGCGCAGCACCTTCTTGGGAAAATAAACTTCATCATAAAGGTCTGCCTTAGGTCTTTCTGTTATGGCTGTGAACTAATTTCAGTACTGTGACTGGCATAATAATAGCTGCCAGCCTTCTGTTAACTTTACTCTGACACCACTATATGTTGTGGAGGTCTTGTACATAAACAAATCAAACTTTGCTTCTAAACTTCGTAATTAAGTAACACTTGTTCAGTGAACCTATTCTGTTTTTCTTCTGCTGAAAAATTCTGATGCTACATATGCTAACTTTATTGACTATGTGTCTTATATATTTCAGTCAAATTTAACTTCATAGAAAATTTATCCCACTGAAAATAAATGATTAATTAAATGTTTTAACATTTTGAATTACATATTTAAGATAATATAGGCTTCTCTGCAAATTCCTGTCACCATGCAGCTTCCATAATTTTGTTTTAAATTGACTTTTGATCAAGTAAAATACATTTCAGAGAGTTGTAAGATGTGATTAATTGTAAATTCCCAGTAAAGCCTATCCTCTAGTGTGAAAGGCAAAAACCTTGAAGATGTTTATTTTAACATTCTAGTTCAAGATCAGAATAATATTGAATTAAATCTTCATTTTCATGAATTCATTATTAATTCCCACTTCCCATGCATGGGAGTCTGTGCATTAGATAGCATATGAATGTGAAGAAAGTTGAGACATTGAAATACTAAAAGGATATTTAAGATACTATTTATACTATTTGATCAGTGGCAGAACAAAACAGTTCTCTGTACATAAAGGTGTGGGCAGAGAGAAAATATTAAATATTTCATTTTAAATTGACATAAATAGAGGTCACTGTTTATAAGCCCATAGCCACATAACAGAAATATTAATATTGACAGGCAGTCATTTAAAAACACAATTACCATTCAATGCATATTTGTGGCTGCGTTTGGACTATCTACTTTTTACTTCAGTTTTTAGACTTCATCAGCTTTTCAGTAGAGCCTTTATTTTTTTTGAAAAAATAAAAAAAAACCTTAATAAAACTTATGATGTTTTCTTGTGTTTTGTTATTTATATCATCCTTATATCCATCTCAATTTATATCATCTGGTTTGGACATAATGCTAAACTACTCTTTAGTATGACATACAAAAACTTTCTCTCTCTCTGGAAGTATGTCAAGAGATCAGACATTTTTAATCTCTTGTTTAATTTACATACTTTTATCATTACAGCTAAGTCCAAAACTAATGTTTATCTTTGTAATAATAGTTAAGGGAATAAGTCAGGATCAGCAGCTGTGGTTGGTAATTGGTTTTCTCTGCCATAGCTATATAGCTCAGTTTGCTGTACTTTGGATGTAATGATAAACTGTGCTTAAATTGAATAAAGGCCTGCAAGCTTTTAATCTTTTTGAGGCTGCAACAAAAGATAGAAAAGAGAGAAGAAAAAAACATACAAAAGCTCATCATTTAGTACTGAGTCTCAGTGAGGTTTGTACCTATAGTAAGACATTTTCTTAATGTTCAAAGCAGTGCATATTTTGTATCTCACACCTACTTATAACGTGGATCTAGTCTGTGTCTCCTTCATTACAAAATAATCATTTAAATGTAATTTTTTCCACAATAGTCCATAGGAAATGTGTTTTTCTTCTTTTAAGTTTTTGGAAGGTGGGATGATAGATGGGAGAAAAATGATAAAACAACGTTTTCTTCTGACCATTTCTGGAATGGTCAGACATTCAGAAAATGAGCCAAACACAAATTCAATACTTGAATAAAATTTCATGGTTTAATTTACTTCCTGAGTTGGTTTCAAGGAAGGGAACTGGAACTCACCTACTCCACATTACAAGATACTTCAGCAGTGATCCACTGGTTTTTAAGGTTCTAGCATATGGAACGAGTTAGAGGTTTACTTAAAGTAGCCTAAAAATAAATTGCTAAGATGCTGAAATGTGTAAAATGCTTTCACTTACTTCATTTTTGTTTTTAGGTATAACTTTGTCATGCTGGCTTTGTCCTTTGCATTTTTGTGCATGTCCTATTTCTTGACCTCTTGGCTAGGGAGCGTAGGATTTGTCCTTGCCAACTGCTTCAATATGGGAATCCGAATTTTACACAGCCTCCACTACATCTATAGATACTTTGGATGCAGCCCCTACAGACCTTTGAAGGGCCTTCTTATTTCACAATTCCTGGTTGTTGTTTATCTCATCAGTGGGATGAGCACTAAGGTTTCAGAGGTGAGTGATATTTTTTTCTTCCAACTTTGTTTCATTTGGACAAAGCAGGTGACTAAACTAGCAGTTCCTTCTACCGTTTGGAGAGTTACTTTGTGAAGTGCCCCTTTAACCCAACTAGGTCAAAATAGCTGCAGCTTCTGAATTTGTCAACTTAAAGACCCTTTTCTGGTTTTGTGAGCCTAAAGAGAAAAAGTATTGTTAAATACATTGCATCATAGCTGTAATAAGCAAATGAAGAAATGACATATTGCTGTTCCGTGTATACAGATCATACTTGCAAATAAATCTGAATGAATGTGGTGTCTGTTTCCATATACTTAGTGTGTCTGCATCTACTTATGAAATAGGTGGCATGTGGTTCGTGATTTTTATTCCATAAATGGTTCAGAAATAATGCCAATAGGAGATCAATTCCCTTTAAAAAAATGATTTTAAAGGTTTGAATAAAGCTCTTTATCTGATTATCATGCTGCAGTGTCTCTAGCAGCTTCCATTCTGCTAGAGTTGTGAATGGTTTTGGATCAGACATTACTTTTGAGCCACGGTGGCGCGGTGGTTAGAGTGCAGTACTGCAGGTTACTTCTGCTAACTGCTGGCTGATGCAATTTGGCTGTTCAAAACTCACCAGGCTCAAGGTTGACTCAGTCTTCCATCATTCCAAGGTGGGTAAAATGATGACACAAATTGTTGGGGGGAATATGCTGACTTTGTAAAAACCCTTAGGGCTGTAAACGGGTGGGATTCTGCCAGTTCGAGTGAACCGGTGGTTCCGGTGATCATTTGGCCCCACCCATCTGCCCCTGCTCTTTCCTGTGCTTTATTTCCTTGTTTTGGAGCATAGCTGATTCACACGGCAGAGCAGTTTTGCTGCACCTCAGCTGTTTTCCTCATAATGAGCTTTTTAAAATGGTGTACACATCCACAAAGCGCGTGTTTGGCGCACATGTGCGTGCACCGAACCAGTTGTTACACTGGTTGAATCGCACCACTGGCTGTTAAGCACTGTAAAGTAGTATATAAGTTTAAGTACTATTGCTATAGGGTAGGGCAATTTTGCAAGAAAATTATTAAGAAACAGGTTATAGTCTGTAGGTGATATTATCTCTCCTTTACCTTTGAATCAAAAGCATTAACCTGGTGGTAAATTAGGTTTGCTTTCTTTGTCATAGTAATTTTAGTTTCTTTTCTTTATAGGTGTTTCTTTGCTGTGATAAAGGGTGGATGGCCAGATTAATTCATGTCACAGTTGGAGCACTTTGCCTTACAGCAACTCTCACGACAATATTTTTCACAGAGACAAACCTAATCCATTTTGTTAGAACACATATTTTATCAAGATATTCCAAAGAACAATTAAAATAATGTTAAGTATGTATTTGAGCCAGAAATGACTAGTGCGTATGTGTGAGGGGAACCTTTACCTTTACCTATGTATTTAATGTAGGGATTTGTATTTACATGGACAATTATTATACAAAGATGTATAAAGATGTAATGTTTCTGATGATTATCTGACTGAAATATTGAAACAGACATACATGGAATCCTCTCTTAATGACCAGTCATTAAATGAGGATTCCTGTATGTCTGTTTCAATATTATCACTTAGCAACCATTCAAAATTACAATGGTCCTCCCTAGAACTATGTACAACCTGATTTTGAAGTTCACATGACAGTATCTCCTCTGGGTTCATGGAAGAGCAGTTTGGGTTCTTGGCAACCAGCTTACAGTTATGGCTGTTTACTACATACTTGTTCTGACCAAGGCTTTCTGAGACAGTAACAATCACACACTATTCCCAAAAACCTTCTTTTTAATTATTTCAGCGGCTGTGAATTATATGCATTCACAGCCCATAATGAGTCCCAAACAGTTTATGAATAGTCCATCAGAAGTCTGCCACAGTCTTTTGGGATAAGGCTGATAAGCACCCACCTTTATCTCCCTTGAAATGCTGCCAACAACTAAATTGCCAATTAGTTGTACAAGGCCAAACCGAGCACGAAGTCAACACAGAGCTTCAGATTTTAAAACGACCAGAACGAACAAAGTTGCTTCCTGCAAGGGCTTATGTCCCTTTGCTCCTCCTTCATGACTTATGGGAGGGGCCAATCATCTCCAAGCCTTACTCCTGAGTTGCCCCTTTTGTCTTAATTGTTCTTGCCTTCTGGCAGCTCTGCCCAAGCATGCACTGGGAACAGGTTTCCCCTGTTCCTCTGCCTCACTGATGTCAGATTCTGGAGGCTCCGAAGTTAGCACATAACTCTCAGATGGCCCTGGCCCCATTTCTGTGTCAGATGGAGATCTCTCGTCCGAGCCCTCCCCAGACTCCAGAACTGGCCCATGTTCCTCCCCACTGTCTGACTCTGCTGCCAGCTCCACAGGCTGTTGGTGGACCACAACATTACTGCAGTCATATGACTGCAATTTTTGACATTTTTACTCCTGGTTTCCAGCAGGAAAGACAAAGCCCATTGGGAAAAACAGGTTCATTTTACAACCATGGCATTAACTTAATGAATATGGTGTTTGCTTACAACCACAAAAAGGTTCTAAAAACAATCATGGTCACATGGTAATTCTCTAAACAACTACCATGACTTAACTACCATAAATCCAGGCTCAATTACATTACGAAGTTGAGGACTACCAGCATTGGTGACAAAATTAGGTTTTGAGCCTGAAACATTTTAAATTGACAATTTTGCCAGGTGCCAGCAATTTGTGAATGGAGTTGTTTTTTAAGTATATTTTATGCTGAAGGTTACTGCTTCAGAGGGTTTTGGTTGTTTGGAATGCCTCATAATGATGTACATGGAGGAATTTAAGTGTGAGCCAGTGTGGTGTAATGGGTAATGTGCTGGACTAGGAATGAAGAGAGTCAGGTCCTGGCCCTCTCTTAGGCATGAAAGCCAGCTAAGTGATTTTGAGCCAGTCGTTTCTTTCTTTGTTTAGACTGGGAAGTCAAAAAAAAATCTACTCACACCAGACCAGTGGAGTAAAATATGGTCCATAACCTTCAATGAAGAGGATTTCATTCTGTGAGGATGATGAATTTATTTGAGCCGATTATAAAAACATGGAGGAAATATACTTTTTTCTGTCTGATGAGAACTGTTTTGTTAGTGGGAAGGGATAACCAGATATTTTTCAGGAGTTACAATAGTAATTTAACTGCACTACTAAAGTAAGCATAAAGCAAGTATATGGGATTTTTTTTTCCTTAAAAAATCATAATTGACTGTCAGGGATTTTACTTAATTTTTATACAATACTTAAATATTGCAAATGCAAATATTAATATATTTTATAAATATTTGAAATGTAACCTCAAGTGTTATTTGCTTATAGCAATTCTATTTAAAAAATAATAATTCATATGAAACCATGTTATAACATTTAAGGGGAATAAGGAAAATTATTTGGAGCCACATTAAAGTGTTAAAAAATAAATATGGAAAGACTGATATACCGATATCCAGGAGTGGGATTCTACCAGTTCACACCTATTCTCTAGAACCGGTTGTTAACATTCTAAGCAGTTTGGAGAACTGGTTGTTAGAAGAAATTACTGGCCTAATCCTGTAAGGAAGGCAGGAAGGAAACATTCTGGTGTTGCTTACAGAAACTGCCTATCCGTTAACCCTTATTGCATTCTTGGCAGGACTAGACTTCCTGTCTCAGGAAGGTCTCTGGAGTTTTTTTTTCCTCCTTTGCTGGTACTTTGCTTGTGTGGAGTGACCATTGAAAGTTACAATGGCACTGAAAAAAGTGACTTATGACCATTTTTCACACTTACGACTGTTGCGGCATCCCCACAGTCATGAGAGGCCAGGCAAGGAGATGCGTGCCTCGATGTGAGTGATGTTTATTTATTTATTTATTTGTTTATGTTGAGTTGGCCATGCGCACCCAGTCACATGACCACCAAGCCATGCCCACCAACTAAGCCACACCCACAGAACCGGTTGTTAAAAAATTTGAATCCCACCCCTGCCGATATCTATAACTGTAGCGTGGAAAGCATTAGTAATGTAACATTTAATGTTATGATTATCTGGCATCAGTAAATAAAGCACAAATTTAAGTGTTTCTATAAAACATGCAAGTAATATGTTTCTTTCAATTTCAGATATTACATTTCAGTAGCAAAGCTCAGGTAAACCATGCTTTGTTAAAGTCACAGGCAATTATGTATCACTAAATCACTTGGTCTAAATATTGTTAATCTTTATCATGTTCAAGCTTCAAGAAACCTTGGAAGACACATTCGATTTGTTTTCTTGAGTAACAAGTGAGTGGCATTTTCAGAAGCAATGGGAATAGCTAATCTTCCCAGGCCATATTCCTGCTGAGAGCCATAAATGCTATACAATCTCTCACACAAGCTACTCAGCTATTCCACAGCGTCCTTAGTTCATAGTTGTAACTTTAAGGGGTGCGAGGACTTCTAGGCTCAGAAGGATCTAGTAAGCATAGTTTTCTCTCTGCCCCTCTTTGCTGGTAATACAGGAGTATTAGATCATAGGAGCCAAGTTTTGTATTTGTTATTTATAAATTTAATTCCAGCATTCTGAGTTCATAACTATTACATTAAAATGATGAGCTTTTAATGAACTGAAGGCCTTTTCATTCCTGAAAAATGTTTCCATGTTCCTGTGAAAGATTGGCATGCACAGGATGTATTCAATCAGAGGTTGGTAGAAATATTGGCTTCTGTTTCCTACTATAGAATATATTGCAGCTGCTGCCTGCTAAATTTATGACTGTCCTTTAAACAGCCTCTCAAAGGAGATCTCTCCAACTTTGTTTGATTTTAACGTCCATCATTATTCAGAATCTCTCTACATGATACATTTAAGGGTGAATGGGATTGAGATTGAGTTTATAAGGATTAGGACAAAGTATTTCAGATTAGTTCTCTTTTAATTTGATAAAATAATCTGTGTTTGGAATTGCAATATTTTGGTAACATGTTAATAACTCTGTATTAAAAACCTAAATCCTCAACATTCTAGTGAGTAACCTCCTTTCGACGTGGTAGGAATGCTACGGTATTACTTTTACAATTATGCTTTGTAGTGTAAAGACATGTTGTAAAGACATTTAATGTTATTAAAAATGAGATTCCTAATTTCAATAGTTGCAATTATTATAGTCGGTGGGACATAAGCACAGACTAATATGGATTAGACACAAATATTCAAATGTAAAAAAGGCTATAGATTGGACATATGTATTCTTGAAATTTCAGAAGTAAAAGATAAAGGCTTACATAACCAGCAAGCATTTTTGAATATATTGTCAGATGAAACAGTCTTTCTGTATGCACGAGTCTGCCTGTCTGCCTGTCTGTCTGTCTGTCTGTCTATCTATCTGTCTATCTGTCTATCTGTCTATCTGTCTATCATAAATAGGTTTTATATAATTGTTTTACAAAATATATTTTAATAAAGCTAATTAAAGATGAATAATAGCAGAAATATGTTTTGTGAAATTCAGAAGGGAGACAGTTGCTGATATCAAATTGCATCTTCTCTCACTGTTCATTTACTTAATGGCAATCAGTTCTACTATGTCATTTTAGTTTTCAAATAAAAAGCCATGGAATATCAGGGGAATGCAGCAATATTGCACCAAATTGATCCATTAATGAAATACTATTTTAATAGTATATTAAGAAGCTTGCTTGAAAACCAGTAACAATGAAGAAAATTGGTTCAAATGATGCCTATTCTTTATAAGTAGTTCTCTTTTTACATGGCTAATTCATGAAGGTATTTACATTTATTAACTTTTGCCCTTGGCAAATGTAGCTCTTGAGATGATCTGCAAACAAATCATTTGGCAATGCTTGCACGGATGAATGAATGCAAAGGATAGAATTTCTAGTGCTTCCCCTTAAAAATTCATATGGCCATGCACTTTTCAAAAGTTAATTTGGTTTTCAAATGAAGCAAATGGTTGTTAGGCTCACTTGGATATGTTGGTACTAAAGAGATTACTCATGCAATTAGGAGGATCTTTCTCTTGGCTGTTGTGATCAGTTCTGCCCACTCAAGGTTGATGCAGTAAAACCTATGTACCTGAAGCCCAGAGTTGCCAGGTGCTTTGCTAATTGCAGCAAAAATTTGGCAGACTTGCTCCTCTTTGCTTGTGGATTTTGATAAATCAAGAAGTCACTCTCATGGGTAAATAAAATCTTGTCCACGTGTCTATATATCCCCTTCTGGCTTACCTTGACTACCAAGGCCATGATAGGTCATAAATCTAGGTGCACTCTGTAAAGCAGAATGGCTTATGAGTTCAATACCCAGTGTAGAGGTTTGGACAGCAGAACTTTTTTCTTCGTCCTAGCATTTTCATGCAAGTACAGGGTCTTTTTGTGTGTTTGTGTGCTCAACCAGTGTTGTTGGTTGTGAGAAGACCAGCTAGTTTATCATCTGAACCTGATGATGCTGGTTGAGAGAAAGTGACTAGCCCAAAGTCACCCAGCCAGCTATCATGCTAAAGTAGGACTAAAACTCGTAGTCTCTTAGTTTCTAGGCTGCTGCTAAAACTAGTAGGCCAAACTTGCTTTCATACAATACAATACTAACTATAATGATTATGCACTTGATGAGTCCCACTAAGAACAAAACAAGTCATGCATTACCTACTGATGATAAAGAAATGTGTAAAAACTAATGACTGAGGCCGCCTATGCAGTAACCAAAACAATTCAGCATGTAATTGACTTCACATCTGGAGGGTACACTCCAGGTTAATATCTCAATTGTAGTTATGATTATTTCCAACCATTTTTCTGTCAACTAAGTTGAATGTCATGGATTGCAGAGAGTAGTTTAGTTCATTTTCTGTAAAGTCATAAAAATTCTGGCAGATTTCAGAAAAAAGAAGAAAGCCTATTGGAATTTTAATCCACTTTGCACTCACAGCTTGTGTATTCAGCTTGATGCCAAACATGTCTCTACTGAAAATGTAATTATTCTTTTGAATGTGCTGGTTTTATTCCTCTGGTGGCCTGCATCTAGCAAAGTCTTCTTGAGGAGAGGAGCCCATTAAATTCAACAACCTGTGTAAGGCTGAGTTAGGCCAGGAGCAGAACAGGTGCTCAAGAGCTAATATCTAATTACAAGAACGGGAAGCAGTTATATAGAAACAAACAAACAAACAAAAAACAAGCTAAAAGCATCAGCACAAGAAACAGTGGAATTATTTACCCAGGTGAGAACAGTCAGCTTAATTTGTGGAAAATAATGGCCTCCATTGGAACTTCATTGTAGCTGAAGAAAATAGATACTGAAAACCTGCATTTCAGACACATTTGCAAATAAATAGCTTTATTTCTCACTGAACTAGTTAAAAGTACCAAGGAACTGAGACGTCAGCAGATCCATATACAACTATCTGCACTGATCCTGAGTTCACCAAAGACAGAACACAAAGTGGTCCCAGCTTTCTTTTCTTCCTCACACTTACTCTGGAGAGTTGATACTTTGCTCTGGAAAGAAATATTCCTTGTGAACTGACTGATTTTACTTTCCAGGGATTTTCTTATTTTTCCCCCTTGTTCTTGTCAATCACAGCTAAGGCATGTTCATGCAACAACAAAGTCCTGTATGAAACAACGCACAATTTGCTGTGAACTGTAACAACAAGAACTTTGAAAATTCACCATAGTCTTTCTCAGATGTCCTAATCTACATCTTTAGATATCTTAAAACTACATTTTTAAAAAGACTCCCCTACCTCCTAGGTGGTTTACCTCAATGAAGAACGTGAATAAATGTTATCTTGGTTGTTGTTTGCCACCTTCTCTCATTTCTTCTGCCACTTGCAAAAGCTAGAAACAGCTTCTAACCAGGGACTACCTGGATACAGACATATCTTCCTGATGTTGCAAGCGCTAGAATTTCTCATGCTGGCTGGGGATTTCAAGGAGTTGAAGTCCAGAAGTCATAAAATTGCTGAGGTTCTTGGAGTGCTGGGAGAAAATATTGAAGTCAGACAAAACCAATAAGGCAGACCATATTGGAAATGAGCAAGATATTAATGGAAGATTTGTACAGCCATAAACAGCAAGTTTTAATTTTTAGATGCAGAGTGTTATGTAATTCTAATCTTGGTGAAGCTATGGTTAGAATGTAGTATCTTAAAGACCATTTTACTTTAAACCAGCAAAATCATCTGTTTTTCCTGCCTGTGTTCACCTGCATGCATAAAGATGGTAAGGAAATTGGGAGATAGAGTCTTCTTGCATGCTAGTCACAGTGGCCCTGGACCACTGTGGTTTTTAAAACAGTTTTAAAGCCACAGTGTCTGCCTCCTAGCAAGCCTGGAATTGACCTTGGTTTCCTGGATCATCTAGTATCAGGTTTTAGGAAACTATCATATCATGGCTCATGGTATATTAAACTCTACATGACAAATATGTTTATAGATTGAGCGCTGTTTTTACCTAATCTTGTAGTAAATCTTTGGAAGTTTAAAGTAAATCAGGAAAAATTTATTTAGGAAAAGCACTAGTAAAATAATTGTTACCTTTCACTTCAATTATATAAGTAGTTCCTTGCAGGTACTCAAAACCTCTTGTCTCAATTATTTTACTTTAAATATATGCTTTATTTTTTACCCATGAAGTTTAAAGTAAATCAGGAAAAATTTATTTAGGAAAAGCACTAGTAAAATAATTGTTACCTTTCACTTTAATTATATAAATAGTTCCTTGCAGGTACTCAAAACCTCTTGTCTCAATTATTTTACTTTAAATATATGCTTTATTTGTTACCCATGAGTAACAAAATATAAAGCAAATCTTTCAGTCCTAAGTCTGCCCACCCTTGCTATAACTACTGGCATTATACTAACATTTCCAAAATCCCATAGGGTTTGCTGGGATAAATTAGAGGAGGGAGTGCTCTATAAGCTGCCTTAAACTTCTGGAGTAATGTATATGTATGTGTATGTGTATATAACACATATACATTCATTTTACACTTACAGTAGAACAAATAGTGATATTGTTTGATTTAAAAAAAATGATGGGTTCACATATCCCTTTTCATCCTCGCAACACCAATTAATACGTGCAAGATGGTTTCTTAAAATCTCAGTGTGATCCTTCCATATATGGACCCATGAGTAAACTTTGGAATGAACCAGTCTGAACGTATTTCATCTTACAATGCTTTCCCCATTTTTCTTGTCAGAATTAGTCTTGATCCTTTTAATGTTTGTGAGCTGGTGTTACCTTTAAGTGCTGTTTTTCAAGATGAATGAGCCAACTTGTTTGGAAAAGGGACAAAACCCAAATAAGGCACCTCATTTCTGCAAATATTCATTTAATTCTAGTCTATATGTTTGTTTTAATTTGACAAGGCAATATTTATGTAATGACTGAAACCGAGACCAAGAAAATGATGTGCTGTGAAGTCAAAGGGTGCCAAGTAAATACACTATTCTGATAACCAATTGGTTCAGCCACCAAGATTGAAGTACAATGTTTAAGAATATGTGCCCAATCATTTTAATCAATTTCATAAATTGCTTCTGTGGATTTGTTTAAGTTTTTTTGTACCTGTGAATTAGGTGTGAAGAAAATGTAGCCACTGAATATAATGTTGCTTTGTCATGAAAGCAGTTGATGCTGTCAGTGAATTCTGGATGGAACAGGAAAGGGGGGGAAAAAGATACATAAAATGTCCTATCTGTAATATGGCAATATTTGGCTGGAAAAACTACTCCCTGATTTAATTGTTGATCACAGTACATTTTGGAATATTATCTATTGATCAGATATTTTAGTTTTGTTGAGCAAGGGAGGGAGGCAATACAATCTGTGAGTTATAAATAAGTTTACACAGGCTGTGTTTGCAATATGTGTAAATTGCCACTAATTGTACATATCATTTTCAGTGTGCATTGTCAATTGCATGCTGCAATATAAATATCAAGTGTCAAAGTTCAAATTTTGAAATACAATATATGAAAGCTATCAAGTATTTATCTGGTGATAATTTGCGGGAAAAAAAGGACAGAAAAGATTTTGCTTTAGATTGGTTATTCTGCGTCTTCTTTATCTATCTCGTCCTGCTCTCTTTTAAACAGCATAGCCTGAATGCTAAGGCTAAAGTCAGCTTGAGAAACACTGTCATCAGGAAATTGTTAAACTACACATGGGGAGCTCAACCATCTATACTGTGCACATCAGATTTGGCCTTGAGTGTCTCTGCTCCAGAGTATGCTGCTCCATCTGCACATGCGAAACAAGTTGATATCTCCGTCAATGAAGCAATACACTTAGTGACAAGTTGTCTTAAACCAACACCAATTAAGAAAATATATCCTTTCACTGGCATTGCCTGATCTAAGATCAGGAGAGAAATAGCAGCAGATACCGAGAGAACTAAGCAAGAGAATGATCAACATCCTCAGCCCCACTGACTCAGATCTAGGAACAGCTTTATGGCAAGAACAAACATTCTTAAGGGTACACAAGAACAAAATCAAATTAAAAGATGGAGGAAGAAGACCATTGAGCAAGGAATAACATTAAAGGAGGATATGGCTGGAGGATCTGACCCCCCATACTACTTGGAGGACCCTGAATTGGTTGAAAGTAGGAGTGCCTAAATGTAAAACCAGTGGTGTTTTACATACAAGTGGAGAATCTTAGCAGATAACAACATGATGTGTGAATGTGGAGACACACAGAGCCTGTCCCATTTGCTGGTATGTTGGCTACTACCAGAAACATGTACCGATAATGTACCGACATGTTGGCTACTACCAGAAAGAGTACAGAAACATGTACCAACATGTACCGATAATGACTTACTTTTGGCCAATGACAAAGCCAAGAAGATGGCTTCATTCTGGCAGTTTTAAATTTGATCTACATTTTGGAGATGTATAATAAAACTTTAAAAAAGAAAAGTTTGATCTAGCCACAAAAGAAGAAGAATCTGTCTTGTATGTTTTAGAGGCGGCTAAAAACATATCCTAATCCCTGGCCAGCACAAGCCAATTCCAGGGCTGGCTGTGGTATATGGAAGAATAGTCCATACATCCAGATGCCACCAAGTGAGGAAGGTGTATGCAGAAAAACAGTAGCAAAATAACAGATGTATCTTGAATGGATTGACATGTTTTATTGTTCAGGGGGAAATGCTTTTGCCTTGAATCTGCTGTGTTTGATACTCTGCCTCCTCTCTACAATTGCTTCCTCTCTACTAAGAGCAATGGCTCTTTGCCATTTTCAGTTCTCTTTTTGGCAGTAGTATAAATATATATTGATTAAAGTCACATTTTTTCTCTTTAAAGTCAATAACCTTTGAATAACATTAGCTGGAAACTGTAACAAACACGTCCAATAATGATGGAATGTTTGCTGAAGTGAAAGGAGCATTTTATCTAGAAATTTCCAAGAGCAAATATGGATGAATCCTAGATTCAGGACTGTACCAGGGTTCTCCGAGTAACCAAGTTGGAGAGAGTGGGATTTGGCTATGATTTATTGGGATTCTAGTCTGGCAGCAGCATGCCAGCAATGCAGTTATTAGATCACGTTGACTGGATTTGCTAATGTGGTCAATTTTTTATTCCCCTTTCTTTCCATCCACTTGGTTCATTGCAATGTGAGGTTATTAAAATGACTTCAACTTCAGTGAGTTTAGCTGGAGGCAAGTGGACTATTCGGAGACAAGTTGTGGCCTTGTTGGGTGGAACTTCTGGCAAATAGTTACATGATGTACTTCCTGTGAAATAGAAGTTATAGGTAGGACATTGTGGACATTTAATGTATTGACTATGTCAGGAAATCTAACTGCTCAGGCCTGATATTCTTGTTGGTAACATACCAAAATTTAAAGATATTCTTCTCTTACTATTTTAGCATTTACAGGTGAAACTCGAAAAATTAGAATATTGTGCAAAAGTTAATTTATTTCAGTAATGCAACTTAAAAGGTGAAACTAATATATGAGATAGACTCATTACATGCAAAGCAAGATAGTTCAAGCTGTGATTTGTCATAATTGTGATGATTATGGCTTACAGCTCATGAAAACCCCAAATCCACAATTTTACAAAATTAGAATATTGTGAAAAGGTGCAGTATTCTAGGCTCAAAGTGTCCCACTCTAATCAGTTAATTAAGCCATAACACCTGCAAAGGGATCCTGAGCCTTTAAATGGTCTCCCAGTCTGGTTCAGTAGGAATCACAATCATGGGAAAGACTGCTGACCTGACAGTTGTGCAGAAAACCATCATTGACACCTCCATAAGGAGGGAAAGCCTCAAAAGGTAATTGCAAAAGAAGTTGGATGTTCCCAAAGTGCTGTATCAAAACACATTAGTAGAAAGTTATGTGGAAGGGAAAAGTGTGGAAGAAAAGTGCACAAGCAGCAGGGATGGCCGCAGCCTGGAGAGGATTGTCAGGAAAAGGCCATTCAAAAGTATTGGGGACTTTCACAAGGAGTGGACTGAGGCTGGGGTCAGTGCATCAAGAGCCACCACACACAGACGGATCATGGACATGGGCTTCAAATGTCGTATTCCTCTTGTCAAGCTGCTCCTGAACAACAAACAACGTCAGAAGCGTCTTACCTGGCTAAAGAAAACAGACCTGGTCTGTTGCTCAGTGGTCCAAAGTCCTCTTTTCTGATGAGAGCAACTTTTGCATCTCATTTGGAAACCAAGGAGCCAGAGTCTGGAGGAAGAATGGAGCGGGACACACTGCAAGATGCTTGAAGTCCAGTGTGAAGCTTCCATAGTCTGTGTTGATTTGGGGAGCCATGTCATCTGCTGGTTTTGGTCCACTGTGCTTCATTAAGTCCAGGGTCAATGCAGCTGTCTACCAGGAGATTTTGGAGCACTTCATGCTTCCTTCCACAGACGAGCTTTATGGGGATGCTGACTTCATTTTCCAGCAGGACTTGGCACCTGCCCACACTGCCAAAAGCACCAAAACCTGGTTCAATGACCGTGGGATTACTGTGCTTGATTGGCCAGCAAACTCGCCTGACCTGAACACCATAGAGAATCTATGGGGCATTGCCAAGCGAAAGTTGGGGCATTGCCAAGCAAAAGTTGAGAGACATGAGACCGAACAATGCAGAAGAGCTGGAGGCCACTGTTGAAGCATCCTGGTCTTCCATAACACTTCAGCAGTGCCACAGCTTCCATTCCACGCCGCATTGAGGCAGTAATTGCTGCAAAAGGGGCCCAAACCAAGTACTGGGTACATATGTATGCTTATACTTTTCAGAGGTCCGATATTGTTCTATGTACAATCCTTGTTTTATTGATTGCATGTAATATTCTAATTTTCTGAGATTGTGGATTTGGGCTTTTCATGAACCGTAAGCCATAATCATCACAATTATGACAAATCACAGCTTGAACTATCTTGCTTTGCATGTAATGAGCTTGAACTATCTTGCTTTGCATGTAATAAATTACATGTAAAATGTAATTTATCTCATATATTAGTTTCACCTTTTAAGTTGCATTACTGAAATAAATGAAGTTTTGCACAATATTCTAATTTTTTGAGTTTTACCTGTACTTGAATGTGCATATGTTAGCATAGAACCTATGCATATAAGCATATTATATAGCATTTTTGAGGAACTGTTGTTTTCCATTTCAGTAGAATTTACTGTTACCAAATCATGGTGTTACAATTTCCATTAGTTTAATTTCACTACCTTTCATATAAAAGAGATTTGCTTTCTAGCACAATGTGCGTATTTTGTAAAAACATGTTATTTGAACATGAGGATGCAGCAGTTTATACACACCTCTCTCTAATCCAGAATTTAGCTTGTTATCAAGTTATCAGGTTTATTTTTCCTTCCCTTCCAACCTGATGCTTGTGTAATAAATGCTAAGAATGTGTGAAATTGCAGGAAAGAGATCCTGGCTTATACCAGCATGTTCTTTTCACTTCCTCCTGAATGTTTCATATCTAGCTTGAATTGGCTTTTGGTCACCAAGATCAGGAAACAAAACTCATTCCAACATCGAGAGTCGATATCAGGGTTGGTTTGGATCTAGACCAGGAGTTTTCTCTTCAGCCACTGCTCAGCCATACAGCTTGATCACTGCCTTTCAAACAGTCAAAGGCTTTGAATCCAACCCACATTACAGAATAGGTTGAATATAAGAGGAGGATAATGGATAAATGATATAGTAAAAAGTATTTATTTGCATGAGTGTGCATATCTTTCTTGATTCACCACTGTATGTTTCTGTACCTAGGCATGTATATTCATCTTCATTTCTACTTAGACAAGTAGTATTAATGTTCTGAACTTTTCTTACAGATCCTTGACAAAGGATAGCATTTCACCTTGATTTTAGTTTGTTTGTTTCATTATTTTTGCCATCCGGTTGGATTGCATTTGTACAGTGGAAAGTTGATCATTTGAAACACAAAAGGAGCATTCTGTTTCTTCTTACCCATTTCTTTTTTTAAAGACAAAGTTCATTTACTTCATTATTTTATTTCATAACGTAATTGCATAAGTTACCACAATAGGGCTGCAATAAATTATATTTGCTGAAAATAACTGCAATTAATTTCCAGATGATTTGGCTGCAGTGTTTTCCTATATATATAATAGAATTATTCAAACATCCACAAACATTTTACATGCTGTACTAGAGTGAATTAAATCAATCAAAAATTAATTGCTTCCAAAACATCAGAACAGTCTTCTGGGATTTGTTGAATTTCAATAAGTCATAATAAAGTCATACTAACTAATGCAGCATGGAATGCAACAATTGCCAGTTGCTCATAATGTAAGTTTATTAACTAAGCAGACTGGGTAGAAAAATGAAAGAAAAGGAAAGAAAAAGAAGGTAAATGTCAGGCAGTAGCCACGGATATTAATTTCATATAATATGTCATGTTTATTGTTTGCTTGTTTAAGATTTTTGTGCCTGGAGATGATTCATAGGGGACTGAAAATATCTATTCATTCTCAGAAGTTTCTGAATGCAAGTATTGCAATTGCTGGTTTTATGCTCAGTGTACCCATCTGCAGAGAGCTCTTTCATTATCGTCAGTGCTTCCAATTTGTTTATCCACAACCACTACTATCCATAAAGCCATTGGAGCCCTTGCTAGAAGTTTCCCTGTTTTTCTCTGTTACCACTTACCTGCTGAAGGATGGCTAGAAGTGGCACTAAAGGAGCTCTTTCAGCTGTATTGTTAGAGCTGTCAGAATGAAAAGATGCTGCAGTAAGACTCATTTGCAGGCTTGTATATTCATTTTTAAACATCCCACTTGAATCTATTACACCTATGTGATCATAGCTAGGAGATCTATTACTGCAGTGGTTGGACATCTAATTTCTGTTATTGATACATTTATTGTTACTTGCTGTTGGAAATGCAATTATGTGAAAGCTTTTCCACATCAGACCAATCAAGAAATAATGCTGTAGATCTCTTCTAGGATTGAGCATGAAAGGACCAGCGCTAGCTGATCAATACCTTGAAAGTTGGGGGTCACTAAGATGTCAGACTGAACTATTGCTTACACCAAACTAAACTATTGCTTATTTCATACTTGTAGTTTCTCTAGAAAGGCCATTTGACATTTGCCCACATGTTCCAAGGAACTGAACTGATTGGCCATTAGTGCCTTCTGATGTGTAAGTCCTTTGATGTTTGATATTGTATTACTAATTTGATTATGTAAACAGACTTTATTTATTTATTTATTTATTTATTTATTTATTTATTTATTTGACTTGTATGCCGCCCCTCTCCCGAACGGACTCGGGGCGGCTCACAATTAAAACCAACACAATAAATAATTACCTAAAATAGAATTAAACCCAACAAGCCAAATTACTAAAACAAATTATAAAACAACCGCCCCCCCCAAGAGGAGTCAGCACAGCGCAGCCTGCTCAAATAGCCAAGTTTTCAGGTCGTGGCAGAAGGTGCGGAGGTCGGGGGCCAGGCGGAGTCCCAGAGGTAGTTGATTCCATAGGGCGGGAGCCGCCGCAGAGTATAATATAATTTGAATATTCGCTTTATTATAGTAGAGAAATTATACAAGGTTTTCTATATACAGGTAGTTTTCAACTTACAACACTAGAACAGTTAATTCAGTGATGGTTCAAAATTACAGTGTCGCTGAAAAAAAACTAGCTTATTTATTTATTTATTTATTTATTATTTGAACTTATATGCCGCCCCATCTCCGAAGACTCGGGGCGGCTTACAACTAAAAACAAGAGGCAATAAATACATTAAAAAACAATTAAATTAAATTATAAGTTCAAACATTTATAAAATAATTAAAACAACCCTCCCCAAAGGGTCATAGCCCAGGTTGGTCAAATAACCAGGTCTTCAACTCGCGGCGAAAGGTGCGGAGGTCAGGGGCCAGGCGGAGCTCCAGAGGCAGTTGATTCCAAAGGTCAGGGGCGCGACAGAAAGGCTCGTCGTCGGGGAACCGCCAGGCGGCATTGACCCGCCGACGGGACCCCGAGGAGTCCTTGCCTATGAGCTCGCACAGGGCGATCGGTATTCGACATTGGAAGAAGACGCTCCCTTAAATACTGAGGACCCATGTCGTGAAGGACTTTGTATGTTAACAGTAAAACCTTGAATCTCACCCGGAGCGCAACCGGCAACCAATGCAGGCCGCGCAGGAGGGGGGTCACATGGGAGAACCGGGTAACTCCCATCACCACCTGCGCCGCCGCATTCTGCACCAGCTGCAATCTCCGGATGGTATGCAAGGGCAGTCCCAAATAGAGAGCGTTGCAGTAGTCGAGCCTGGAGGTAACAAGGGCATGAGTGACCGTATGCAGGGCGTCCCGGTCCAGAAAAGGGCGAAGTTGTCGAACCAGGCGGAGCTGGGCAAAGGCCCCCTGGCAACGGCCCCCACCTGCTCCTCCAACCGGAGCCGTACATCCAGGAGGACCCCCAGATTCCGCGCCCTATCCACAGGGGGCAGCACCCTCCCCTATGGCCAAAGATGGATAATCTTGACTGGGCCGGGACGCCGGTATGCACAGCCACTCAGTCTTGGCCGGGTTGAGTCGAAGCATGTTCCCGCTCATCCAGTACCGTACCGCATCCAAACACCGAGTCATCAGGGAGAGGGCATCACTGATCTGGCCTGGGGTGGAAATGTACAGCTGAGTATCATCAGCGTACTGATGAAATTTCACCCCAAAACCACGGATGATCTCACCCAGCGGCTTCATGTAGATGTTAAATAAAAGGGGGGAAAGGACCGACCCCTGAGGGACCCCACAAGAGAGGATCCTAGGGGACGACCTGACCCCCCCGCCAACACCGATTGCGACTGCCCCGAGAGGTAGGAGGAGAACCACCGAAGAACGGTGCCTCCCACTCCCAACCCCTCAAGGCGACGCAAAAGGATACCATGGTCGATGGTATCGAAAGCCGCTGAGAGGTCTAATAGGACCAGGACAGAGGAAAAGCCCCTATCCCGAGCCCTCCAGAGATCATCCATCAGCGCGACCAATGCCGTCTCCGTGCTGTACCCGGGTCGGAAGCCCGATTGATACGGATCTAGGTAGTCCGCTTCATCCAGGAAAAGCGGAACCTGTTGAGCCACCACACTCTCAACAACCTTCGCCAAAAAACGAAGGTTGGAGACTGGACGAAAGTTGTCTAACACAGTCGGGTCCAAGGCAGGCTTCTTCAGGAGGGGTCTCACCACCGCCTCTTTCAAGGCGGTGGGAAAGACACCCTCCCTTAAAGAAGCGTTGATAACTGCCCGGAGCCAACCGCAGGTGGCCTCCCTGGCGGCATAAGCCAGCCAGGAGGGACACGGGTCCAACAAACAGGTGGTGGAACTCATTCGCCGCATAATCCTGTCCACTTCATCCTCGGAAACCGGATCGAACTCATCCCAGATAACAATAGCCAGACTCCTGCACCCCTTCCTCAGACCACTGCAAATCGGAGGACAACCCGTCCCGAATACGAGCAATCTTATCCGACAGATATTGCACAAATTCCTCAGCCTTACCCCGCAACGGGTCCGATCCCCCCCCCAACTGCAGGAGGGAGCGAGTAACCCGAAACAGGGCGGCCGGGCGATTATCTGCGGACGCTATGAGAGCGGAGAGATAAGATCTTCTCGCCTCTCTCATAGCTACCAGGTAAGTCCTAATAAAGGTTCTCAACTGGGCTCGGTCGGATTGGGAACGGGTAGACCTCCACCTGCTCTCTAAACCCCTTCGACGGCGCTTCATCCCCCGGAGCTCCTCAGTATACCAAGGGGCCATCCGGGATCCACGGCGCACAAGGGGACGCATGGGGACAACTCTGTCGAGGGCCTCCGATGCAGCCCGATGCCAGGCTACTGCCAGATCCTCGGCAGAGCTGTGAGCAAGGGAAGAAGGAAAAAACCCCAGTTCTGCCTGGAACCTCTCAGGGTCCATTAGGCGCCTGGGGCGGAACCATCTAGGTGGCTCCTCATCCCAGCAGTGGGGGACGGCCTGTTGGAAGACCAGCCGTAGGAGATAGTGATCAGACCATGGAACAGGCAGAGTCGTAATAGTGACCTGCCCTCTGTCACTCCGCCACTGTTCAGAGACAAAAACTAGGTCAAGAGTGTTTCCCCCTCCATGAGTAGGGCCTTGAATCAATTGGGTCAGGCCCATGGCCTCCATGGAAGCCATGAATTCCTGGGCCAAACCCGACCCCCCAAGGAAGGCAGGTTGAAGTCCCCAGAACCATAAGGTCCGGAAGCTCCACCGCCACCCCGAGAGGAGATCGAGAAGCCCAGGCAGGGCCGCTGCCACATAGCTGGGGGAAAGGTATGCTAGCAGCAAGCCCACCCGCCCATTAGGCCCCCATCTCAGGAGAAGGATCTCACTCCCGCCTATCTCTGCAACAGAGACCTCCCTTGGAAACAAGGTCTCCCGAATAACCACGGCCACCCCACCACCCCTACCCTTATGACCATAAACCATTATGACTAGTTTATGACCATTTTCCACACTTACAACCATTGCAGCATCCCCATGATCACGTGATCAAAATTCACATTCTTGGCAACTGGTTCATATTTATGATGACTTCAGTGTCCCAAGGTCATGTGATCCCTTTTTGTGATCTTCTGACAAGCAAAGTCAATGGGGAAGCCAGATTTCACTTAACAACCCTGTTACTAACTTAACAAATGCAGTGATTCACTTACCAACTGTGGCAAGAAAGGTTGTAAAATGGGGCAAAATTCATTTAAGAACTGACTTGCTTAGCAACGGAAATTTTGGGTTCAGTTGTGGTCGTACGTTGAGGACTAATTGTATATGAGTGTGATGACCCAGGGTGGGATACAAAACAAACACAGTCACAGAAAACAGGTGAAGCCCCTTTTATTCCTTCACTTTGCTTCCAAGCTCTGAATATCCTTGACGGAAGACAAAAAACTCCCACACCAACAGTTACAGGAAGAAGGGAAAAAGCAACACAAACCAGGCAAGATAACGGCTGGAGGGCATCCACAGATAACATAACACACACTGGGAAGGATGCCAAATTCAGAGAGGAACTATAAACTACAGATATTTCCACGCTTCGTTTCCAGCATTCGCCCATATGCAGCTCCGTCCTCTTATTCAGTTGTCACAGCTGCAGCTCATGAAGAGGATCAAAGCCCTCTCCTCCTGATTAGACCATGTCTCTCCCTTATCCTCTTCTCCCTGCATGCCCTAGGATGGAGAGGGGATGGGCCTGGGTCCTCCTCTGACTGCTCAGCCAGCCTCTGCCCTTCCCCAGCCTCCTCCACAACCTCCGGAGCCACACTTCCACTCCCTGTTGGCTGTTCCTCCTCTCCCTCAGAATCAGTCTCCCCAAGGGGCAGGACAATGAGTTTTCCATTATTTGAAAATGTTGGGATAAAATTTGCATAAAGCTATTTTCTGAAAGGGAAGAACTGGGCCATTATAGTCTTTTGAGTTACCCAGTGTTTGTGAGGCTATGATTTATGATGTGTTAATACTGCGAATAGATGAATTACTTGGCTTTTGATTTTATGTTCAAAGCTGGAATCCCATTTCTTTCTCTGTTAATTAGACTTCAATTGATCTTGGTTGGGATGTTTGTGTGGTAATGAAGATGTACAGCTGAATTACTGAAGATCTGAGAGAGACAGCTAGATATGCAGTGTTGTGAAAGGATGTGTCTGCTATGTATGTTTTCCCACCCAATCTACCAACCCAACAAGACCTATATGCCTATTGAAGGTTTAAGAGTTTCTATTTGAATGACCAGCTTTTAAAAGTTTTTTCTGATTAGTTTTCCCAAGCTAGTCTGAAGCTTGAACTTTGAGTCAAGTTTTATTTGTTTTTGCTTTTCCTTAGCTATAATAATGACTTTATTTTAATTTTGGTGCATTATGCACAAAAATAGAAGGAAACTTCGATCCCCACAAAAGATGAATGGCTGCAAAAGTTGATGGAGTTAGCAGAGATGGTCAAGTTGACTGCTTTGATCAAAGAAAAAAAAGTACATTTGTTTCTACTTAGAAACCCATTTCTAGACTTTGTGCTTGAGGTGGAGACCCCGCCCCCCCAAAAAACCTTTGGTTTTACTGATTAGATAGAATTGTTGTTATAGAAATGGCTGGTTTATACTATTATGTAAAAATAATAAAGTTGAGTTTGATGTTACTGCCTTATTCTACTGAACCAAAGGAAGTCAGAAGTCAACGCCTTTTTTTCTTTCCCCCCTTCTTTTCTACACTTCTCCCTTCCTTTCCCCCCCTCTATTTTTCTTACTATTTGATTTTGTATTTTGTATCATAAATAAAAAAAATGGTGGATTGTGAGGTTAATTTTGCCATTCTCCACCCACCCCTCCAGGTCAGACGGATGGCAGCTGAATCTGCAGAAGGAATGAGGGTGTCAACTAAAAAGATACTCCTTTGGTCTTTTCAGCTGCCAGAAAAAGGGAGTGGGGGAAAACAGTGCATTCCTTAAGTGCCTAGATAATCATCCTGGCAGCCCAAAGTTGTCGGAGCACAAGAAAATTACTAGAAAGCATGATTGATGATTCTTGGGGATGGATGTGTCCAGTGGTGGGATTCAAAATTTTTTACTACCAGTTCTGTGGGTGTGGCTTGGTGGGCATGGCTGGGGAAGGATACTGTAAAATCTCCAGTCAGAGGTGGTATTTGCTGGTTCTCTGAACTATTCAAAATTTCTGCTACCGGTTCTCCAGAACTGGTCAGAACCTGCTGAATACCACTTCTGGATGTGTCCCATTGGAGAATACACATCCAGGGGGTGGGGGGAAGACCAGGGTCAAGGGGAAAATGAATGATGTATTTTAGTATCGGCTGCACCCAGCTAACACCAACATGGCCACTTCTAATAAATCAATTTTCTTTTCTCTGAGATGCGACTAGAGACTTACAATTTGAATAGGAGGTGGGAATGTTGGAGTCCTGTGGTGAACATCTAAAAAAGGAACCATCCCTCATTTATTGATCTGTATAGGTGAAGTGGGAGAGATGTATTTTCAGACTTGCAAGATTCTGTTAATGTAAACTTTACAATAAAGTTGGAGCTAGTATTTCTGGGTGTGTTGCTTCTCTGGACTACCTTATAAGGCTGAGAGGTATATTGATAAAAATAGTACATTCCTTCTACCATCTAAGTCCCTATATTAATTTGCGATATTCTTAGTAATAGATCCAGTTTGATGTAGTGGTTAAAGCATCAGGCTAGAACCTGGGAAACTTGGAGTTCTAGTCCTGCCTTAGGCACAAAGCCAGCTGATTGGGCCTCTCTCAGTGCTAGAAAGCAGGCAAGGGCAGACCACTTCTTCTTTTTTAAATATAAATTTGATTGAATAAAATGTTAAAAGCATTGGATGTGGAGTGATCATCCTGACATTCCTGTTTGTTATACATATAGCATAGAATACAAATTTTATATACATTTATACAATACTTTATATTTCTAATTATCCGCTCTGCCAGCCCTGCTTTGTTTTAATTCTGGATCCTTCCTTTTTTCCCATTATTGATAAAATTTATCCCATACTTTATAATATTCTGTCTCATCTTTATTTTTCATTTCCAAAGTTAAATTTATCCATCTCAGCACATATCCATATCTTTTTTATTACTTCGTTTTCATCGGGAATTTCTTTGTCTTTCCACTTTTGAGTAAAGGCCAACCTTGCTGCTGTGATCACATGTATTATTAAATAAATCACTTCTTTGTTATATCTTTCTGTAATAATTCTGAATAAAAAAAGTTCTGCTTTATACTCTACTTTGTGCCCAACTATCTCTTCTAACCAGCTCTGGATCCTGTGCCAAAACTCCTGGGTTTTCTACATGTCCACCATGTGTGATAATATGTTCCGTATTCTTGGGTACATTTCCAGCAGTTGGGTAATATATTTTGGTACATTTTAGAAGGGCAGACCACTTACAAAGTCTTGCCAAGAAAACTACAGGGACTAATCCAGGCAGTCACCAGGATTCCACACTGATTCAAAGCCATTAAAAAATAGCCCTCTTCCAACTGTTGATAATATATTTTGATTAACTAGTTTCTGGAATATTAGGGTTATATAATTTACAATAACATATATATATTCTAAGTTGGACCTGTGGCTGATTTTGAAAAGCTGAAAGGGCTAGACCAGGGGTGTCAAACTTGTGGCCCAAGGGCTAGCTGCATCATGCACCAGCCACACCCACCTCGAGGTGGGGGGAAGTTGTGAAGAAGTTGATGACGTGACGATGCGAGTTTGACACCCCGGGCTAGACCTTGTTTTCAAATTCAGATACAGAATCAAATTGTTGGACCTTGTTAGTCTCTATAGGAGATCAGCAGAAAGTCCTAGGACTGTAGACTAGGCTGGGAGGTCAAAACCATCCTGGAAGATAGCAGAGGTAAATCATTTCCATATTCATGTGGAAATTACATAGGAATTCTTTTGAAATTCCAATAAGCTGAGCTTCACTCAAAGGAATTTTAATATATATGTTAATTATTTAATTAATTACAGGTCATCCTCATTTAGCAATTTTACATCTTTACAACTGTGATGAAAAAATAACTTTACAATCTCTCATTTATGACCTTTGCAGATCTGAAAAGCAAAGAAAAACTGAAGATCATAAGCACCATTGCAGTTTCACTAATGTTTGCTTTGTTTAACAACTGAGTTGCCCATCCTGGTTGTGATTGTTAAATTAGGATTACTAGTACAGTATTTTGTAAATATTTGCTATTTTTTCCAGTTATCTCTTGGATTAACTATTATATTTAATACAGATATTCATTACCTGAAACTACATATATTTAATTGCTGAGTCCAAATATTTCATATTTATTTCCTGATTCCCATTAGTTCCTTTGGCCAATTCTATTATTTTCTCATATGCTTTTTTGATAAAGTTGGAAGCAATGGGAAAATTGATCCATTCTACCACTGTTGCCACTGAGCTAAAATGGTTTGGAAACTAATTCTTCTAATATATTACAATTACTCAGAGGTCTATGGATGGGTTAAGATTTCTTTATCATGTAACTAGTGCTTCCCCTTCCCTTCCCTTCCCTGCCCTTAATCACACTGGTGAACGGATAGACATTTTTGTTGTCAATTCATTAACCACATTTTTGTCCATGAAAATGTGTGGATCAGCATGTAAACATTGAGTTGGCATGATCCCCATTGCCTTTGAATCTTACTGACTGGGTTCAGCACTGGACAGCTGCTCCTCCACTCCTGCATCAAATATCTACCAAAAGGATGGAGGGATATTTGTCCTCATTTGCATTATAATGGTTTCTAGTAGAACATAATAGCCACTTATAGAATTCCAGCTTTAAAAAAAACCAACACCTCAGCTTTGAGTGCTGGCGGGTTGTTTTTGTGGGACTTCATATGAAAGCAATAGTAGAGAAAGTAGAGAAAGCAGAGAAAGCAGTCTTCCCAGATGGTTGGGAACTATAGTCCCAATACTTCTAAAACATGTCTGATGGAGAAATTTGAAACATACAATACTGTTCATTTGTTAGAATGCATTGGTTGCCGGTTGGGCTCCGGGTGAGATTCAAGGTTTTAGTTTTAACATACAAAGTCCTTCACGACATGGGTCCTCAATATTTAAGGGAACGACTCCTGCCGACATCGAATGCCAACCGCCCTATGCGAGCACACAGGCAAGGACTCCTTGGGGTCCTGTCGGTGGGCCAATGCCGGCTGGCGGTCCCCCGACAATGAGCCTACTCTGTCGCGGCCCCTGACCTCTGGAACCAGCTCCCACTGGGGCTCCGCCTGGCCCCTGACCTCCGCACCTTCCACCATGATTTGAAGGCCTGGTTGTTTGACCAATCTGGGCTGTGACCTTTTCTTTCCTGGGGGGGTGGTTTTATATTTTAATGTATTTTAAATTTGTTTGGGCTTGTAACTGGGTTTAATCTCTTTTTAATTATTTATTGCTGTTGTTTCTTAGTTGTGAGCCACCCCGAGTCTTCGGAGATGGGGCGGCATACAAGTCCCAATAATAAAAAATAAATAATAAAATAATAATAATTTTGCTCAGAGGGGGGACTGCCCAGGAACTATAGAGAGACATCTGTCTTGCAGCAACATCTGGCTATCCATCTCATAACAAACATCCACATGTATCACTGTTTTGATGCTGTTAAATGTAAAGTTCTTAATTTAATTCTTTTACCATAAAATATGAAATGTATTCTGGCATTTAACATTTCATAACTTTATATAGAGATACATTTTCCGGGGGTGCGGGGGAAGCATAAAAGTGTCTGACTTGCATTAATGTTTAATGGAAGCCAGCCTTTCTAGTATCACTAGGAAAACGTTTCCCTCAGTCTTGAGTGCATGTTCATACATTTCTGTATCTGTCTGTCTGCCTTCAAATGAATATACTGTAGACTTTCTGTAGCGCATCCATTGCCTGCGTGAGACATAATTTACAGGTCAGCCTTGACACTTCTTCCGCTAGCAAAGAAGTGCTTAGGTTAAGCCCTGATCAGTGGTAATGTAAGAAGTAAGCTGCAGAGATAGGATTCTCATGTCAGTGCTTCAGAAAAAGGTGCCAGCTATTTTCCTTGTAGCATGACTGGCCTTGGGTTATCCTCTGGAGGTCTGAGGTTGACATTTCTTATCATGAAACTTGAAGTGGTGATGTTTTCAAACTGGTATTTGAAAGACACAATATTTTGGGGGAAAAAAAACTTAAAAGAAAATAATGGATTAGTCCTAGCTGCTTACTTTAGCAATTTCCAGAAGAATGTAGGTACTGACATCATGTAGAATTTGAATGAAGTGCTACAACTCTTCCAACTTCATTCCAGTTTATTTTCCCAGCAGGATGTACAGCAAGGCTTAAGGTAAGAGAAAAATGGTGCATTTGTATTGGAGAATAAGCAGAATATTGATGTGATTTCTCATAAGAATTAGGCATTTGAGACTCTAGATTGATTAAAAATTTATTAAACAAACATATTATTATATGTTGCTATAAATAAATAATTTATTTAACACATTGAAATGTATTTATTAAAAATTATATGAAAATAAAAGCAGTTTACGATATGCTGCTGCATTGAGATCCTCTTTGTGAAAATGTTTTCCCAGAGGGAAGAGCATTACCATTGTTTGTTTTAAAAAGAAAAACTATTTGGTGCAATTATAACAATTTTTCTGGTTTTGATGAACTTCTTATTAATTGCATGAATTATCATTCAAGCTGTCAATGCAGATGCCTTTTTAATGGGCATGTGAGACCTTTGAACAGAATGTGTCTGCATCCACTAGAAACTAAAAATAGTTTGGCATATTTGCACTATCTGGGTTTTGGCAATATGGGCTTTAGCTGCTGTTCTTTTACAGTTAATGAATTAATTCCCACCACAAAAATGTAAGCATGTAAAAGACTAGCATAACAAGTTATTTACAATATGTCATCCTTTTGTTCCTTCCAGCATAACTAATATTTTATGAGGTTGATCTCTGTTGTTTTACAGAAGGCACAGTCCTGAGCAATGAAAAAACTCACCACAATAGAATAGATCATGCTTTCTTTATGCCTCCCAACTGTGCCCCATCTATGCTTGCTTTTTTTGTAGGCAGATGAGATATAGTCCTAAATAGTATTTGGGTAAAAAATACTAAATTATTTATATTTAAAGACAGACGTTGGCATGAAAGACATCTTGCAATTATAAATCAAAAGCCATTATCTAAAAAAAAATCCCATTGTTTCCATCTATTCTAATACCAGCTATGACTTTATTTGCCTTATCTTATGTATAAGTCCCAAATAGATATCAACCCTTGGGCTTCATCCAGAAGCTATAAGTTTCAACTTGGACAAGTTTCAACTGTTGTAATATATAGGAGTTTCTGAAATCACTGTATTGGCTGCTTTAGCAGCTAATCCTCAAGAAACAATTTGAGATCAATTTTTTTTGAAAAGTTGCCCTCCAGAATGGGTGCTGTGAGCTAGTGATAATACTAGGCCAAGGTTCCCCAGTTATACCACAACCAACTAAATGAGAATAATCTTGGAAGCTGCTGGTACCTACTTATTATAACATGCCCTCCTGAAATTTTGTAAATTCAAGGTATTTTCTGCACACTTTTCCTGCTTTATTTAATTCGGATTATTATTGAGTTGCATGTTTTGGCATTAAAATGTGTTTTGGGGGTAGGGGAAATGTTTATGTTTTTATCTTTTATTGAATTTGCATAAAACATTGTTTCCCTTTTATAATAATACATGTCATATTAACAAATGCCTATAAAAATATTGGCTGAACTAAAAATTTTTAAAAACTAATTTGTCTTTGTATATTAGACTTTTGTGGGTGCACAGTATGTGAAAACAAATAACAATCGGGATAAATAAACTACTTTGTAAAGTGTGGCATTGCTTCAATCTTGACTCAATTTGGTTCTACAATGGCTAAAAACTAAACAACATTCATGAAGTGCAATGCACATCTTAGTTTCATCTGGAAGTGTTATGTTGTTTATCTATTGTAATTCATTTTAATTGATTTATTTATCCTCACTTTCTGATTTACATAAGATAAATAATTTATAATGCCAATATACTATTCTACGGTGGGTTACTTGCATAATTTTGACTTTTTTCACATTAGCTGGCTTATCATTTATTTATTTATTTATATTTGAACTTGTATGCCGCCCCATCTCCGAAGACTCGGGGCGGCTCACAACTAAAAACACAGAACAATAAATATTTAAAAAGACATTAAACCAACAAGCCCAAATATAAAACACAACAATAAAATACATCATCAATGGAAGCATTCACTTAAAATATTATAAAATTCAAACCATGAGTTTCTGGGTTGAATAAAATATTCTGTGTATGCTGATACTGTCAGAAAGTGGATAATGGGTTTAATTATGGGTCAGAGAAGAAAAGCAATATAAAATGTTAACAAAATTGATCTCTCTTTTGTCAGCAGGTGGAGCTAGTAATCTATAAAAAGGTCTTCTTTTCTACAAAGGAAACCCTTTGTTGTGACTTCAGAAATGTGGTTTTTAAAAATTCCTTATGCTATCCTTAATATAATGAAACAATTCTTAATAAAGTAGCTAAATTGATTGCTGACAAATGGGGTCAGGAGAAGTGTGTAATCTTTAGCTTCATTTAAAATTATTTTGGATGGAGTGCAGGAAAAGTACCTTCAAGAATAGATGTCACCTCACAAGGAAAACACACACTTGTTGCTAAAGAGAATAAAATGGTTTTTCTTTGTACCTGGGGATTTATTGTGTATAAGCGTGCACATCCTCTGTCTCACACACAGCAGTTTGCCTTGAGTGGATCAAACCATTTCAGTATAATAAGAGTTTTTGTACGCTTTGATTTTTTTCAGTAAGACATATGGCTTTAAAGCAAACAATTTTAGACCCAACTTCCCCACTATAAAAAAGCATGCAAACTGAAATAATGCTAGGTAATTTACAAATTTAAAAGCATGAATCATGCCAGTGGCAGAATCTTAGTATTTAGACAAGCGATTCAGAATGCTTATCCTCTGCTGTGGAAATCGGTTTGCATACTGCAAGCCAAGCAAGAGGAAGATAACATAGTCATTTATTTTTATTTCCATAGGAGGTTTTGGCCATTTAGATCTTGGGAAGCAGGCCTGAAAGAAAGCATATATTTTCCTCTATCATCACCTGTTGACATCAGATAACTGGCCACTCCTTTTACACTGAGAGATGATCTCATTATTATCTGACCTGCTGCATTGTGGACTGTGATATTTACTCTACCTTCCAAAAGATTTGCCATCTCTCTTACTCTGAGACATGCAAATGATCACAAGTTCTATAACTGATATTTGCCCCCTCTAAAACAGAAGTGGGGAACTATGGGCCCTTTATGACTTGTGGACTTCAACTCCCAGAATTCCTGAGCCAGCATGTCATAAATGGGCCACAGTTCCACACCCCTGCTCTAAAATAAAATATTGCCATATAAGAGAAGAGAGAGCACACATAAAACTTTTTGCCTATTAAAGATAATATTTATAGTGTCAAATTTCTAATTACAGCTGTTTCTTTCTTCTTCAAATGGAGGTGTAAATACTTTGAGGTCTACATGTGCTTGTTTGAATCTATTAATTCAAAATCACATAATTGGGAGGGATAACAGATATTCCTAGAC
This sequence comes from Naja naja, assembly GCA_009733165.1. NCBI lineage: Eukaryota > Metazoa > Chordata > Lepidosauria > Squamata > Elapidae > Naja > Naja naja. The sequence continues at coordinate 77,193,077 of CM019149.1, forward strand.
TAATTCTCTGGTCTGTGAAGCATCTGAAATGAAATGAAAACAAGAGGGACGCTTATCTTACCTTCCTGGCTTTTATTTATATTCCTTCAGGGAAGGAGAACTCAGCACCCGCAAAATAATTTGCCCTGGTAACAAACATTTTTTTGCAATTAGAAAGTATCTTCTAACGTTTAAGTGAAATGAATTATTCTTACAGTTACTCAGGCTGCTTCCATATTGCCAGCTACCTCCCAGCTCCTTACAAGCAGTTTGCCATGACGCCGATCATATTCACTCTGTTAACCTTGAAATATGACAGCTGACCTGCTCATAAACAACATAAGCCAAGGAGTAATCACCTGTTCTCCCTCTAATTGACTGATAAGATTCTACAAAGAATATCATTCAATCCGTGCCCTAATCCCCCATCAACCATGGCTGTCTGAAACAGAGTAGATGCTATTAAAAAAGCTATGTTGGTCAAGGAAAATTGACAAATTATGGGGCCTAATTATTTAAGGGGCCACTTATCTCCAATTATTTCTATTTCCTGGTGTATTTGGTAGAGTTCTAGGTCCCTTCAATTTAAATGTTGTGGGAGCAAGAAAGGATACCTTCCCTGGATTTGCCCTGCCTTCCAGAGCAGCATGCTCTCAGAAATAGCACTTAGACTTACATACTGCTGTATAGTGCTTTACAGCCCCTCTCTAAGCAGTTTACAGAGTCAGCATATTGCCCCCAACAATCTGGATCCTCATTTTACTGACCTCAGAAGGATGGAAGGCTGAGTCAACCTTGAATACATAAGGTGTCCACTCAGTGGTGGGATTCAAAATTTTTTACTACCAGTTCTGTAGGCGTGGCTTGGTGGGCATGGAAGAGGAAGGATACTGCAAAATCCCCATTCCCTCCCTACCCCACTAACCTGCTTTCCAGCTCTTTCCTCCTGTGCAGGGCAACAAAAGAAGACCCAGGCAATCAGCTAGGACTCAGGAGGCAGAGAATAGGTGGGGGCGGGGCCATTCAGAGGTGGTATTTGCCGGTTGTCCAAACTACTCAAAATTTCTGCTACCGGTTCTCAGAACTGGTCAGAACCTGCTGGATACCATCTCTGTGTCCACTGTTTTGAAGTTCTGGAAGGCCCTGAAAATGAGCTGTGTTCCTGGTTCCTTGTGTCTGTGCAATCTCTGTCATTTTTTTGTAAATTGTTATGGTTGTTTGTAGTCTGGGCTTCTTCTTCTTTTAATTCTTTCAGCTGTTTTGATTGAATATTTAAAAACTACAATCTGCCCAGAGTCTATTATTATTATTATTATTATTATTATTATTATTATTATTATTGTTATTCTACACAAAAAACAACAGTGTGCACAGCAAACGAGATAACTATGTGGGGTTTCGTATCACAAATCACTAGTCGAACACTTCCCAAGCGTTTAGGGCTGCGTGATGTATTGGCGGATTATGCGAGCATATCCCAGTAAGGTGGCCTTCTGCAGCTGACCAATGGTGATTTGTCAGTGCCAATTATTTTTAAGTGCTTGCCTAGGTCAACACTGGGTGCTGTGCCTAATTATTATTATTATTATTATTATTATTATTATTATTATTATTATAGTAAATAAAATTGTAACACATGTAAATAAATCCACACACATCACCACTACCACTAACATCACTGGGAAAAATAATCCCATTCCTGGTTTTTATGGTGCCCTGACCTTTAAAATTAAGTAGCGCAATGGCAGTTTTGCAATATGGTAACCGTGGTTGCAGGTTGCCAGAAAAGCTGAATTGGGCAAATGGATTGAAGAAGTAATATGTTCTTGGCATTGGATGCACTTCACAGCTGAAGCTTTTGGGGGTCAGGGACAAGTAGCTTCATTGCAGCTGCCGCAGAGTGCCTGACCGGAGACTGCAACCCTAAGCAAGAGATGAGGTTAAACAAAAATTGTCTCCAAGTGTAGCAGGAGCTTTTTCAAAACTTCAAAAGAAAAGGATGTTCAGAACTGGCTTTGCTGCAGTTTTTTCAATAAACTACAGCAGAGTCAGAAATAAATCAATTCAGCTGACATCATGAAAACAAGTGGGTGAGAAATCGTTACCCTAAAGGTAAAAACTTCCATCTGCTATACTTCATTTGAGTAAATATATGGACTAGAGGTCTCACTACCATACCAGCTGGATAGTCATGCATGAAATGGTGGAATGGGGAAGATGTCAATGGAAGTAAATCAAAAGATTAGGAATGGTTGGTTTCACTAAATTCAGGTTGTATGGCTTAAAATTCTGTTTCTATTTCTCCAAATATTCCAATGCAGTTCCCCATCAAGAAATCATATACCAGAATGGTAGCAGAATAATAGAATTGGAGGGGAACTTGGAGGTCTTCTAGTCCAACCCCCAGAAGACCCTATACTATTGAGAGTTTTAAAAAAAATGTTTATATCAAGGAAGGTTGCAGATAAATTACACATGCATTTTTAAAACTGTGATGTAAATAGGCACTGATGATTAGCCTAGTTTAGAGACAGACTACTTAGCTTGTCTCTAAACACAATAGACAAAAAAACATTACATGCTCATTCATTTAGCACCCATCCTATAAAATAGTAAAACACCATATTCAAGATTTTAAAAAAATCTGGAATGGCAAGCTAAGAACAATCTCTGTGAAAGGAAGCTCTGCCTTACCTACTGCTGAGAATATGAACAGACACAAAGAGAAAAGTGATCTGGTAGACTACATAACTTTTCAATTGCAACAAGTTGTTGATCAGTCTTTCACTAAAATTCCTGAGACAGCTAAGCAATCATGAGGCAAAAGGACTGAGTCTCTTAGAGCAGGGGTTGCCAACCTTTTGGATCTCAGGGACCACCAAACTCATAATTTTAAATCCCGTGGACCAGAGTCCTTGGGGAAATCCCCAAAAAAGTCTGCAGGAAAATTCCCCACCCTGTTTTCCTACCAATAGATCATTCTTTATTTGGGATCACAGGATATCGTCTCCAGCTCCATTCTCAGGGGGAGAGAGAGAGTTTTGGCTTCATGCAAGGAAAGCAGAAAAAGCAGCAGAAGTCTTTCTTTTTCTCCCCCCAAACTCCGATAGAAATGAGTCTTTGTTGCACTGGCACAGCCTCTTGAAGCAGGCTGCCTTGCAGGATCCCAAAGACTAATTTCTGGCGGAGTTTGGGGGAGAGAAAGAAAGACTTTTGCTGCTTTCCTTGCATGCAGCCAAAAGCAGAAGAAGAAAGAAGCAGAAAGAAGAAGCCTGGTGGCCAGGCGAGGCACGTGCGGCGAGTGGGGCAAGTTCTCCCCTCTGCCCTTTCCCCCCTCCCCTCACTACCCCATATTTAATAATTTAATTTAATAATTGGACTTGTATGCCACCCCCTCTCCGAGGCAGGGCGGCTCACAACTAAAAATACAAACAATAAATACTTTAAAAACAAATTAAACCCAACAAGCCCAAATAAAATCAATTTAACCCCCACCCCTAAGAGGTCAGTCCAGCCCGGCCTGTTCAAACAGCTAAGTTTTCAGTTCATGGTGGAAAGAGCGGAGATCTGGAGCCAAACAGAGCCCCAAGGGCAGTTGGTTCCACAAGGCGGGAGCTGCTACAGAGTAGGCCCTTCCCTGGGGCACCACCAGCCAACACTGTCTTGCGGATGGCACCCCGAGAAGTCCCAGTCTGTGTGCTCGCACAGGGTGATCGGCATTCGATGTCGGCAGGAGACGGTCCCGCAAATATCCCAGACCCAAGCCATGAAGGACTTTGAATGTTAATACCAACACCTTGAATTTCACTTAGAGGGCAATTGGCAACCAATGCAGCTCGTGCAGGAGGGGCGTAACATGGGAGTACCGGGAAACTCCCATCACAACCTGCGTGGCCGCATTCTGCACCAGTTGAAACCTCCGGATGGTATGCAAGGGCAGTCCTAGATAGAGAGCGTTGCAGTAGTCGATTCGGGACATGACAAGTGCATAAGTGACCGTACGAAGGGCATCTTGGTCCAGGTACGGGTGTAGCTGGCGAACCAGCCAAAGCTGGGCAAAGGCCCCCCTGGTCACGGCCCCCACCTGCTCCTCCAAACTGAGCCGTGAATCCAGGAGGGCCCCCAGGTTTCATGCCCTATCCACAGGGGGCAACACCTCTCCCCCTATGACCAAAGATGGAATCTGTTGACTGGTCTGAGATGCCTGTACGCACAGCCACTCCGTCTTGGCCGGATTGAGCTGTAGTAGTTATATTGTTCACAATGCAAGTGACGCAAGCCTTGTGTTCCCACGGGCCATGTGGGTGGTGCAGCCTTGTGTTCCTGCACAGTCTGGATTAATTACTTTGGGGGGGGTGCTTTAGGGATGACATTTCTCTGTGGACCACCAAAATTTTCTTGCGGACCACCAGTGGTCCCTGGCCCACTGATTGGTGACCACTGTCTTACAGAACTAGCCATTCATGTACAGAATCTATACCTGTATCTCTCACAAAGGATTTTTCTCAGTAGGATCCATCAAGAATTTGAATTTGGAAAAAATTAGTTTTACCTAAATCAAATAATTCTATGTCTAAGTAACAATCTAAATAATTTGGTACTAGGAATAAGAAATGGGCTGGCCAAATTTTGATGCAATTGTTCAAAATGATAAAACCCAAGAAGACAAAATACAACTGAAATCCAAACAGAAGACTAGAAGTGCAGGGAGTTTGGATTGGGGCATGGATGGCAAGTGTTAAGTTTGCATGAAGAGACAGATGCGGAGTGCTTCAAGCTCTTTGTTTATTAGTGACTACAGCTCAGAATGAACCCACTTTGGCTGGGCTGTGGCTGCTACTTATAGCCAGCAGCCGCAGTTGCCAGCCAATCAGAGTGCAGGGTTTTCCCGCACTTTTTAAACCAATCATTTCTTACATTTTACAAGAACAGTTCAAACTAAACCAATGACTTTAAACCTGCATACATAACAGCAAGGACCACTAATTGGCTGGAAGGGGGTAGGCAGTGGTTACATTTTGAATTAGGAGAGCATGTTAGGAGCAATTTAATTAAATGAGCACCATTGGGATGCTTTCCTGTTCATAAATTGACCGCCAGGTCAGAAAATTTACCTGGACACCTTCCTCTGTGATGATATTTCTTATCCACCCACAAAGAATTGCCCAGAAGCATCTTTGAGATTGTAATCCAGTGATACTGATGGGGCCCCTCATGGGGGAACCCTGAGGTGGAGAAAATATGGCTGATAGGAAGCAGCGTCTGTCCTACAAGAGTACAGGGGTTGTAAGAATTATCAGCAGCCAGGAGTGTTGCATTTCAGAGCCCTTCTATTTGTCCAAGAATGACTTCTTGCAGTGGTTCTCAACTTTTCTTCACCATGGACCCCTTTTAAATACTTTTTGTGGCCACAGAGCATGGCCATGGACTCCCAAACTTAAGATTTAAATCATAATATTTCTTCAAGCCTTTGAGGACCCTCTGTGATGACATTTCAGCCCCCCAGAAGACACGGACCACAGGTTGAGAACTACTGACTTGTTGTAGGCACTTTACATTTAGAGATTAATCTACACCAGTGTTTCTGCAACTTGGGGAAGATGTGAGGACTACAACTCTCAGAATTCCCCAGCCATACACTTTCAAGATGCCAAGGTTGAGAAACACTGTGCTGAATCCTAAGAATATCCAGGTAGTCCTTTTGGGGGGCCCTTTAGAAAGCTAATTAGTAAGGATCTTCCAGCACACATACAAGTGAATAAGTCACCTGTTAGCTTGGTGGTGATTTTTTAAAATGTGCTTTTAAGCTGTACCAGTCTGTTCTATTGAGCCATTTTTACCAAATATTATTGGTATAGCAGCTACTTTAGTACTTTATAGAATTTCAAAAAAGAAAAAGTCTTTAGGATGCAATTGTCTATTCTGTTTCCAGGGAGTAAACCTCAAAGAACTCAGTGGTATATCTTTTCAATAGATAAGTATAAGACTGCACAGTTTACCATCTAAAAATAGATAAGAGACAAAGAAAAGACAGGTGACCGGAGAAGGAACAAAAACAGTACACAGCAGTAGGCCGTTTTAGATTTTGGAAAATGAAGACATTAATTATATTTATGGGGCATTTACAATTAGTGTAATTGTTGAAAATACTTATCCCTCAAATATGTTGCAAAATGTAAAATGTTGATAGTGGGCTTATCAAAATCTTCATATTTTACAATGAGCTTCCTGAAGCTGTCCCTTAGAAACCTATTAAATGTGAGCAAGAAACTAAATCCAGAATCCCTGGGTAGAATTAAAGGGCTGATCACAATCCTGCTTTTTTTTTTTTTGCTGAATATCGTCATCTCAGACACAAAGCTGTCATATTATCTTATTGGCACCTTCTGGTTCCTAACAGTTCTGGCTACCCTTTTTATTTTGAATAGTGTAACGTTTTGTCATTATGGAGGAAAAATGTGGCTAGTACCGTGTTTCCCCGAAAATAAGACCTACCCTGAAAGTAAGACCTAGCACTATTTTCTAACCTGCCCTAATTATAAGACCTGACCTTGAAAATAAGACATAGTGCAATCTCCAGTTCAGAGACTTTTCAGGGAGCAACGTGCACCAAGAAACACCCCCCCCTTTTCTTCTTACACACTGCACACTCTTTGGCACCATAAATATATAAGACCTACCCCAAAAATAAGACCTAGTGTGTTTTTGGGAGCCAAAAAATATATAAGACAGTGTCTTATTTTCAGGGAAACACGGTAATTACTACAACCAACCATGGTTTTAAAGCAGTGCTTTTCAACTTGGGACTTTTTCAGCCACATTGAGATTATAGGTGCCAAATTCTTTTGCATTTTTCAAAAGGTTCAAGGGAGGGGAAATTGCTTTAAAGTTTAACTATCATTCTTTTCTTCTTGCTTCTTCTGCACGTCTTCTAGGAAATAGTAGATCTTTAAATTGATAACTCTTTGTTATACACTAATAGACTTATGCAAAGTGCTTACTAACTTGTATTATCTCTGTATATAGATTTTTCAAGATATTTCAATTTCAGCTAGTTCGTCTTTCTGGAGAAGGCAGGAGATGCAGACTGATTCTTGAAAGTGAAATCTCTTGTAAGGAGGAAAAAATTATTGAAAACATTGCATTCAAATTTTATTTATCCAAGAATTGTCCCATTTCAAGAGATGTGATACTTCACTTTGGTCTTTTTAGACAGATGCACTTGTCTACCTTATGTATTGCTCATCTCCTTAGAAAATTGCTTCAGCCTCTTTTCATACAATTGAGGCTGAAATTTGAAATTTGGGAAATGCTCTAAAGACGATTCAAAGCTGTCAGGTCTGCCCTGATACAACAGATACAGCAATTCCCAGCATGAAAAGGACCATCATATATCTCCTTGTCATATAGTTGTTAAAAATAGTCATAAAGAAGATGTATGTTTCATTTAGCATTTCAAACATAGTGAATACCTTTTATGAATTAAGCATTCACAGCCATCAACCATAGATGAGTGAATCTATTGGCTTTTCCTCACATTTGTATTTCTTAAACATTATTCCTCTTCTGCTTAATAAGTTATTTGCATCTTAGTAAGTTCTCATGAAAGGAAGTTCATCCCCAACATAAAAATGGAATTTGCTTGCTCTGAGAAATCTTGAAAGTTATTTGAATAGAAGCAGTTCATCTTTTTCCTCATTATGGTCAGGAGCAGGCAGCTATATGAGGAGACATTGTGGGAAAGAGCCCTAGAAGAGACTTACTTTTAGGGAGTTTTGAGCTTTCTTGGAAATCTGAGGGGAAACATAAATATTTTAGGGCATTTGTGCTGTGGATCCCAATTTAATAGTCTGCCTTTAGAGAAATCTTATACTAAAGTTTAAAGTCTCAAATGACTCCCTTCTAAGAAAGCCAACTCTACATCTTCACTGCTAACTTGCAGTAGAGAAATATAAAAGGGTAACTCCATGGAGATAGCTTCCAATATAAGGAGAAGAAAGAAAAACTCTCTCTCTCTCCTCTCCCTCCCTCCCTCCCTCCCTCCCTCCCTCCCTCCCTCCCTCTTCATCTCTCTCTCTGTCCCTCCCTCCCTCCTCCCCTCTCTCTGAAAGAGATAAGTTGGATATCAAATAATAATAAATAGCCATAATAAAGACCAGAGTCTAATACCTAAATATTTTTTCAAACATTCAGAATGTAAGTCATGTTTATATAAAAAGGTTCTCAGTGGTTCATTGTTTTTGATGACCTCTTTATCATGTACTATGTGATAAGCTTTGCTATCTTTAATCAGCTGATGACTATATCTTAAGCGTTACTAGCAGCCAAGTGGGTACATTCAAATGATATGTAGAAATTCTGCATCAGGTTCAAAAATCTGTTCAGGCATGAAGGTCAATGGATCACCTTGGGACAATCATGTACTCTCAGTGTAATATACCTTGGAGGCTGATTTTGAGCATGAACTTGGAGAGTAAGTTTTGTCTACATTATCATGAGTTGCTGGAATGAAAGAAGAAAAGATAGAAGTGACGGACGATATACTTTTTAGGCATTAACAGTTTTCTTGTGCAAAAGTAGTCTCTAATATGTTTCTAGGGAACCCATGTTTTTAAACAAATACATGGTGATGGCCTTTGATTTAACGTTCCACCTTTATTCATCCATTCAATCGGTTACTGGTTGAAGACTTGTGAATACCATATATATCCAGTTCTGCATTAGAATTAGGTTTAATTGCCAACTGGCTCACTTTAATCTGAAGACTAGTGCTTTATAAGACCCACAAAATGAATACGGAAACCCTGCTTGAACACACACTTTCTGCTTTCTTCTGTAGTTTGAGTAAGAGCCTTAAGAAGTGACATGAAGAAGGGTGCCAGACTGGGGAGGAGCGTTAGACATTTAGTGCATTATTTTTACAGTAGGTAAGCACAATGGCATTAACTCAAGAACTGTTATAAGGGGGAGGAAATTCAAGAGGTGCTTAGTGACCTTTGTATGTTATGTTTGTGTCCTAATTCTAGCAGAATCACACACAATGTTAGTGGAGCTTCTGAAAAACTTGGCAGATGGTTCAGTTCCTTATAGCATTGCCATTTAGACCTTTTCATGAGAGTCTGTCTTCCTTAAGTGGGTATTTTTTTCAGCTGTTGCAGTATTTATAACTTTTATAATTGCTCTATTATTAATCCCCCCTATAATTAGTATTAACCTGGGCAGAAGAATAACATACACCCTTATGTATGTCTGGTTGGATTTTCAGCCACAGAATGAATTTCCCAAAACTCTGTGGAACAGAGTCTGATACACAGGAATAAAGTATCTATAAAGTATGAAGGCTCTTCTGTGCAAGAATTATGACTAGTGTCTTGAGGAAAGAAAAACAAAAATATTCCAGTAGAAGAAAATATATATAGATCATGGTTGAAGTGTAGAGTCCTTGGTGTCCTCCAAGCTTGGTTGCTTGCTCAAAGATGTTTCATTACTTAATAAAACATCTGCAAATAAACTACCAAGCTCAGAGAGAAACAAGAAGGAGAAGAAAAAAAATTGAAGAATGGCTAACTTCTGGCAAAACCTATATGATAAAAGATCCAGCAAAGGGATAGCACCAGGCAACTATAGGCCAATTACCTGCTTATCAACAATTTTCAAATTACTAACTGGTGTGATAGCTGATGCAGTCCAACAGCATCTAGTTGAAAATAAATTCTTTCCACCTGACTAGAAAGAAAACTGCCCAAACAGAAGAGGAACAAAACATCAACTTCTAATTGACAAGATGATTTTGGAAAACTGTTAAGAGAAGGAAGATCAACTTGAATGTAGCATAGGTTGATTAGAGGAAGGCAACTCCCTGCCACATGAATAATCAAGTGCCTAGAAATAAGTAGAAACATCAGAAGCTTTGTGCAAACATTGATGGCACAATAGAAGACACGGTTACTGGTCACTGGTGATAGAATGGGAAAGGTTAACATCAAGAGAGTAATCTTCCAAGGAGATTCACTGTCACTTTGTCATTGCACTGATTCCTCTGTCCACAATACTGAATAACTCAGGTCATGTCTATCAAACATTAAAACATCTGCCAGACTATCCCATCTCCTTTACATGGATGACTTGAAGCTATATGGAAAAACTCCATCTGAAATAGAATCACTGATAACTATAAATACCTGGCTATTCTTCAAACTAATAACATCAGCATAAAGAAGTCAAGAAAAAGATTAAAAATAAATACATTAAGAAAGTGAAGAAGTTCTTAAAATCTAAACGTAGTGAAGGAATTACCATCAAGGCAATCAACACCTGGGCAATTCCAGTCATTAGATACACTGCTGGAGTAGTGGACTGGACTCAAGCAGAACTAAAGGTCCTAGAAAGGAAAAATAATGACAATGAATCATGTCCTTCATCCATGCAGCAATGTTGACAGATTATTCCTATCAAGGAAAATGGGTGGGCGTGGAAAGTTGCAAGTACATCACAGGATTAAAGAAGAAGAAAGGGCATTGAAAGAATATCTGAAAGACAGTGAAGAAGATGCACTAAAGCTAGAATACCAGGAAGACATGCTGAGTGCTGGAGAGACCAAACTGGTCTGCAATAATAAAATAAATTCATCAAATAAAAAAGAGAAAGGAGGTGTGAGAAGATAAAGCATTAGAGGGCCAATACATTAAAAAATAGCAGGGAAAGTGGATAGAACAAGACCTTCCAATGGCTAAGAGCAGGAAAGATGAAGAAAGAGACAGAGGGGCTAATTCTGGCAGCACAAGATCAAGCCTTAAAACAAATGTATACAAAGTCAGAATTGAGAAGACAGCAACAAAATAGCAAATATTGCTGAGCACATTGGGTTGTGCTTCAAAGACTGTAAGCTGCCCTGAGTCTCCGGAGAAGGGCAGCATATAAATGTGAATTAAAAAAAAGTCATCTTTGCAAAAAAACTGAAGAAGCAGTAGAAGCAGTTAGACTACCCAGATTAGCTTCTGCAGACCTGACTACATGACAAAGTAGCAACAATAGTGCACTGGAAGATCTGCAAGAAACATAATTTGCCTGTAAGCAAGAATTTGTGGACCATAATATAGAAAAAGTCATAGAAATGAAGAAGCTAAAATGCTCTGGGACTTTAGAATTCAAACTAATAGGCACCTATCGCATAATTCCCCAGACTTTACAATTGTTGATAAGAAAGACAAAAAGGTCTAGCTAGTGGACATGGTCATACCTGGAGATAGCAGAACAGAAGAAAAAAACTGGAGAAGATAATCAAATACAAGGACCTGCAAATAGAAACCAAAAAAACTATGGCAAAGCAAGTAAAGATAATGCCAATAGTTATAGGCACTTTGGGTGCAATCCCAAAATAACTGGAACATCACTTGAACACCATCAGCATTGACAAATTCACCACCAGTCAATTGCATAAGGCATCTTTACTCAGAACAGCTTACATCCTGCAAAGATATCTGCAACACCATCAAACATCCATATCTGCCTATCCCAGGTCTTTGGAAAGTACTGGATTGGTAGACAAAAATGCCAAATCTTGTCTGAACATCTGGCTGACTGTGTGACAAACCATAACAACAATAATAATGGCATCTAGGTTGAGATAAATGGAAGAGTAAATAAAAAAGCATTATAATTGGCATACAGTAGTATAATATCTACCCAGTCCAGGAGAATATGGGGTGATGCTTTCTGAAAAAGGAATGCATGTTTTTCAAAGTTGTAATGATGTGGGATTTAAAGTAATATAAGATTTGTTGGGAGACAAATTCTGCCAAGCAGAAAATATTGACTTCCAGGAAAATACTGACTTGTCTTGCTGACAATTTTCTCCTTCCTATGAGGAGAAAATGGAGGATAGCAGAATATCTGAAACAAACAAACAAACAAACAAACAAACAAACAAACAAAAGGGAAGCATAGGAATCAGAAACAGGAAGACATCAGTAAAGAGAAAAGTGAAGATCTGTTTTTTTCTACAATTCCAGACCATAGGAGAAGAAATTATTCATTCCACAGAAAGGCAGATTTTGATTGAATGTTCAAAATACTTCCTAGTGATAAGAGAAGTTCAACAGTGAAACCAATATTCAGGGAAATGATCAATCCCTTTCAGTGGAGAGGGGAGTTAAAAGGAAAAGACTTATCATATCCCTATCTTCTTGTTTGGGGATTCATGTAGATATTTTAGAACAGACTAAAACATCAGCAAACTGCAAGAATCAGTCTATGGTAGCTATATTCTGAGAATCAGTATTCCATTTCAGTTAAGGCTGCATTTTTAGATAATATTAATTTGGGGTGTCTGTTCTTTACTTACTGAATTTAGGATTTTAGAACATTCAGGTTTATTATGCACAATACCTGTTGGCTTGCTTTGTTTAGCAGTTCTCAATGGCTAGAACTGAATTGCCAGTTCTAATCTTCTGTTATCTTTATGATACCCAGAAGTCCTATCTACCTGCATCTCATGTGCTAGCAAATCCATTTTCGCTAGTCATTAGCATTCCCCAATATGAGACCTGTAGCTTTCCTACAGTTCTTTTAAAGCCAGGACTGTCTTAATAAATAAAGTACCATTCCAAACATAATCAATCAATCAATCAATCAATCAATCAACAATTTCCCTCAGTGAGCAAAGGGTGCTTGTCTGATTTTAACCCTCCCATTTAATCCTCAGAAAAATGTGCATCTCTTTTTGTGAATTAAAAAGCAAGTGACAAAATATGCGTCATGATATCACACACTCATTATATTTATGCATGCAGCATCATGATACAAGTACTAGAGGGAGGAGATTGCAATCATGATGCCTATTCATTTTAGCTTTGTGAACAGGTACCCCTACTCAGAACGTATCTCTGAGGCTCATTAAGAAGAGGAGGGATGAATTGACACTCTTTACTAAGGGAAAGAAATTTCTAATCATGATTTGTTTAAAAACTACACATCAACCTAGTTAACAGATCGTATGGTTTGTTTCTGATTTTGGATGACTATTTATTTATTTATTTATTTATTTATTTATTATGAGACTTCTATGCCGCCCTATCTCCCGAAGGACTCAGGTTGGCTTACATTAAAAGAAGAGTACAAAAATTAAAACAGAATTAAATTGAATAAGAAATCTTATTAAGCTAAAAACAAAACTAACTACTAAAAATTCCCATCCCTCCATCAGTCCGGGTAGGCAAGCTGGAAAAGCCATGTCTTTAGGTCACGGCGGAAAGATCGAAGGTCAGGGGCCACCCATAGCCCCAGGGGAAGTTGATTCCAGAGGGTGGGTGCTCCCACAGAGAAGGCCCTACCCCTGGGGGTCACCAGTCGACATTGCCTGGCTGATGGCACCCCAAGGAGGCCCTGCCTATGGGAGTGCACAGGACGTTGGGTAGCCATTGCTGGCCACAGGGCTCCCTGCAAATACCCTGGTCCTAAGCCATGACTATATTGTATACACCACATTTATTCAATAAATAATGGCTATGGTTTATATAATAATTATCTAATAATTAAACATTAATACAACTTTTCCAGATGTCAATCCAACTGAACACGGGGTGGGGGTTGTCATTCCAATCAATGTTCCTATTGTTTGTATTGTTGAGGCTCTCTTACAATAAATCAGAGTTACTCCTGCATGTAGGCCTAATCAAAATATTTCAAGTAGAATATTTTTCTACTACATTTGCTACAATCTGTTTCTGCACTGTATAAGCTATTACACTGTTTGTACTTAGGAAAACAAATAAAAGGTCATGGGAGGTAGTCAGATGTGCAGATATTCTAGGCTTATAATTTCAGTACATTCTGGGTGATAATGAAATTTAATATATCAAAAGTTAGATCACCTAGCCAGAAGAAGAAGTGCACAGAATCATTGTTTCCATGGGTGTTCTTGAGGTAAAATAAAATGCCCCAAGTATTCTTGCTTTTAAGTGTCTGTATTATATGGAGATAGTTGCTGTTTATAGCTGGTGTACTCTTACATGATTTCTCCATTTTTAGTATGTTGATTTAGACTGTAGTCTCTAGATTAGAGAACCTACCTTATACAGTATAGCATTAGAATTCGGGGGGATAATTGGATTTGATTGAATATATATTTTGGCCAAAATGTGCTTAAAATTATCTGTATACTGTCTTTGGCAGTGCTGAACAAAGATGTGTGGCATTGCCTTAGGAATTTCTGAAAAATGTATAAGAATTTGCTATGATGAGTTTAGGGTAGTTGGGGATATGATTGTATGTTATTTTGTATGCATACGATATCAAATTACTGGCTGAGAATCTAATGATTTGTGGTGATGTTAGTGGATTATATAATGCAGTCAGTAGTATAAATCTGAATATTTAGTAAGATGGTTCTTTGAAAAATGAAGTGAATCATTTTAAATCATACATAAATGGTGAAGACTTATCTGTTTACCTAGGTAAAGAGTTTTTACTAAAGATAAGAAAATAGAGTGAGATATCTTAAAACATGCAAATGCTAATGGAAATGTGGTCTATTCAGTAAAACTAATGTTCACCAAAAGAAGCAAAGTGACTTCATAAAAGAACTGGCTTCTTGATGAGAGTTGGATGTGTCAAGAGAAACATAGAAATAGATTGAATGAAGTGTGAATGAGGGGTTTTAAGAAGTGTATGTGGTAAGACAGGTACAGAAAAGATAAAAAGTGAATGATTGCAGAATGAATGTGGACTGAGGGCAGAAGCGAGTGACCAGTATGGGGGGGGGGGGGAAACATGCTTGTGATGGTTTCATCTTTAGACAGAAAGAAAGAGCTTGCATTGTAAAACAAATACTTAAAAGAAGAGGAAGGAGATGGGTAGAGTGAGAGAAAGTAATAGCTTCACAGATTTGATGGGATCCTGAAAAAGAGATGTGAGAAATCTAAAGAACAAAAATGTATGAATGCGATGAATGCAAGGATAGTTATCTATTAGAAGTGTCATCTTGCAGGATCTAGGAAGATAATCTTTTTTATATGATGCTTGGTTTCTGGAACATGATTCTCCCAGAGATTAGACTTATTCTGACTCTGCTGGATTTCTTTAAGTCCTTGAAGATTATGTTGCAGAGCCTGGAGCCCTGCATTATGGTTATGTTAATTGTGCTTGCTGATTTTTTAACTTGGCTGCTGTATATGTTATTATTTGTTTTGATCAACGTGAGGAAACCAAGATGGGCCAGGGTTGAATATTGGCTCTGATAGCCTTTTGATAAATGTTTAGAGAGGGCTAATATGGATTGAATTAAGCCCATCAGGTCATAGACAAACACCATGAGAAGAGACAACCACTACACATGGCATTCCTAGACCTGGAGAAGGCATTTGATTGTGTTCCACAACAATTGATCTGGTATGCCCTCTGGGATCACAGAGTACCTGAACCACTTATTGACTGGGTCAAATGTTATATAAGAACACCAACAGCCAAGTGCGATGCCTGGTCAGCCTCTCCAACAGATTCCCAGTGACGATTGGAGTGCATCAAGGCTCTGCACTGTCACCACTTCTGTTTATGTTGGTCATGGGCACCATCACACATGACCTGCAGCAGAATGTGCCCTGGACTATGCTCTATGTGGATGATGTTATACTTGCTTCTACCACCAGAGGTGAACTACAGCAGCACGTTCAAACATGGAATGATCGTTCAGCCATTTCTGACTCCACCTCAACATCAAGAAAACTGAATACTTAGAGACTGTTACCACACCTGGAACACTTCAAGTCAATAGAGAAAACCTAAAGAAGGTGGACATTTTTCGGTATCTGGTATCCCATCTCCAAGACAATGATGACATCAATGGTGAGGTGCGAGCAAAGGTGAATGCAACCTGGATGCGTTGGCGAGAACTCACTGATGTGTTATGTGACAGACAAATGCCAATCCATCTTAAATCTAAGATTTACAAGACAACCATCTGCCCTGTTGCACTGTATGGCACTGAATGCCGGACAGCAACAATAGGGACCAAAAGCTATCTCCATGCCATGGAAATGTGAATGCTCCATTGGATATCAGCATCTCCCTTCTTGACCACATCACAAATGACACCATTTGACAGCATTTTGGTGTGGCACCCATTACAGAGAATATGAGAGAAGGCCGGCTCTGCTGGTATGGAAACAGCGGAGCAGCACCTTCTACTGTTGCCAAGACAGCCTACCAACTAAAAGTCAATGGCCGGCGACCTCGTGAGTGTCCAAAACCAGGATGGTGAGACACCATCAAGAAAGACATGCAAGCTGCAGGCCTGCACTCCGGAGACACAGCTGACTGTGCAAAGGGGTATTCAATGATCCGAAAAGCAGACCCTGCACCTGTGGGAATACGGTAGGAAGAATAATAATATGGATTAAATTTAAAACATAGTGGAGTAAATAAACCTTAGGAAAATGTGGTATATATAGGCCCATGTAAATAATATCCATATTTCAGCACCTGTAATTTGCAGTTTGAGATCTATCTGTAGTCATCCACTATTGCTTCATTATGGTACTGTCTTTATCTGAAAGATAATCCTGAATTTAAACTGATTTTACTCCTTCCCAATTTGGTAACCCTGGAAAGTGACCAAGCCCTGCAAGATAGCTTGTACGGTATGACGATTCCACCCTATTGATGCACATACAAAGGGACTCATGATGGAATGCCTGTTATCTGCCCCACCTGCAGCAAAGTACTGCTGGATCCCACTGCAAAAAATGGAAGATTGGTAAAAAAAAAAGCATCCCATGACAGCATTGTCGGAAGTATTCAGATATCTTTCTCATTTGAAAGGTAGTTTTTTTTAAATACTTTTTTATACAGACTATTGCTAAATGATATGGCCACAATATGAACCGATGGCCCTATTTTGTTTCCATAAGTGCCATGTAGGGCAGGAGAATCTCATAATGTGCCAGTAAATAAATGGTTGATCAAATAATGATATTTTATTATCATTTGATTAGTTCAATTTTTATTTTAGACTTATGTTTGTACTATTGCTGTTCCCTCTTGTTTGAGAACAGTGATCGTGAATCTGAAAATAAAGTATTGCTATTGCAGTCTGTCTTGATCCACCTTCTTTTCTCTGTTAAGAGATGCTTTGATTTTTGAAAAAGGACAGTCATTTTGTTCACATTGACAAATGGCAGTCACCGCTGATGCATACTTTCGTCATTCTGTAGCTCTCATGAGTTAAAATAATATTGGTTTATGGATATTAATGCCATAGAAACTGAATAGTGATACATCATGATAGATCAACATTATACATCCCAGGTCTAACCTTAAACCTCTGTAAGGAAGCAATAAGTGCTGGCAACTAGAATGCTTCCAGGAAGTCAAAAAACTTTACTACCACTTTACCACCACCATTTAAAACTGACTTTTTATCTAACAATGTGAAGATAATCTTTTATGTAAAATATCAGTTGAAGCTCTGCGAGCATTTGCAAATATTGGTGAGTGTAATTAACAACAAAGAAATATTTAATTAAATATTTAAAGTATTAATTTTGGTCTTTGTTAACAAACCACAATGAACCAAATGGCACAGATAAAGGACAAACAAAAGTTGCTTAAAGGATGAAATACTGGCAAGTAAATGTTCATTTACTAATTTTGACATGAATAGACTTATTTATCATAAAATATTTTGGCAATTACTAGCTGAAAAATGGGTGTCATACATGGTTAAGACTATTTTATTGCTTCTCTTATATTTAAACCTTATATATTTAAAATCTCTGTTTTAATTTGGCCTTCTTAAATTTAATGTCTTATCATGTAGTGATACTTATTTCTCAATGTGCAATTTTTTTTCCTGGGAATTTTAACGATAGAGAAATAAAAAATAATATAAATATTGCAAATGAAATTAAATAGGCAGTGGATTTTCAGTCATTTTAATACCGTAACATATATTAATTTACTGCTGATTTTATTTGATATTCAAAAATTATTAATGCATTTTAAAAGCAAGCTGTGAGTAAGAATCCTGATGCTATCTGTTTTAATGAAACACACGAGGAAAACAATATTTACTCTGTCACTTTTAATACCGATTCATCTTGAAGTTTTAGTTAATTATTTTTCACAGTAGTACACCCTTGGACGATTGGAGGATTCCCCCCACCCCATTACAGTTTCTGATGGTGAACTCAGGCTGAATTTGACAGAATAAATCAATATGTGTCTCTAGCAGTTAATTAGAGTATATTCTTTAGAGATACAAAGAACTTAACACGGCATCTCAGCTACAGATTTATTTTAAAGAATCTTAATGTTTTTGGTGACCCTAGTAATACAATTTGAGAAAGTAATTAAAATTCAGCGGGAGTTCCAGATTTATAAAGAACAGTTCCTCAGAAGAAGCATTTTAATGATAAACGGCCCCCTGCTGCAG